>OX422142.1:62254286-62713177 GCA_949129095.1 Volucella bombylans
ATGTTCCATCGGAGGTTTTGGCTGCTGCATCAAAGACAACCCGCAATTTGGTCGTGGAACTTGATTCTTTGAATACTGCATGATGAGGCAGAAAATAATGAAATGGAGTATTCAAAACGTCGTTCGCCGTTTCATCAACTTCTGTCATATGACCAAGGGCGTGGTATTCCTTAATGCAGTTGGAGTATTCTCTATATAGCATGGGATTCTGCTGGAAACGCCTTTCCAGATGAAGAAACCTACGAAAGGCTCCTGACTTCGAGGACCCTAACCCAGGTTTACTTCCTTCCTTAAATGGTAGTGTCACTACATAACGTCCATCTGACGCTCTTCGGGTAGTAGTTACAAACTGCTTCTCGCAGTTTTTGTTCTCCTGTGTTTCATGTTGTGGGAACGGTGCTTCTTCGATTTCCCAGAACTTTGTGAGTTGTGTGTTGAGGTCAACTGAGTTGTGGAATGCCTTAACCTTTTGTCTATTTGCAGGTGCTTTTCCCATCAATATCCAACCTAGTTTGGTTTTCTGGGCGACCGGAGCTGCAACATGGTCATCTCTTCGTACGTCTGGGAGGAGTACTTCGGCGTAGACTTCGCTTCCTAGAAGAAGATCTACATTGGCTGGTGTAAAGAATGATGGGTCAGCAAGTTTAAGGCCACTTATATGCGGCCATTTGTTGAAGCTGACCTTTTGGGCCGGCAGAAGCCCAGTCAGGGATTTGAAAATGAATGCGCGGGTGCGCCCTGTGAACGATGAGTGAACCGACCTAAAAGTCAAGTCGACAGAGCTGTGGCAGGCTCCACTGCTGACCTTCCCCAACCCGGAAACTTCAACAAATGATCTTTTCCTGCATAGGTTAAGTGCCTGCACCGCCGATCCTGTAATAAAAGAAGCCTCCGACCCAGGATCAAGTAACGCCCTAAGTTGGATGAATTCTCCTGATGCGGCTCTAACCTTGACAACAGCTGTTGCTAACAGAATTTGGGAAGTGTTGTGGTAAGTGTGAAATGAATTTGTATAGCCTCTTGTTTCCTGCTGCTGAGTATAAGGGTGAAAAACTGTTGCTTCAGGGTTGACTATTGATGACTGGTGTGAATGTGTGTTAGATGTCGAAGGGGATTGTTTGGAGTTGTGAATGGTGTGAGATTGTGTGTCTAAATGTAATAGTGAATGGTGTGGTTGTCTGCAATGGTAGCAGCGTGAGTGGCTTGGGCACTGGGGCGTCGAGTGACTGTACGCCAAACAGTTTTCACACACTCCGATTTTGCCTACCGTGTTTTTTCTGACAACCACATCCATTTTTAAAAACCTATTGCACTTTCGAAGGGCATGCGGACCTTTGCTGCAGACTTTGCAATTATATGGAATGTTTTTTGTTTTACTAATAATTAGTGAATTAGTTTTGTTTGAATTCTTGCTATATTTAAATCCTGGTTGTGGTTCTACAACTTCCAAGGTCCTAAATCTAGCTTCCAAAAATTCTGAAAATTCTTTAAAAGTTGGCAAATCTTTTCTAACCCCTAGCTTTTCTTCCCATATCTGCTGAGTTGTGGGTGGAAGTTTTTGAAGCATACAAAAAACTAAAATCGCGTCCCAATGTTGTACCGGAAGCTCTAAGTTTTTTAAGTGAGTGTCGACATTCGGTTGATGTGTCTAATAAATTTTTTATACCGGATACTGTCTCTTGTTTTAGATTCGGCTGGCCAAAGAAAATCTTAAACTGGGTGTTGACTAGTATACGCTTGTGGTCATATCGTGAGGTTAACACTTCCCAAGCCTGATCATAATTACCCTCATCAACCCTTAAGTGCTGCAAAAGATGTTCAGCTTCTCCCAAAACACTTGACTTAAGATAGTGAAGTTTTTGAATTTTTGACAGAGAACCATTATTATGTATTAATGAAATAAAAAGATCGTGAAATGCTCTCCATTCTTCGTAGTTACCAGAAAAGGTTGGTATATTTATTTTTGGGAGTCTTAATTCCTGTTTCTGATTATTTGATTCCACAGAACTTACCAGTACTCCTGACTGTGTTGCCTTTTCTAAACCGTCCTGCAAGTCTGCTCGATATTCCAGGTAACATTCCTTAATTTTGTCGAAAATTTTTTCTAATTCTTCCATCTTTTCACTATCCAACGTAGAAATCGCTTCCGCATTGTATTCTGTGCTGGATTTAAAATTGCCCTCCAATACATCAAGCCGTCCTACAATGTAGTTTTTGCTGCGTTGGTGTTCTGGCCTTTTCCCATAATTGGATATGTCCTTGAGTAACTGGGCTAGGATATTCTTTTGCAGTTTTCCATAGTTAGCCATGATGGTGAAAAAAAATTGAAGGTAAGCCAACGATTATGATTTAAAAAAATTGGATTGTACTTACAAATTAATATTTTTTGTATGTAGGTTCCGACACCTAGGGCTGTGCTGTAACTTGTGGGAACTGCCTGTATATTGCACGGTATGTTTGGTGTATGCACCGTATGTTGCAGTATGCACCGTACTGCTGCACTAAAATTTAAATAGAATGCACCGTAATTGCACTGTATGTACAGTATGGCGCGGTGTAAGCACTGTATGTTGCAGTATGCACCGTACTGTTGCACCAAGATTTAAATTTAATGCACCGTATGTTGCACTGTATGTACGGTGTATTGTACTGCACTGTCCACGAACGGACCCGATGATCGTTGACTGTTCCCAAGAAGCGGATGCACCGGTTCCAGATTGCAGACAGGGATTTGGATTAGTTTAATTTTTTTTTTTTTATTTAAAATGTATTACACGACGCGAGAATGCCGTTTTTGCACTTTAAAGAAAAAAAAACTCACAGTGTTATTTGGGTTTGGATTAATGGAAACTTCCACTCTTTTATGATACAAAGTTTTTAAAGTATTTTATGTTTAAATGTTCACTCTCGAAGGACCAATGTATTTTCCACGGTTAATTAAATTTTGCTGGTTCTTATTGTTAAGAATAATTCTCACACCTTTCTTTTGTAACAATCTCTTTAATAGTGATTTGCTTTTGCTTTGACATTACATGTTGTTATAATGTGTTATACATTTGTTCTAACTTGTTATACATTTGTTTTAAGTTGTTATACATTTGTTTTATGTTACGTTACGTTATATTTAATTTACATAATTACATGGGTTTAGAATTCAATTATTGTTTTTTAATTTGAATCAACAACAGACCCTGATAGTGCTGATACTCGTATGTAGTGATATGTAACCCACAACATGCACACCATCAAAAAGTGAATGGGCGATTCCGCTACATTTCGTGAAGAAAATGAATGGCGAATGGCGAGCCTGCGGCGACACTCGGCACCTTAACAAAGTAATATTATCGGATCGTTATCCGTTGCCCTATCTGGGAGATTTTATATTAAATCTCCGCGGTCGTAATGTGTTTAAAACTTTCGACCTGTAGCGGGCTTACTACCAAATTCCCGTCGCACCCGTAGACCAACACAAAACTGTAGATGTCACACCTTTTGGACTTTCCTAGTTTAACGTGATGACTTTTGGTCTATGTAACGCCGCCCAGTCTTTCCAACGATGAACTCAATACTTCGCGAACTGTCGTTCTGCCACGTCTACCTAGATGATCTCCTCATCGCTTCCGACTCGATTGCAGAACATAAACAGCATGTTCGTCTCGTCCACAAAAGACTTCAACAAAATTAATGTGCACAAATGTGTTTTTGGGCAGCACGAAGTCAATTACCTTGGGTATAGTGTCAGCGAAAAATCTCTTCCAGTTTTCGCTCTCTCAAGGTGAATTTCCACCGATATGGAAGTCTTCTTTCATAACACCGATACACAAAAAGGGATTAAAGAGCGAAGCCGCTAATTGCTAAACTTTCACATATACCCAAACTCCTCGAAAACATTTTGTACGAAGCTCTAGAAGTGCAAATTTCTTATTCCTCTAATCAAGACGGATTTCGTAAAGGTTCCTCTGTTCTCTCAGCCTTAGAAAGTGGTAAAGAAGTTGACATTTTAATAACTGATTTCAGTAAAGTTTATGATAAAATATTTCATAAACTAATCCTGTTAAAATTTTCCGTGCCGGGCTTTGAACCCATTTTACTAAAATGGACATCTTCTTACCTGGATAATCGTTTTTGTAGTGTTCGTTTCAGGTCTGTCCTATCGGCCCATTTATTAGCCACTTCAGGTATTCCTCAAGGTAGTCACCTAGGTCCACTTCTCTTCATCCTAACCATTAACGTTATTGGAAGGGTCATTCAACACTCAGCACTTTCTCTCTGTGCTGACGATACAAAATGTTTTAAACCAATTTCCTCACAACATGACTACAGGGTCCTTCAAATAGATCTAAATAGTTTTTCCACCTGGTGCATCAAGAACTGTTTGGAACTCAATGTCATCAAATGTCAATCGATTACCTTCTCAGGTAAATGCAACAAGTCTCCTCTCCGAATTTACCTTATCTACGGTCAACCTATATCCCTTGTTGAGTCTATCCGCGACCTTGATATATTATGCGACAGGAGCCTAATTTCCGCTAGCATATTGATGAGATAATTACTAAAGCTAACTCGTCACTTGGCTTCGTTAAAAGATGGTATATACATCACTTACATTAAGTACGCTAACCAAGCATGATTTCCTTTCAACGAGTTCATGTATTCCGAATTTTTAATTTTCGTGGGGGCTAATGCCCCCATTTATTATGCTTAATACAAGCTTAGAAACTAAGACTTAAACTAGGGCTTAAAGCTAAGGATGGTGAAGGAGATCGAATTTGAGGGAAAGTGTGCTGCGATTAAAATCGAAAACGGAAAGGTTGGAGTTTACCTTACGCAGCATACGGGAGATTGGTTCGTTAGAGCCATATGTGGTGCGGTGGATAGGTAGATAAAAGAGACGGGTGGAACGTAGATTACGAGGGTTAGTGTTAAAGAAAATGGAGTTGCAAAGAGGCATGCAATCGACGGAGCCTGAGAGGAGTCGGTGAATGAACAAAATGTCTGCTGCGTCCCTTCGTTCCTCAAGGGTATTCAGGTTAATGAGTTTTAGACGGTCTCGATAGGGAGGTAAGATTAGAGGATCGTTCCAAGGTAGACCTCGAAGAGCAAAGCGAAGAAAACGACGCTGGATCCTCTCAATACGAGATACATGAACTCGTTGAAAGGGACACCACGCTTGGCTAGCGTACTCGAGAAGGGGGCGAACGTAAGTGATGTATAGTGATCTAGTCACGTACGGGTTGCAGCATTCTTTGGACCATCTTTTAACGAAGCCGAGTGATGAGTTTGCTTTAGAAATTATCTCATCAATATGCGAGCGGAAATTAAGCTGCCTGTCGCATAATATACCAAGGTCGCGGATAGATTCAACAAGGGGTATAGGTTGGCCGTCGAGATGGTAAATTCGTTGAGGAGACTTCTTGCACTTACGTGAGAAAGTAATCGATTGACATTTGGAGACATTGAGCTCTAAGCAGTTCTTGATGCACCAGGTGGAAAAACTATTTAGATCTATTTGAAGGAGGGTGGAGTCTTGTTGTGAGGAAATGGGTTTAAAAAATTTGGTATCGTCAGCATAGAGAGAAAGTGTTGAGTGTTGAATGAGCCTTTGAAGGTCGTTAATAGTTAGGATGAAGAGGAGTGGACCTAGGTGACTACCTTGAGGAACACCTGAAGTGGCCAAGAAAGGGGCCGATAGGACAGATCTGAAACGAACATTATAAAAACGATTATCCAGGTAAGAAGATATCCATTTAAGCAAAATGGGTTCAAAGCCCAGGACGGACAATTTGAACAGGATTAGTTTATGAGATATCTTGTCAAAAGCTTTACTGAAATCAGTTGTTATAACGTCAACTTCTTTACCATTTTCTAAGGCTGAGAGAACAGAGGACACGAATTCTACGAGGTTAGTGGTAGTTGAACCACCCTTCAGAAAGCCGTGTTGATTGGGGGAAATAAAAGATTTACACTGAAAGCTTAAGGCTTCATGCAAAATACATTCGAGGAGTTTGGGTATATGAGAAAGTTTAGCTATAGGGCGGTAATTAGTGACTTCACTCTTTAATCCCTTTTTGTGTATGGGTGTTATGAAAGAGGACTTCCATATCTGTGGAAATTCACCTTGAGAGAGCGATAATCGGAAGAGATTAGCAAGGGGGCGTGAAAGAGTTGAGGAACACTTTTTAAGAAATATGGATGGAAGGCCATCTGGGCCGGGTAAGTATTCATCATTAAGTTGTTGTAATTTGTTTTCTATTACTGTATGATCAAAGCTATGAGAAATAGTAGGGCCAATAGGGAAGGTAAGTAGGTATTTGAAATAAGAGGGATCCGGTACGAAGGAATTATCGGCAAAAGATTGCTTAAAAAAAGTAGCAACAAAGTTAGCTATGGTATGCGGATCAGTTGATGATATATTTTCGTATGAGAGGGATGGAGGAAAACCGTCGGATTTTTTTTTGTAATTAACGAATTGATAGAAAGACTTAGGATCATTTATAAGCCTTGATTGCGCACTATCAAGGTATCGCTGATAGAGAAACTTATAGAGCTGGGCGAATTGAAGGTATGACCCGAGATAGTTTGAATAGTCAACAAAAGAGTTGGACCGGAGGAAAACTGTCCATAATTTGTTTCTTTTGTTACGTAAAGAGCGAAGTTTACGATTATACCACGGGGGGCTCGTAGAAGAGGTCCTATTACGCGAAAAGGGGACATAGAGAGAAATAGAATTAAGTAATTCTCTGTAGAAAATAGAGAGAGCACTTTTTAGGGGCATATTAGCGAAATCAAAAGAACATTTACTAAGATATGCGTTAATTTTGCGGAAATTCGCTTTATGAAAGTCGTAAGAAGTGGTAGCTGCAGATGGGGTGGGGCGGAAAGTAGAGTGGTGGAAAAGAGAAAGAAGAAGTGGTGGGTGAAAGTTATCAATGGTCGATAGTGAAAGGGGACAGAGCGAGACAGAGGAGTTTATGGGGTCAGTGGTGAAAATGAGGTCTAATTGCCTTCCCATATAGTTGGAGACTCCACTAACTTGGCATAAGCTAGAGTCTGTGAGCTCATCCAAGAAGAGACATTCTTTACTCGAGACAGGGTAAGCGATAAAAAAAGATTTATCATCTGATTGAGTCCAGTGCAGCTGAGGTAGATTGAAATCGCCAAATACGATGATATCATCGAGAGGATCAGATAAGTTAATTATTTGATCAATTGCATCGATAGCGAGTTGGTAGCATTCGATTGGTTGGGCCGGTAGGATGTAAAAACACATAATGTACAGGGACCTGCAGGGGAGTGTTATCTTTATTGAAACGTAGTCAAGTTTAGAGGAAGTAGAAGCAGCGATTGGTGAAGAGTTTAGGTCATTGCGGACGGCCAGTAGGACACCTCGACACGGAGCATCATCATTTGGGCGGGTAAGATCGTCGTCTCGGAAAACATTTTAACTAGGGGGGAATAATTCCTGATTCTTTATATCGGGAATTAGATTAGTTTCGGTCAGAGCGTAGACCTCAAATGGGAGAGCGTGAGATTGGCGCAAGACGGCACGGGTCTTAGATCGCAGTCCTCTTACGTTTTGATAGTAAAAGGTAAGAGGAAGGTTATTACGAGAGGGCGTAGGAGTGGATGGTCGAAACACTGGCAATGGTAGCACGTTAGGGACGAAAAAATTTGTCGTTGTCAGCTCTGCTTCGTTGGAGGTGTGAGATCCTTTTTGAGTGCACATAGTTACCGAAAGCAGCAAGGTCGTCTGAGACGTTTTGCGGAGACATATTAAAAATCTCGTGGAACTTGATGTATAAGTTCCTTAGACTTGTAAGGTCAGTAGGGAGACCTTCCTGCTGTATTGAGACCATGACGCTTGTTTTAGTTTTCCCCTCATAACAAACTGAGTCTGATTTGTCATGCAGATATGCTAGAAGGAGACGTATATTCTCGTACGTCTTTTTTTCTCTAAGCCTAGAAAGTGCATAACGACATTCTGTTGAGCCAAAAGTTTGTTGGGTTATTTTAACTGTGGGAGGCAGAAGGGGGTCAAAAATGGGGCAGGTGGACGAAGATTTTGAAGGCGATGTAGGGGTGATTGAAGGGGCATTAGACACATGTTCAGGTGAGGGATTTATAACATGGGACCTAACGAAATTGGGATATTTAGCTCCGGTTTTAAGGTCAAAATTAGGGAAAGAAGTGCTAGTGGGGGCACGTGCAGAGGGGTTAGGTATTTCCGAGGGGTTATTGTGAGCGGTTGGTGCTAATTTGAAAGAGACGCGTTGACGCGGTGGCTTGGGTGGAACGGAGGCTGCAGGTGCAATATAATTAGAGGACCGATGAAGTCGGTTCGGGATGTGAGAATTGAGAGCATCCAGCGTCGTTTTCTTCTATTTGCTCTTAGGGGTCTAACTTGGAACGATCCTCTAAACTTACTTGGCTATCGAGACCGTTCCAAACTCATTAACCTGAATACCCTTCAGGAACG
Source organism: Volucella bombylans (assembly GCA_949129095.1). Classification (NCBI taxonomy): domain Eukaryota; kingdom Metazoa; phylum Arthropoda; class Insecta; order Diptera; family Syrphidae; genus Volucella; species Volucella bombylans. Next base: position 62,262,763 of record OX422142.1, read on the forward strand.
AAGGCTCCGTCGATTGCACGTCTCTTGATAACCCCATTTTCTTTCCCCCGCCTCTTTTAGGTAAAAGATAGATACCAATCCAATGCGCCATATATGGCTTTAATGAACCCGTCTCCGGTATGCTGCGTAAGGTAAACTCCAACCTTCACCATCCCTAACTTTAAGCCCTTGTGATAAGTCCTAGATTTATGCTCTTAGTTGCTAAACTTTAGAAGTTGAAAGAAGTAAAATCAGAAGTTTTGAGCGAAAGCCGCTGAACTGGAATTATTTACTTTGAAAGGACTGATGGCACTTGGAGGGGATAGTCTTCTTCACGCGGATGTGGTATCTGTTCGGACCTAGGAGTACCTAGGAGAAAATGGTTAGGGGTTAATGGCTCATCATCGGGAACGCCTAGTGGAATATGAGTTAAAGGCCGCATGTTTATTATATTCTCAGCTTCACACACGAAGCTGTGCTCCTGAAGGTTTTCGTTGCATAGCGCATGTCCCATTGCTCTCTTCACGCTGCGTAATAATCGTTCCCAGCATCCCTTTGAATGAGGATTAAGAAGACAATTAAAAACCCATGCAATTTTTGATTTTGCAAGTACCACCATGATGATCCCGTGGTTCAGCTGTTCCAATTGTCGCTTCAGTTCTCTGTCCGTTCCTACGAAGTTTGTGGCGTTGTCGGAGCGTATTCGCACGGGAGTTCCTCTTCGGTTAATGAAATTGCGAATACACATCAGAAATGTGTCGGTTGAAAGATACTCGTACTTAGCGATTTCCAAGTGAATTGCTCGAATCGTAAGGCAGGTGAATAACGCGATCCATCTCTTCTCGGTGCGTCGTCCAATTACAACCAAAAAGTGTCCCATGTAGTCGACGCCTACGTACGAGAACGGCCTCACAAATGGAGTAAGTCTATCTCCGGGCAATTGACCCATGAGCGGATTGTCTGGCTTCACCCTCTCTCTCGTTGTAACTCTGCCTTGGTTCTGGTGTTTCCAAATTCGATGGTATGAGTCCACGTTCAGTTGAGTGACGTGATGTTTCTGCGGAAGTATTATTGGTCGACGCGTGCAGGTAGGAACAGCTTCAGCCGCGTCAATGCGGCCGCTTCTTCGTAGGATACCTCTTGCGTCCAGATACGGAGTCGGCTTCCAAAGTCTTCTCGAGCGCTCTACCTGACTTGTTGCCTTCAACGCTTAGTAGTCGTCTGCATACTCTTCCCTTTGAACTGTTCAGTAAATTACCAGTTCCGCGTTCTGCAACTCCTCAGCTACTCTTTCAAGGGTATCCGTAAAATAGTTTTTGATGAATCTAAGCACCCAACATATAACTCTTTTTAATCAAGTGAAACTCGAAAATCTATCAAACATTTTGTCGACGTTTATTTTGAGGAGGAGCTGTCTCGTAGCTCTTCTACCGTTGACTTGTAGGGTTCTGCTGGTGACCATTCGCGCTCATCAGTACTCAAAAAATCGGGAAGCGATAAAGGAATCTGCTACGTCGAAAGCAACATGCGGTCGTTGACGCTGATTGATTGTTATGCCGGAAATGCAATATCGTTTTGAATAACCGTAAAGGGAAAGTGCGCGATATGGATGACACCGTAAAGATATCAATATACTATGTGTATCATATTTTCTACGTGTATTTGGGTATGCGAAAGCTCTGTTCGCAGTGAATACCACGTTTGAACCAGAAACGTTAATGATTTAGAGCGGTGTTTGGAGCTATTAAAACGAAATAAAAAGCATTTTTCCATGTGGCGTATAACAATGGATAAAAGATGAAGCCTGCTAAACTGTTAACCTGTTAGCGAGCTTCAAAAAAATGCTCGCCGGAAAAAAATATGACTCCAATGTAGAAATTGCTATGTTCGATTCCCGGCACCGATACGGCGATGCCCCGAACCAAACGATAGCACTTTATTCTCTCTGGGATCCCGCTATCCCAGCTGTGGGTCCTGCCAGGTAGCGCGTTAACGGCAGCTAAACCTGGGCGAAATGAAGAAAAAAAAATGAAAATGGGCGCCACGTGATTTTTTTTTTGTTGGAAACACGAAACCAAAAAGAAAAAGAAAAGAAGAAGAAAAAAAAAACTTCCCCGACAAAAAAACCGAACAGGAAGAAAAATAAGCAACCGATAAGAAACCCAAGTTCCACGCAAAAAGAAAAAAAAAACAGATTTTTTTTTTTCAAAACGTTATAAAGGCCCCGTTGGGGCTTGACGATTTATTTTTAATTGGTTTTAGCGGTACACTCGTCAATAGAGTGACCCGCTATTTCCACCGTCCCGAACCAACAAAACAAGTATTCTAACAGGTCGCGTGTCCCGTATTTTCTCGGGATTTGTACGCACGCGCGGCCCACCGGAGTCTCGATTTGCAACACAAAAAAAACGCGTGTAAATTATCTATTTATATATTTTTTTTTTTTTTTTTTTTTTTTCCACTGCACTACACTATACTTAGCTGGTATATCCTAGCGGCCTATGCCCCTTTCTGGCACGATCTTCCGTCCCGCTACTCCTGCCCACCATCCTTTCTTTCCTTCCTCCTTTCCCTTTTGTTGTATGTCCTCGTGTGTTAGTTTTAAAAAAAACTTTTTTTTTCGCGACTTTAGTTCAAAAAAAAAGTCTACTCTAATCAAAGAAAACCGACAGAATTGCTTCACGCAATTCGCAATTCGCAAAACAAAAAAAAGAAAAAGACTCTGCTCTTCGCAGAACGAAAAAAAATTTCCGCAATCGAAAAAAAACTTGAGGTTGACCCTCTCTACTCGCTGGTCTTAACCAAAGTGTCTCATAGATCTTCTACGATCCACAGCTCCCGTCCGACACACACACACACATTCACACGTACATTCTCTCTCGCATCCATTCAGCCGTAGTGGACCCAACGACGGGATTTCTAGCTATCACACTAGCAAGCTTTGCTAGTGTGTGCCCCCGTGTCCGACTAGGCCTCTCACACGTTCCATTTTGCACATTCATACTCAACTCCTCAGACTCGGAGTTCGCTCCCACTTCCAGTAATGACTGGGAACTCCACTGAGCGAGTTTGTGGAAGCTGTGGATCCTAGCTATTGCCTACTCTTAGGTTCTACTAAAAAGAAATTGCGAAAAGCAGAGTTTCCTTCCTTTCTGATCGCCGGGTAATTTTCCCCCATCGGATTACACTAATAAAATTTAAAACGCCCGCGAAGGAGAAAGGAAATGCGATGGAATGGTAGCTGAAGTGTTGGGACGGAAGGAAAAGAATATAGATACAATCCAGAAGGGATTGTATCTCAATCCAACCATCCGTTGGATCGCCGCCCCTCACAAAAGCCAAGTATAGTCCCTGTGCAAATTTAAATTCTTATATTTTTTTTTTTTTTTTTTTTCCCGGGTCCCTACCTACTCCAGTGGATCGGCGTTCAGATTTTGGGGGGGGGTGGGGACTGACAAATAGCGTGTCACTCCTTACAATTATTTATTTATTATTTTTTTTTGTCATTGGGCCCTTCTGCCCTCTGGCCACTCTGCCAGTTTGTACTTTTTTTTTGTTTTCTTTTGCCATGTTTCTTGTCGGTTAGCGTTCTTTATTGTTGGTTGGTGTTCTTGGTTGCTGCTGGTTTTGCATTTATGTTTTCTTGTTCCCACGGTGGAGGCGGTCTTATTACTTGGCCGTCCGCCTACACGCCTCTGCTGCTCCTTCGGTGCTCCATCGGTGGGGTGCTGGCTTAAAAAGGGGTCGTCATCCCTTCACCCATCGAACCTAACTTTTAAAGCTGGTACGTCGTTGGGGTGTGCCCGGTTATACTGGCCGTCCGCCCGCACACCACTGTTGCTCCTTCGTTGCTCCCTCGTTGGGGTGTTGCTACACAAGAGATCGTCGTCTCTTGACCCATCGATCAAATGGCTTGGTTCGTACACCCCTGGGTAGCATAATGGGGTGTATTCTTCGCCATATGTTGTTTGGCTTTCGTTGGGGTGTAGGTTCCAGGGATCGTCTTCCCCCACCCGTCATCATCGTGTTGGGGTGTCTGGATCAAAAGGACCGTCCGTCCCCACCCGTCGGCGACTTTCAGACGTCCTGTCTGATGCTGCCCGTTGCGAGTCTCCCGTCCATCTATGGGCTCCGACAACGGTGTTCCTGGTGGACCTCCTGTCGCACCCTGGGGTTCTTCCTGTGAACCTATGTGGGTTGTTTTCCGAGGTCTGGGATTGGTGGGCCACTGGCTGATGGGACCATGGCTGCCCTCCACCTCCGCCAGAGCTCGGTGTTCCCACTCAACGAAAAGATGGACCGAAGGGACTTGCAAGGGAAAACGAGAGCCAAACTTGTTGCGGGAAAGTTTACCGCAACAAACCGATGGCTGAAACTAAAGTGAAATGATTGGGCAAATCCTTATTTAAGAAAGACATAGAGATGTTAGCGCGGTGCTGGAATGAATGTATGACTTTAGAATAAATGTTGATGAATATAGTCAAATCCTGCCAAACAATTTTTATTTTATATATAGTCTCCATAACTAGTCTCGAATCACCTGATATATGTCCATCGCTTCCAGCGGGAGATGGCGAAACACAATGTTTGGTATGCCATCGTTTTCCACTGATCCCATATTTCTCATTGGTTTGTTAATTGTCCCCCAAGCAGTCACTCGACTGACAGAACGAACACGACAACATATCGACTGGCGTGATTGGGTGGCTCCACAGGGGAAGCTGTCGGAGCTCTGGAACTGACTCCCATGCTTTGGCAGCAGAATTAGTGGAACAACGTGTGAATGTGTGTGTGTGTTCAATTAATAACTAGACGTCAAAGCGGAAACTGTCTGTGTGAGGAAAAAAAAATATCAATAAATGAGCGAAACCCAAATAGAAAAAAAAAACATAGAGAAAGAACGATAAACCCCCAGAAAGCAACACATATCTCGGACCATCACCAACATCAAGAGGCAAATAAACCAACACCACAAAGCGATCAACGAAACAACCAACAAAATCTACAAACCACAATGGCGGTGGCGGAAAGTGTAATCCCCTCATCAACACCGACGCTCAGACGGGAGCGGTCCTAAGTGGACAAAAAATAGATAAGTACCCATTTGCATTTTCATATATGTATGATTTCTTCTCGTTGACTTTTTGAACCCCATAACCCTTTAGTATTTACTGTTAAAACACGATTCCGTTCCTTTTGTGTTTAAATCTTAAGGTGAGCAACCCCTTTGGGGCCGCCCGTTTTTTTTGCACCCTTTTTCTGATACTGTTCAGTAACTCAAAAAAGAAATGCATTTTAAGAAAAAAAAAACGATTTTATTTTGCGGACTGTATTTACTATACAGGTCTACTTTCAAGTGACGAGAATAGTTTCGCGTCGCACAATTTTTGTGCACACCGCAGCGCCGTACATTTCACGGATATCGGTCGCAGGTACCGTTGCCATTGTCTCGTCCAATGTGCCTTTATGAGTGGTGGAAGAATAGTCGAACGTTATCGGCTGTTCTTCTTTGTGTGCTCTTCGTTGCGCCTCGTGAAGCGGTATTCTGTCTTGCCAGTCGCGGTGCTGGTTGTACCGCTTGCCATTGGGTTGCTCTGTATGTGCTGGCTCAGCACACATTTCCTGCTCAGGAAAACCGTTGGCTTCGTGCGTTGCTATCGCGCTTGGTAGGTTGACATGGTGATGCTCTATCACTGCCATATGGTGTTACATTCTTGGTTTTGAACATTCCCCCACCAATTGAAGCATGGTCTTCAATTGTCGCAATCGCTCTGCACCAAGGGGAGAACATAAAGCTTCTGGATGGGCCGCACCAGCGTTGAATGCTCGGTCTTAATGTCAGCGCTTCTTAACAGTCCGTCCTTGCATATATGGACTGCCGTGATTCGGCTCAGGGCCCACACCGTAGGTGGCATGTTTTCCTAAGTCGCCTCTTGCGCATTTTCTCGCACCTGATTCCACTTGTGACGCTGCTGCAACGTGTGGATGTACTCCTCGCTCCATCTACTCCAAAAATGCTGTTCCACAGTTTGAGACGGCTCTGCGGTACCTCGCTGGCATCTGTCATCAGCGGCTGCACAATTGGTTCTCCGATTAAGAAATGTCCGGGTGTAAGTGCACACGTATCGCTTGGATGGTCGGATAATGCGCTGAGCGGCCGAGAATTGAGGCATGCCTCAATGAGAACTTGAGTGGTACAGAGTGTTTCGAAAGTGAATATGTGTTTGCCCATTACTCTGCGCAGGTGGTATTTCGTGGATTTGACACCGGCCTCGCAGATGCCGCCAGCATGAAATTCCACTCCGTACCCATCGCGTTTATCTGCTCCATTGGAAGCCGATTCCTGCATTCGCCTGCGGCTTTTCGAAGTTCTCTGTCTGCACCGACAAAGGTTGTGGCGTTGTCGCTCCAAAGTACTGAGCATTGACCGCGTCGCCCAGTAAAATGTTGAAAGGCTGCCAGGTTGCTAACTGCCTCCAGGTGGACTGCTCGCGTGAAGAAGACGGCAATATACCCCTTTTCTATGATCTTGCGTCGGCCTGCTCTGGCCTTGATTTGTAATGGCCCGGCGTAGTCGACTCCGCTATGTCTGAACGCCCTAGCTCGTTGTACGCGGTCTTTAGGAAGGGTGCCCATAAGCTGCTCTGCCACCATCTGTTTTTGGCGAAAACAAGTTACGCACCGCCCTATGCTGGATTTTAACGTACGTCTCAGCGTAGGGATCCAAAATTTCTGCCTGATGTACTGCATACACAGCTGCACCCCGCCATGCAGAGTTCGTAGAAGCGCTTCCCTCAATAAGAGTTCACTCAGCTTGCTCCTTGCTGGTAAGATTATTGTAGAGATTGCTCGAGTTATACATTGATCTGTTGCATTTAATATCTTTAAGCTCCTGTTGATGCGCTTCCTGCTGCCTGACCTTGACCCAGTAGATTAATGCGTCTTCTCGCTCTGACGATGTCACAGGTCCGGTCCACACTGTCTCCTTTCTTGCTTTCCGCACGAACCTCAGCACTAATGCCGTTATCCGAAGCATGCTTTGCAATGTGTATTTGCGCTCTAAAAGATTTACGTCATCGATGGCCAGATTGGCTGCTCTTAGGTCCATCAAGTTCCCGATGATTTCTGGCTTCTACTCCGCAGTTACTCCTGCTCACTGCTGCGCACTCATGGTTACCTGTGATTTTGGCCAGTTTTGCTCAGAACTCCTAAGCCAATGCGGTCCTTCCCAATATGGGCTTAGTTCCATCAAGAGCAACTCCTTTTGATCCTAAGTCGGCTGGATTATCAGCTGATGCAACATGTTTCCAAGGATAATCGCCTGTTAGCTCCTGGATAGAACTAACTTGATTGGCAACGAAGGTCTTTAGCTCAAATGGTAGTTTGCGGGTCCAATGTAGCACTACCATGGAGTCGTTCCAGTAAGTTCTCTGCACGTGCTGAAGTCTGCACGCCTTTATTACTTGTGCTATCAATCTGGATAATAGCACGGCTGCACACAGTTCCAATCTTGGCACCGAGATCGTGCCACTGCGTTGTAACTGCTCGATGTCATACCGTATGTGACCACGGTTAGCCAATATTCCTGCACCTGGTCGTTTGGACTCTCTCTCCAGAATATCGTCTGGAGATCCCACTGCTCTGGGTCGACCCGCACTTGACGGAACATCTGCTTAACGTCAACAGTTATCGCTACCTTGAAGCGCCGGAAACGAGTGATGATTTCTGCTAAGTCATCTTGAAGCTTCGGACCATGAAATTGAATGTCGTTGAGCGATATACCTCTGTCGCTCTTACATGATGCGTCAAAGACCACACGAAACTTCTTAGTTACGCAATGATGTGGTATGTGGTATGTATGCCCCTTCGCTCGCGACGTGCGGTCTACCAGCTCTCGATATTCGCGCATAAAGTTTACGTTTTCTTTCAGCTCCGAATTCGCACTTAGTTTCCTCTCAAGCTGGAGAAACCTCTTCATGGCTGCTGCTCTCGTACTGCCCAAGCTCTGCGCTCGTGGATTTATGGGAATGGTTACCACGTATCGTTCGGATGAATCTCGGTAATGTGTGCTCCTGAAGTTATCCTCGATCCATTGGTCGTCCGACGAGACTGTGGCTGCTCCGCTCAGCTCTTTGAGTTCCCAGAACCGCCTCAGCTGCTTGCTGAGTTGAACTCCCTATGGCTCTGTTGTTGCAACCATTGCTCTGATCGCTCGCCCTTGGATTGGCTGCGGCTGCCCAAATACTATCCAGCCCAGATACGTGTCTTGCGCTGTGAGTCCGGAATCGTACCTCTTGACGTGGTTCTTGATGATCTCTGCCCATACTTGCGCGCCAAGTAACAGCTCTACCCTATCTGGTTGGTTAAACGTTAAGCTCGCGCAGATCAGCAAGCCGCTCCTGCGGTAAGATTCTCCCAGGAAGAGTCGAGTTTATTCTAGGGATTACGCACATCGCGCAGCTCAGCGCAAACGTCGGATCAGCTCCGGATAGAATGTAGTCTTCGACCATCCCCGTAAGCCTCACGTTGGCTTTGGAGCCGATTCCATGCACCAGGAGGTCACGTTTACGCGTTCATATGCACATCCTCTGGACGCTCTGTCTGTAGATGAGGTTGATCTGGCTGCCGATATCCAGCAGTGCCTGAGCTTCAATGGCAGGTCCGTCTCCAGCTCTGATTTTAAGGAGGGCGGTTGCCAGTAATGCGCTTCCAACTTCTATGCTCACGCGCTCCATGTTTACACGTGTCTCATTGCTCTTCACGTTGTCAACACGCTGCGCATGTATGGCGTGACTGACTGCTTGCAGCTCTGGTGGTTCATGGGTTGGTTGCTATTGCTCCGACCACTGCTAAGCTAGATGGGGCTCTAGATTGCTCTGGACAAAGCACGCTGTTGTGCTTCTTGTTGCACCTGCGGCAAGCTCCGGAAGGACATGCATGTGACGCGTGTCTGCTCCTTAGGCAATTGGCACATAGTTGTCAGCTCCGGACCTTGTCGTTCCTGTCCTGGATCGACATCGCCAAGAAGTCTCCACATCGGTATAGCGGGTGGTGTGACTTACATAATGGGCACTTGAGTAATGCCGTAGCTCTGCTTCCTCCAACTGCGTTGGAGTTGCTCCTCTCCTTTTCTCTTTACTCTGCTCGACCACTTTTGCTACGTGCTCAGATCTTTCATGTTGATCGTAAAAGGCTGAGTCTAGTGCACTCGCTCGTCGCTCCAGAAATTGTAGAAACTCTTTAAGAGTGGCAATTTTCCGCACATCGTCTCTAGTCATCTGCCATGCGTAGTTCGTTTCACCATCTAGTCTTGCCCTGAGCATATTGATGATAAATGGGTGCCACGAAGTGATGTCGATACCGAGGGCTCGTAATGAACTTAGATGAACGTTCATTTCATTCACCAGGTCGCGAAACGCTAGAGCTCCGGATGATGCTGGACTTACCTTGGGGATTGCATGCAAGGCGTTCAAATGCGCGTCCACGATATTCTGTTTGTTATCAAACACTTCGTTCAGCTTGCTCCAGGCTGCCTCGTAATTCGCCCTCGTGGTCTGCCATCTGCTGATTAGCCTCGCCGGAGCACTTTCTAAGGCTAGCCTCAGCTCACGCATTTTCGTTACGTTCGCCAACGTCGGGTTGTTGTGCACTTCTGTGTGGAATTGATCCCGGAAAACTCTAATCTTAAGGGGCCGCTCTTGTCGCACTTGAATTATGCTCGGCTGCGAATTTGAAACGCTCTCCGCAGCTGCTCTAGTCGCACATTGACGCCCCACCTCTGCAATGCGAGTTCGCAATCTTGCCACTGCCGTGTGGTAGTTGTCCTCGGCTGCTATCAAATACTCACCATGCGCCTCCGATTCTTCCGAGTTCGCTGCTTTCTCGACCAGCGGCATATGCTCCAAAACCAATTTTTCGTAAGCCCTCTCGGCTGCTTCCAGTTTGGTTTGATGCAACGCCTCGTCCGTGATGTATGTATTGGTTTGAAGAAGTACTATTGTTGTTGCTGATGTCCGCTCTTCTCGAGTCAGTCATTACTCAACTGTCAACTGAATAAATAACATTAAATACCACAGCTCGTGAGTTTCTTCTAATACGCAACATGGCGCAGCCTGTCTTTCACTAAATGTGTAAAATCGCATAAATGGAAAAAAAAAATTTCCAGAAAAATCAAAACATTGAAAAAAACTAATCTAATTAAAGTAAAAAAAAAAACTAAGAAAGAAATGAATGAGAGAAGTGACCAGTTTAGTAAACCCAGTCCATTATCGATGGATGGAAATGTTAAAGAAAATTGGAAAAAATTTAAAAACATGTGGGACGTGTATACGGTGGCTTCAAAAACAAAAAGTGAGTTGAAAGAAATTCAGAAATTCACTTCCACTAAGTGAACAGAAAAAAAATTGATGAAGTCATAGCGGCATTTCAAGATTATTGTATGCCAAGAGTTAATGTGGTGTACGAGCGGTATTTATTCTTCTCACGCTGCCAAAATGAAGGGGAATCAATGGAACAATATTATCCGAAAATTGTGAATTTAGTAACCAAACGGAATCGATGATTAGAGATAGGATTGTAATGGGAATCATGCAGTTCGACTTCAATTGCTTAAAATGGATGATTTGACATTGAGGAAAGCCAAGAAGATTTGTCGCGTGGCTGAAGAAGCGGGCATTCAAGCAAAGCGCATGGAGTCTGAACGTAATTCTATTGCGGCGATTCAAGAGAGACCAGGGAGTTATAAAGGTAAAACAAATTTTAACAAAACTAAACATTTCAAATTTCATTCCAGAATTGTAAAGAAGATGGGAGATCAGCAAAAGCGCGATTATAACATTTCTGAACCAAGAAAGTAGTGTCATAAATGCAACCGTAAGCACGAGCAAGGGAGGTGTCCAGCAGATGGTAAGAGATGTCTGGCCTGTGGTAAATTAAATCATTTTATTATAAAATTATAAAATTAAAATTAATTATAAAATTAATGAAGTCAAATATCTGTCATATTTGTCAGATGAGTCATTTGTGTATGTTGGGGAGCTACAATTCACTTCTGGTGCGGGTACTAGTTGGTGTAAAACTTTAAAGATAGGAACGCTTTTGATTGATTTTAGACTCGATAGTGGAGCTGAACATAATTCCTGAGAGGGTAGTGAAATCTATGCATAAAGAAATAGCAATTAAGACAACAGGTACTAGATTAGAAGAATACGGTGGTTTCCAAATACAAACGCTTGGCTCAACTGTACTTCGAACAGAGTACAAAGGAAAGTTATTAGATGTCGAATATATAGTAGTTTTGGGTGCTTCAAAACTAATATTAGGGCTGAAAACTTGTGTGGAATTCAATCTGATTCGAAAGGTGCATGAAATTGATACAAGCGGTAAGCAGGATTTTATTGCCAAAAATAAGGATATTTTTGAAGGCTCAGGGGTCTTTCCAGATAAGTGTAAGTTAATTGTAAAGCCGGGGGCTACACCGGTAAGCAAACTTCAACGACGCATCCCGTTAAGTTTGTATGACAGAGTAAAGAAGAAGTTAAATGAGATGGAAAAACGAGGCGTTATAAGGAGTAGAGAAGAGCCTTCTGAATGGTCACACCAATTGGTTATAGTGGATAAAACAAATGGTTCCTTGTGAGTATGCCTGGATCCCATGGAACTCAATAAGAATTTAAAAGATGAGCATTTTTTGATTCCCACATTAGAAGATTTTGGAAATTTACCTGGAGTTTTTATTTACATAGACGATATTATTGTAGGGGAGGAAACCATTAAAGAACATGATAATGTTCAGAGAGTTATAGATAGGGCACGGAGCATCAAGGTGAAATTTAACAAAGAAAAACTCCAAGGACATATTTTTACAGGTGACACTGTAGCTCCTGACCCCGATCGTGTTGCAGCGATTCTCTAGCTTAAAGATCCGACAAATAGGAAAGACTTAGAGAAAATTTTAGGCACACTTAATTATCTACGATCCTTTATACCTAATTTCTCAGAACTAAACGCACCACTATGAAAATTACTAGCTAAAAATAGTGAATTCAGAAAATTGTTCAAAAATATTGACAAAAATTAAAGACATTTTAAGAGAACATGCAATATTACATACGTTCGACCCATCCAAACCTATAGTAGTGTAGGCAGATGCTTCTCAAAATGGGCTAGGTTGTTGGCTTATTCAAAATGAGAAACCAGTGGTATTCGCATCCAAAAGCTTGACCGACACAGAAACTCGATATGCCCAGATCGAGAAAGAGATTTTGGCGATAGTTTTTGCATGTGAGAAATTCAATAGGTATATCTATGGACGGTCAGTCACTATCCATACTGACCATAAGCCCCTCGTCTCAATTACCAGAAAGGATATTAATCAGGTGCATTCGCATAGACTCCAAAGAATGAAATTAAAACTATCCAAATACGATTTAGATTTGATGTATGTTCCTCGTAAATTTTTGCATGTCGCGGACTTTTTGTCAATAAATTCTATTATTGATAACATAATAACATTGTTGATACTGAAACACCACTTAAAGACCTAGTTCACAGCATAAACATGAGTGATTCTAAAAAAAATATTTCAGGAAGAAACGCGAAATGATGAAATTTTAAAAAGCCTTACAAAAGTTTATTCGGAGGGGTGGCCGTTGTCAAAAGATAAACATAATGAGAGTTTAATTGAATTTTGGAAAATAAAAGATAAGATTTATATTGAAGATGATTTGGTAATTGTAGAGGATCGAGTGTTTGTTCCAAGGAACCTTATAGAAGAAATTTTACAGGTCTTACATTCTTCTCATATGGGCATAAACAGAACAGTTAACAGAGCCAAACAAGTTATGTATTGGACCCAAATGCAAAGAGACATCGAAAACTTTATTTCAAAATGTCCTGTTTGTGACAAATATAAATCACAAAACAAAAAACACTCGCTTATACCTCATCCTATACCAGAATTACCATTTCAGAAAATAGGAATCGACATCCTAGAGTATAAATTCAGATACTTTCTTGTGGCGATAGGTTATCATTCCAAATGGATAGAGCTTTGTGCGAGTCGTGACAAGACTGCTTCTTGTATTATAGACCTAATGACTAAATTGTTAGCAGCTCATGGGATCCCCAAGGTGATAATTGCTGACAACCAGCCTTTTAACTCATACAAGCTTAGGAATTTCGCAAAAGAGATGAATTTCGATTTTGTATTTACAAGTCCAAGATATCCCCAATTTAATGGAATGGCAGAAAAGGCAGTCCACATTGTAAAAACAATGCTACAAAAAACTTACAGTGACAAAAATCCATATTTAGCTTTGTTAGATTTGATTTGATTTGAGTTCCGGGTCAACCCCGGACAGTTTATTGGAAATGTTTAATACAAACCTATGACTTAACAAACTAACCTTAAAACTATGACTTATAACTACTATTTCAACTTAAGCTAAGGTCTATAGACGGGAAAAATGGTTGTTTAGGGAATTTCGAAGGGCTGGGCTGCTGCAGTGGAAATCGAACACTTGACGTACCCGATTTGTTTCACGTAGCATACGACACAGTGGCTCGTTGAGACCATAAGTTGTCCTGTGATTATTCGGACGAAAAAGGTAGACAGATCTTAAATGACACGGGTTGGTATTGATTGGGATTTGGGAGAGTATTGTGGGACAGTCAATGATACCAGTTAAGAGTTTGTGTATGAAGAGAATATCGGCGGACTCCCGACGTTTTTCCAAAGACAGGAGACCGAGTAGTTTTAATCGATTTACATAGGGGGTAAAATATTGTGGTCAGCCCATGGTAGCGCACGTAATGCGAAACGCAGGAATCTACGTTGGACAGCTTCAATGCGCAGAATATGTACATCATAGTAAGGAGACCATATTTCGCTGGCGTACTCGAGAAGTGGACGAACAAAGGTTATGTACAGGGATTTGGCGACATAGGGGTCGGAGAATTCTTTTGACCATCGTTTAACAAATCCGAGAGCGGAGTTAGCGGAGTTGCGAAAATTAAACTGTGTATCACAAATGACACCCAAGTCCCGCATTGAAGTAACTATAGCTACTCTTTGGTTTGATAAATAGTAGGTGCGGGTTGGAAGTGTCAAACGCCTCCGGGAGTAAGAAATGGCTTGGCATTTTTCTATGTTGAGCTCGAGAAAGTTTTTATGGCACCATATCGAGAATCTATTAAGATCATCTTGTAAAGGTTGAGAGTCAGAGAGACTTGAGATCTGTCTATAGGTTTTCATGTCATCGGCATAGATAGATATGACGTTAACAACATCGTTAATAGTTAAAATAAAAATTAATGGACCGAGATGACTGCCTTGTGGAACACCCGAAGTGGCGAGAATTGGGTCAGAAAAATGGGAACGAAAATAAACAGTTTTTTAATGTAGGAATTAATCCAAGAGGTCAGTCTAAGTTCGAAACCAAGAGCTTTGAGTTTGAATAAAATTAACTTGTGCGAGATTTTATCAAAGGCCTTATTGAAGTCCGTGGCGATTACATAAATTTCTTTCCCTTGCTCTAGTTCGCAGTAGTGAACTAGAAACAAACTCAATGAGGTTGGTGATCGTTGATCTGACTTTAACAAAACCATGTTGGTTGGTTGCAAATATAGATTTACATTGAAAATATAGTGCATCATAAACAATACTTTCAAAAACCTTGGGGATGCAGGATAGGTTAGCAATGGGGCGATAATTGGAGATATCGTGCCTTGATCCTTTTTGGGAATAGGTGTAATAAAAGCGCTTTTCCACAGATGAGGAAAGAGCCCTTCAGACAAAGATAGTTTGAAAATACTAGTGAGGGGATTAATTAGATTATCAGCACATTTTTTTAAGACAACTGGGCAATCCATCAGGACCTGGGAAAAATCGTCTTTCAGTTTATGTATTTTGTCTAGTAACTGCGCTGAAGTACAAGTAATTTCAACTGACGAGGGAGATATTTGACAACAGTTGTTCAGGTAAGAAAAGTATTCAGGATCGATGTCATCAGATTGGGACGAAAACGATTGACTGAAGAAGATATAGAAATAGATTAGCGATGGTTGTTGAGTCATCGTAAGAGATATTAGAAAATTTGAGAGTTGATGGATAGCAATCGGATTTTTTTTTTGTGTTAATAAATTGGTAGAATTTTTTAGGGTCTGAGATGATGGAAGATTGCACTTGGCTGAGATATCTTTGGTAACGATATTCAGCAAGTTGGGAGAAGTGATTGTAAGCTAGGAGGTAGTTTTGTTGGTCAAAATCAGAACCAGATTTAACGTATTGTTGCCATAACCGGTTTCTCTTATTACGAAGTGTACGAAGTTCTTTGTTATACTAGGAAGGAGATCATGAAGGATTTTTGCGTCGAATAAAAGGAGTAGTTTGCTTTATACAGTGGAAAATCAAAATGAAAAAAACAGCAGAATTTGCGGTTAAGTTACTGTTGTGAAGAAAACTAAAGTCAACATTTTTGAGAAGATTGTTGAGATTAGTGTAATTGGTTTTACGGAAATCGAAATGGAAGGGAGTTTCTGAAAGGCTCAAGGAGTTATTGTTATCATATGAATAAATAACGAGGAGAGGTGGGTGGAGATGGTCTAATTTCGAAAGAAGAAGTTCACACTCGAGAGCAAGACAGTTCGTGGTGTCGGATGTAAGGATCAGATCTAGTTTCCGACCCATGAAGTTAGAAATTGGGTTTATTTGAAAAAGGCCAGAGTTTGTGAGGCAATCTGTGAGGATGATTTCTTTGTCAGAAGTTGCATTTGTGGCAACTAGATAGGATTCTTCGTCCAAGTGAGTCCATTGGAGGTGAGGGAGTTTAAAGTCACCGAGAGCAATGATTTCATCACAGGGATCTGTGATTTCGAAGAGGGAATCAACCGCATTAGTCGCGAGCCGATAACTGTGTATTGGTTGGGAGGGGCGAACATAGCAACATAGGATATAGAGTTTGTGTTTGTAGACTATCGAACTACCCCAGTGCCAGTAATAGGTTATTCTCCTGCAGAAATGCCCATGTCAAGGAAATTTAGGACTACTAAACTACTTACCCGCTACTCAAAAGCAACTCAAACAAAGTATACCAAATAACTTACCACACTTGTTAAGGAAAAAGCAGGACAGAATGGTTAGTGTTAAGCGACCTAGAAAAGAGTTGGCATTAAAAAATGGTGACAACATAGTTTTTCTCAAGAATAAAAAGTGGTAACCGGGAGTAGTAGTAGCTCGTCATGATACACCTCGATCGTATTGGCTAAGGAATGAGAATAATAATGTGATTCGGCGGAATACTGTGCACTTGCGAAGATCAGTCCATGCTCCACATATTCGAACACCTAACAATCCCGTAGATGAATATGATACTACCAAATCACAAAGGATTAATGAAAGCAATCATATTCAAATAGAATCAGATATCACCTCTAGCAAAAATACAGAAGATAGATGTGTAGTACAACCATCATACACTACTAGGTATGGATGCAGTGTGAAAAGGCTAGATTTTTTTTAAACCATCATAGATTTGTAACAAAATCGCTTGCTTACTTTAAATTGTTTTTTTTTTTATTTACGTTTTTTGAATTATATAATTATGATACTGAAATAATAGCTTACACAAATTATTTTATTAAATTTTGAATTACTGAATTTCCGCAACTATGATTTGTTACACTAGAATAATATTTATTGAATTGTAATGTTGAATTAAAGGGGAAAGATGATGTATGTATTGGTCTGAAGAAGTACAGTTGTTGTTGCTGATCTCCGCTATTCTCAAGTCAGTCATTACTCAACTGTCAACTGAATTTTTAACATTAAATACCACAGCTCGTGAGTTTCTTCTAATACGCAAGAGTCCGCCCTTTCGAATTCCTCCGCGGCTATGAATTTGGAAATCCGAATAAGGGTTTGTAGACCTAACGCTGTTGTCTTGGATCTCGCTCTGCCGTAAGACCGCACGGTCCGTAGCAATTCAGATCAACCCTTCGGAAATAGCTACAGACGCGCACAGAATTGAGCGGTTGGCACAATAGCTTTAGTTACGCACTGCCCCTTGCACAAAAGTCTTCCTTTTCCCTTACCGCGCGCAAGGCGATGTTTGCACGGCTGAGGGGTAAATTCACGAGTTCGGATTAAAACTGCGTGGCACAAATGTTTATTCCCTGGTTGAAACACACAAGGCAAAAATAAAATGTTCGCAATGGCTCAATTATTATTTTTTGCACTGAATTAATTTTATGGCATTGCACTATTGCTTTTATTAGTAATCTCGCACTGCGCACTGATTTTTGATTGTACATTTTTATTTTTAGGTTTTTTTATCAAACCTTGTATCATACCAACTGTTCCAAGTTTTATTATTTATTTATTTATTTCTCGTTTAAAAAGGTAACATGTTTTACCCGCAAAGCAAAGTGCTTATCTGCAGGTAGTTGTTAATACAAGATTTCATTATTTTAGGGTGATTTCAAGCTATCATGTCAAAAACTTATAATTCCATAAATTAATTATAAACGGTAATTTAAATTAAGATTAACAAATGAAATAAAACTCAAGCAAAAACTGTAGATATGCTTAATTTTTCGTTTGAAATTTTGTATGTTTCTTATTTCTTCAGGTATTGTGTTTATTATATTTGGTACTACATAACGAAGTTCTCTTTTTCCATATACGTTGTTAGTATCTGGAATCTCTAGCATTCGTCTTCGTGTGTTTTGGTTGTGTTGAATGGGTTTCAAAAAACGTTGGTCACACATATAGGTTTTAAGCGATGTCATCTAGAAATTTGCTCGAACATCTAGAATTTTGAAAGATGTGTTAAAAGGTCTCAGAATTTTAAGAAGACTATGCTGTATGCACGAAATTTTATCCATATGAGTGTTTGCCGCATTTCTCCATGCAAAAATACCATACCTTATGTGCGACTCTGCCAGAGAATAATAAATCTGTTTCATTACCTCAATACTTGAAATTTTTTTTAGGTAAACCATAGCAAACAGTGAACTTTTCAAATGGAGACGCAGGGCATTTATATGATCAGCCAAAGAAAATGTTCATCTATTGTAACTTCCAGATACTTTATCCGACTGACAACTTTAATTTTTCGTTTGCCTGCCGATAAAGGACATACGAAAATTAATAAAAAAGCACTGTGATTTGCATGTATTTTGCTTACTTTAGTATTGAAATTTGCAATCAAGGTAAAGCATGGGCACCTCATAGTGTAAGTAAAATGTGCATTAAACATTTGGAGAAAGGTGCACGTAAATCTTTGAAAGTTTTAGTACCGATGATTTTGGCGAGCAAAAAAAAATCACAATAACGACTGTTACTTCTGTATGATAAGTATAGTGCGCATCAACAAAAACCATCGCCACAAATGGAAATATCCTAATATTTCTTCAGCAATAACACCAATTTCTCATCCAGAAGGCGTTCCAATACCAGTTTTTCATCCGCTGCCATAATGTCAGGAGTAAGAAATTGAAGGATCTAGTGCTTCTCAAGGAAGCGATGACTTTGAATGCTTTGTAGAAACAACAAAACCTGAAACATTTGCACAAAATGAGCTTAAAGATCTCATCGGAGACATACGATATATTCTCGGTATCGGGGTGAAGCTGTGGTTGTATATATAAATTGGCTTATATATTAAGTAATACTATTATTTTAGTGCATTCATGTAAAATTTCATATAAATGTGATTATTAATTCGCGTTTTATCTCTAGTTAAACAGAATCATAATGGCAACTGAGACGATGATGGTGAAAATTGAGCATCGAGCTGTAATTAAATTTCTCAGTAAGCAAGGAAAAAGTCAAAAAACTATTCATGAAGAGATGGTGGCTGTTTACCAGGGTTCCGGACCTTCATTATCAACTGTGCAAAAGTGGTCAAGTGAGTTCAAGAGAGGCAGAGAGCATTGAAGACGACCCCCGCTCCGGCGCCCCGGCTACTGCTTGTACGGGAGAAAGCATCAAAGAAGTCGAAAAACTTGTTCTTGAGGATGCCCGAATAAAGGTGAAAATGATGGCAGAGATCACCAAGCTTTCAATTGGTACCATTCACACCATTCTTCATGACCATCTTAACCTTTCAAAGGTCAGTGCAAGGTGGGTGCCACGAATGCTCAGAGCGCCTCAGAAAAAAGTGAGAATCGCATGCTGTAGAGAGCTTTTGGAGATGTGTAGTGAGAACGCGGACGGTGTTATGGATCGAATTGATACTGGGGACGAAATATGTTTCCACCACTATGACCCTGAAAGCAAACAAGAGTCCATGCAGTGGCATAAAAAAGGAACAGACCACCCGAAGAAGTTCAAAGTCACTCCGTCTGCCGGGAAGCTCATGGCCACAGTTTTTTGGGACTCAAAGGGAATCTTGCTCATTGAGTACAAAAAAAAAGGTGAAACCACCAACGCCACATCCTACGCTTCCACTTTGCATAATTTGCGGGAGGAAATTAAAAAGAAAAGACGGGGTAAACTCGCAGCGGGTGTGTTGCTTCTTCATGACAACGCTCCTGTTCACACGGCGCGAGTTTCCAAGGCTGCTGCGCGAGATTGTGGTTTCGAAGAAATCCAACACCCACCCTATAGTCCAGACCTTTCCCCTAGTGATTATTTCCTGTTTCCAGATTTGAAAAAATGTCTTCGTGGAAAAAGATTTTCGGATGATGAAGAACTCAAGTCCGCAATAAATGGGTATTTTGCAGAGAAAGAGGAAATTTATTTTTTTGAGGGTTTAAAAAAGCTTATCTCAAGATGTAACAAATGCATTGATGTTAGGGGAGATTATGTTGAAAAATAAAAACAATTTAAATTGAGTTGGCATTTTCCTTCATATCGATACCGAGAATATATCGTAGTGCATTTTGATGAAAGTTGTTAATTTCATCACTCCGCTTTGATGATGTACGTATATGCATAACTTTAGTTTTATTAACGTTTATTATAAGTCCATTATCATGACACCATTTTGTGACAGAATCAAAATCACTTTGTAGTATTTTAACAGCAGAGTTCAAATCTTTATGCTTTACAACTACAGCTATATCATCCGCATAAGCATATACATTACTATTTTTGAAAATTCGCAGAAGTTCGTTTGTAAACAGTATAAATCAAATCGGGCCCAGTGTGGAACCTTGTGGCACGCCATATCTAATTTTTTTTCTTGGCTTATTTTTGTTGAAACCTTGACTCTCAGATTTCTATCCGTAAGATAGCTTTTGAGCCAATTTGATAAAATTCCCCTCACACCGATTCTGCTTAATCTTTCAATAAGTTTGTCGTGACAGAAAGTATCAAATGCCTTGCTGAAATCAATAAAGAGTACTAGTACGTTGTGATTTTTATTTATTGATTACGTTGGTAAACTCGCCTAGCAATTTATCGCTACTTTTTTCTTTCTGGAGGCCATACTGGTTTGGATGTAAAACTGCATGTCTCTTTATAAAGCTATTAAGTCTATTGACAATGACCTGTTCTAAACACTTTTCAATAGTAGGTAAGTTTAAGATAGGTCTGTAGTTTTGAAAATTATTTTTCATACCTGCTTTGTATATTGGTCGAACAATAGCAGTTTACGTTAGTTGTGGTACATGTCCTTATGTAATACTTTTATTTATTATTGTTTGTATTATCCGGCAAAGTTTTCGGGCATTAAGTTTAAGATTTATCGGTCTTATTTTATCTGCTCCAGGTCCTATTTTGGTGTTTAAGTTACCCCACATTTGAAAGATTTCTTCCTCTGTGGTTTCTTCAACATAAATACTCTCTTGTAGCTGCATATTCTCGTGATTCGACGTTTTGAAGTTACATAAGTGCATGATCGCTGATGTATGATTGGAAAATTGATCAGCGAAATGTTCTACAATGTCGTTTAAATCATTACTATTCGTAGTAAAATTATTGAGGATAGTGTCATCTATTGAGAGCTTCTTTCTACCTAATAGTTCATTCGATTATTAATGAATTGCTGCTTATAATAGTTAGCTTTGGTGGATTGAATCTTTATGTTGACAGCATTTCGGAAATGTTTGTATTCTTGTTCGTAACTTTGACTATTTCGATTGTTTCTCCATCTCCTATATAGCACATCTCTCCTCTTGCACTTTTGAATTATTTCTGCCGTAATCCATGGTTTTTGTTTTCTTTGTTTTTCTATTATTTTGGTTTTGATAGCTTCAGTATATATCCAGTATTTGTTTTATAGACTTTCAACATTATTTTCCTCTAATATATTTTCCCAATTTGTTCTTTTAATTAACATATTTACTTTTTCTTGATTTATATGTACAACGTTCGATTTAGTTGTTAATTGACTTTTAATAGGGTTTTTTGTTGCGTATAAGATCGCATAGTGATCAGAGAGATCTGTTTCGATGATGGCTGAGTATATATTTAACTTTGAAAGCGAGACATATATATGGTCAATGAGCGTAATAGAATTTCTCTTTACATCCACACGGACAGGTTGCTGTATTACATTTGCAAGACCTTTTGCAGCTATGCTTTCCATATATCTTAGTACCAAGGAGTTGTTCTTATCTTGTACATTTATGTTCATATCTCCCAGTACAATATTTATTTTGCCTTCTTTAATTACTTCATTAATTTCTTCTACAAATCTTGCAATACTTAGTCTTGGCCTCCTATACATTGCATGAATATACTTTATTTCCCCCTTGTGAGTTGTTTCCAAATGTATTCCCTCATAGTTTATAGGATTTATTGGTATTAATTTAAAACTTATATTCTTTTTAATGAAAAGTGCCACTCCTCTCCCTTTCCCATCGCGATTTAGAAACACAGGTTCAAATCCATCGATATAATAAAAATTGTTTTTCTCTTTTTCCTTGCTAGGTATATTGATTTCATTGAGTACTAGTATGTCTACATAACATAGGACATTTTCTAATTCAGCAATAAAATTATCCCATGCTTTTGTAATAGAACGTATATTAAAACTAATACAACAAAAATTCATATCTTTTAAAAATTCTTTATCGATTCCGCTAATACCATGTATTACCCTAAAGTTCACTATAGCTTCACTATACTCGTTTTCTGTTGCCATTCTGTTGTTTATAATTGTAACATTTAAGTATATAGACTAGTTTGTCATTTTGTAAACATCATTGCTGGTTGCAATATGAATAGTTTCTGTATTTTCGTGTTTCTTTGCCCATTGTCTCCCAGACGAATTTCCAGCTATATTCTCTGGCTTTATTTTTAGCTAGCCAGAGAAGATGTTTGTTTGTTTGTGTGAGCTGGTTGTTTACAGAAATAAGATCATCGTTTACATTTTCATTTAAATTGCCATTGCAAGCAGCGTTGTCACTAACATCTAGAGCAAATGTAGTACGTTAGCCAACAAAATGTAGTATTTTCAAAAAAATGTAGTAGGTACGAGTACTATTTTTTTTTATTGAAATGCATTTTTATTGTGCAGTCACATTATTTAATATCTAATCCAGTCGACCAAGGCTTGACGCTGATGCGTGCTTAACGGAGCGTTTGATGAAGCGAAGAGAGTGGAAGACACCAAAGTCTTAAGCAAAAAAACGAGCGGACAGCTAGAAGAGCCTTACGTAAGAGTGGTTTAGAAGCAGCTGTTAAGCAAAAAAAGCCAACACTTTCCGACAGAAATGTAGAGCTCGCCTTAAGTTCGCAAAGAACATAAGAATTGGAGCATTGTTGATTGGAAACGAGTTATATGGTCCGATGAGATAAAAATCAATAGATTCCAGTCAGGTGGCAAGGAGTATTATTGGCATCGACCAAATGAAAGTTTCCAAAAGTACCAGGTGAAAGAAACCATGAATCATGGACGTTGAAGCTTAATGGTGTAGGGATGTTTCACCTTGTGGAATGCCGGTCCGCTGATAAAAATCGAAGGGATAATGAGAAATTAACAATACCTTGATATTCTGCAACAAAATTTACCTGAATTCGTGGAGGAAGCAGCTTATCCTGTCGAGGAAATTATATTCTAGCAAGAGGGAGACCTCAAACATACGGCTAGAATTGTCCAGAGCTGGCTTGGAGAGCAACCATTTCACACAATTAAGTGGCCAGCACAGTCCGGATTTAAATCCGATTGAAAATCTCTGGGCGATTCTAGAAAACGGCTTGCAGCCTACGATAATCACCCAAAGACGTACGCCAATGTATGGGGGCGAATACAAGAACTGTGGGCAAATATTCCGCACGGAAATATTGAAGCACCGGTGGAAAGCATGCCAAAAAGAATAAGAAATGTAATTAAAAACAAAGGACTATGGACCAAATATTAAATAGTACCAGGAAAAGGTAAATAAAAATAGCTTAACCCTCTAGTGCATAGTGTTGCATATCTGCAACGTAATTTTTTTCAACACCTCAGCAGCATCTGTTATATATTTTGGCAACTAAAATATGATTCCTGAGTTCAGCACCATGCATTCTTCCCAAAATAATATCTTTGCTTGCATAAAGCTGTGAAATTCATTATGTAACGTCTTATTTATTGTAAGAGACAGTTGTTACTGAATGTTCATTAATAACGTACATTTCAGATTTTTTTGCTGTTGAGATTATAATTTGTTTATGATTATAGAAAATATTTTGTGAATCATAAAGGTATGTAGAATATTATTTCACTGCAATTATAAAAGGTTTGGTACTTCTGGCTCATAGCAAAGAATTATTGGTGCATGTTGCACATATGCAACATCATGCATTTTTTCACTTTTATATGCAACACAACTGCTTTTGGGTAATTAATGAATTTATAGATGGCAATGATTTTTTTCAGCATTTTTCATGTGATAACTATATATAAACAATAACAAAAAAAATTATTTCGATGAAAACAAAAAAAAATAATGCATCAGAGGGTTAAGAAACGTGCAAAATTGAGTAAATGATAGTTTCTTTCACATTTTCGTTTTTTTACAGTTATCTCTGAACGCTATTTTTATTTTTTTTATTGGCTTAAAAGTAAATCAACATTTACAACAAAGACTAAATATAGTTTATAAAGCTAAAATGAAACAAAACATACAAATTTTGCACTTTATTTCATTCACTTGCAACATGTATTCATTTTTGCTCGCCACTGTATCTTTTACAGCACACTCATCAAAAAGAAAAGTTTTTCGTAAGAAAGTAAAATGGTTAGACGAAGCTTAAGAAATGTAGTACTTTAGGGTAACGATGTAGTATGTAGTACGGCGTTCAAAAATGAAGCAAATATGTAGCACAATAACACATATCTAGTACAAGTGGTAACGCTGATTGCAAGTGCTTTCTCTGATTTTTGTAAGAGTAATATTACGATTAGTTTTATATCTCTTAATAAAATTCGTTTTTGTTGTTGTTTTTGGGAAGGAGGCAATTATTGCTGTTTTGTTTGGGTTTTGTTGTTCGTTCGATATACGTCTATGATATCAGTAGCATTCACAGCCTATTGTTTGTCCTAGTGCGTGTACAATTTCATGTAAATTTTCATTTTGGGTAGAAGGAATATTTTTAATCTCGACGTTATTTTTTAACAACAGCTGTTCGAGAGTGTTTATTTTTATTTGCAGATACTCGTATGTTTCTCTTTTTCCATATTTAGTTCTTTAAGCTGCTGTATTTCATTTGACAATTTTTTAAGGTTCTCATTGTTTGACAAAAAGTGTTGCTTTATTGCTTCGTATTTAGTTGCTACAAATTCACAACTATGTTTAATTTCTAACTTTTCGTTTTGCATTTTCTTGATTTCACATTGAAGAAGTTGGTTGTTTGACATAATGCTTGTAGCTTGTTGCTGCTCAGGAGAACTCACGATTCGGAGTCGCTTGGGCTGGTACCATTTCCGCTGTATTTGTTTTTGTATTTGGATTTGTAAGTGCAGTGGGTTCTCTGCTGCAGGCTTGACACCTCCATGCCTCCTTTTTATCCAAGGTCATTTTTCGATATGACTTCTCGGAAATCGTTGTGCACCCAAAGTGCATTTTACGTTCACAGCTAAAGCACGTAACAAAGTCTCCATCGGCGGGAAGGTCAGATAAACATTCGGTACATGGATCCATGTTTTGCATATCAATGTTTAAAAATAGTTACCGTATATGTATGTATATGTTTGTACAAAAAAAAAGCGAAGACACAGAAAGTAGCACAAGATTTTTTTTTTCGTTTTAAAGAGAAGATAAAAAATTCAATGTCTTTGTTTTCTTTTTAAACAATGAAATTATACACTTTTTAATTAAATTATATACTGTCTTTGTTTTCTTTTTAAACAATGAAATTATACACTTCTTAACTGAATGTGGAAAAACACAACCGGTTCCTTGAAACACATTGATTATAATAATTACTATCTGTCTCGATCGGACCAAATGTTCAGTAACTCAAAAAAGAAATGCATTTTAAGAAAAAAAAAAAAAACGATTTTATTTTGCGGACTGTATTTACTATATATAAGCACAATTGCTCTCTTAGGAGGTCTACTTTCAAGTAACGAGAATAGTTTCGCGTCGCACAATTTTTGTGCACACCGCAGCGCCGTACATTTCACGGATATCGGTCGCAGGTACCGTTGCCATTGTCTCGTCCAATGTGCCCTTATGAGTTGCGGAAGAATAGTCGAACGTTATCGGCTGTTCTTCTTTGTGTGCTCTTCGTTGCGCCTCGTGAAGCGGTATTCTGCCTTTCCCAGTCGCGGTGCTGGTTGTATCGCTTTCCATTGGGTTGCTCTGTGTGTGCTGGCTCAGCACACATTTGGTGTTGATGTTGACCCTTTGCGCTGCTCAGGGAAACCGTTGGCTTCGTGCGTTGCTATCGCGCTTGGTAGTTTGACATGGTGATGCATTCTTGGTTTTGTTACATTCTTGGTTTTGGACACTTACTTACACGGCCTTTGTCATCCCCATTACGATTCTTTGTGAAAAAAAATATACTCTTAAATTCGTCATCGGGGAAGAAAATACAGAATCGGTATCAGTTTATATATTGATTTCTCAATGTTGTCATAAAAATTGTGTGGCGTCCACTTTACTTCGTATATGACCTAATTCGATTTCACAATAACACTGATAAAATAAATCTAAATATTTCATAATGGCTAGTAAGTTAAGACGTTGTGTTAACGACATTGATAAGACACTTTGAACGTGAAATCGTTTTTACATTTGTGGAGAATATATTTTCAAAGATCAGCGAAAATTAATAAAAAAAACACTGTGATTCGCTTGTATTTTGCTTACTTTAGTATTGAAATTTGCAATCAAGGTAAAGCGTGGGCACCTCATAGTGTAAGTAAAATGTGCATTAAACATTTGGAGAAAGGTGCACGTAAATCTTTGAAAGTTTTAGTACCGATGATTTGGCGAGCAAAAAAAAATCACAATAACGACTGTTACTTCTGTATGATAAGTATAGTGCGCATCAACAAAAACCATCGCCACAAATGGAAATATCCTAATATTTCTTCAGCAATAACACCAATTTCTCATTCAGAAGGCGTTCCAATACCAGTTTTTCATCCGCTGCCATAATGTCAGGAGTAAGAAATTGAAGGATCTAGTGCTTCTCAAGGAAGCGATGACTTTGAATGCTTTGTAGAAACAACAAAACCTAAAACATTTGCACAAAATGAGCTTAATGATCTCATCGGAGACTTACGATATATTCTCGGTATCGGGGTGAAGCTGTGGTTGTATATATAAATTGACTTATATATTAAGTAATACTATTATTTTAGTGCATTCATGTAAAATTTCATATAAATGTGATTATTAATTCGCGTTTTATCTCTAGTTAAACAGAATCATAATGGCAACTGAGACGATGATGGTGAAAATTGAGCATCGCGCTGTAATTAAATTTCTCAGTAAGCAAGGAAAAAGTCAAGAAACTATTCATGAAGAGATGGTGGCTGTTTACCAGGGTTCCGGACCTTCATTATCAACTGTGCAAAAGTGGTCAAGTGAGTTCAAGAGAGGCAGAGAGAGCATTGAAGACGACCCCCGCTCCGGCGCCCCGGCTACTGCTTGTACGGGAGAAAGCATCAAAGAAGTCGAAAAACTTGTTCTTGAGGATGCCCGAATAAAGGTGAAAATGATGGCAGAGATCACCAAGCTTTCAATTGGTACCATTCACACCATTCTTCATGACCATCTTAACCTTTCAAAGGTCAGTGCAAGGTGGGTGCCACGAATGCTCAGAGCGCCTCAGAAAAAAGTGAGAATCGCATGCTGTAGAGAGCTTTTGGAGATGTGTAGTGAGAACGCGGAAGGTGTTATGGATCGAATTGTTACTGGGGATGAAACATGGGTCCACCACTATGACCCTGAAAGCAAACAAGAGTCCATGCAGTGGCATAAAAAAGGAACAGACCCCCCGAAGGAGTTCAAAGTCACTCCGTCTGCCGGGAAGCTCATGGCCACAGTTTTTTGGGACTCAAAGGGAATCTTGCTCATTGAGTACAAAAAAAAAGGTGAAACCACCAACGCCACATCCTACGCTTCCACTTTGCATAATTTGCGGGAGGAAATTAAAAAGAAAAGACGGGGTAAACTCGCAGCGGGTGTGTTGCTTCTTCATGACAACGCTCCTGTTCACACGGCGCTCCAAACAAGACGTTGGAAAAGGTAAGGGAACGTTTCTATTGGCTAAGCGCTAAACAAGATGTCGAGAATTGGTGCAAAAAGTGCATAAGATGTGCAGCTACCAAGGGTCCAAAAGTAAAGCCACATGGACAAATGCAACAATACAATGTCGGAGCACCTTTCGAACGAATAGCCATCGACATCGCTGGGCCGTTTCCCGAAACCTTTAATTGAAACCGATATACTCTCGTAATCATGGATTACTTCAGTAAGTGGCCGGAAGTGTTTGCCATCCCAAATCAAGAGGCTAAGACCGTAGCCGAACAGATAGTCAACAACTGGGTGAGCAGATTTGGGGTCCCAATGGAGCTGCACTCTGATCAAGGGCGGAACTTTGAATCAAAAGTCTTCCAGGAAATATGCGAATATTTGGGAATAAGAAAGACAAGGACAACGCCACTACACCCTCAATCTGATGGAATGGTCGAGCGATTCAATCGGACCTTGAATGAGCATCTATCTAAGGTTGTCAGCAACTGCCAGCGGGATTGGGATCGACACATACCCCTCTTCTTAATGGCCTACCGAAACGCGGTCCATAGTTCAACAGGGCACACACCATCCGTGATCTTATTTGGTCAAACAATTCGGTTGCCAAGTGAAGCAAAATTCGGATCCCCACCGACGGAGCCCAAAGAGGTGAACGAGTACGTGAATGACTTACACAGCAGGATTCGTAAATTGCATGAAGACACCAGAGAAAAGATGAAGCTAGCAAGCAGCCGCATGAAAACTAGGTACGATATCAAGGCGAAATCTTCCGGTTTCAACGAAGGAGATCTGGTTTGGCTGTATAATCCTCAGCGTTAGAAAGGCAAATCACCAAAATTGCAACAGGACTGGGAAGGTCCATACAAGGTGATAACCCGCATTAATGACGTTGTCTACCGGATCCAGCGTGGGGATCGAGGAAAATTGAAAGTGGTCCATTTGGATAGAATGTGTCATTTCAACGGGATGCTGAATGACGAAGTTGTTCGGGACGAACAACTGTAGGGAGGGAGCAATGTGATAACCACTTAAATGTGAGCAGCGACATCTAGAGCAGAAAATGTCGATACTTGAATAACAAAGTCTCGACCATTGATGATTGGAGAGTGGAATCGAATTTTCTAGCAAATTGGAAATTGTATGGGACGCTGGATGGCGAGGATTGTTCTCGAAGTATGTCATTCGAGTATAAATACCAGCATCCCCAAGGTATGCAAATGAGTTCTAAAGTGTAATTTGAAGTGTTAATTAGGAGAAGTGATTAAGTGGTTTAAGTAAAAGATAAGAAAAGTATAAGTGGTTGAGAAATTGGATTGTACTGAGAGAAACAATTAAATAGTGAATTGTAACTGTACTGAATAAAGGGATTTGAATTGAAAAGAATAAGTTATATTATTTGTACCCACACAAACATTTTACAATATAATAACAATGTTTTTCCTAATAAGTGGAAAGTGAAATTAAATAGTAATGATTATCGGCCTATAGCAATCCGAATTCAATTAAGTCAAGTCTTCGAAGCAATAATAAGTAATCAAATTAAATTATATCTAAATAGGAAACATCTTGTCACGAAATTTCAATCAGGTTTTCGTGCAGACGTTGCTGCACTACCGGGTTAGTAAAAGTGTGCGACGATATCCGTGACGGACTAAGTTGTGATATGTTGAGTTTCTTTGACTTGTTAGATTTCTCAAAGGCGTTTGTCAGTGTAGATCATTCTATATTGATAATAAAATTGTATTGACAATTCTCTTTCGAAAGCTCCGCGTGCAAGTTAATATGTAGCTTTATACTTATGTGGCTGCTTACAATATGTCTCTACCGGCGCTAAACGTTACTCAAATTTTCAAATCCCCTTGGGTATTCCTCAAGGTTCCGTACTAGGCCTCATACAAATCAGGCTTTAATCAATATTAATGACCGTCTTCAGCGAATTCATGCTTGGTCAACAAAAAATGAGCTTAGTCCCAATCCAATAAAGTCAAAAGCCCATGCTCATTAATAGAGGTAGACAAATCGAATATTTCGCCCCAATATTACTTAACCACACTCCTATAAAGTATGTTGATGATATAAAAAAAATCTCCGAGTTTACTGCAGTAGCACCTTTACTTGGAATTTACACATAAACAAAATAATATCAAATGTGTGTTACGCTCTTCCTGGTCTAAGCCTCACGAAAAACTACCTTCCGATAGCCGTTAAGCTAAGATTGCGAAATATATATGGACTTGGACCATGTGCCTAAAAGAAAACTTACTCACATAAAACTACTTAATAGCCCTATTGAGTTATAGAATCATACTACATATTACTACATAAAATCATAACAACCAAAGAACCAGACTATTTATTTGAAATAATAAAATTTGCGAGTAAACAAAGAACTATGCAAATAATTTTACCTAGGCATAAGTATCTCACCACTAGTCAACATTTCTTTATCCATGCGATTCATTTATGGAATTGTCTACCAGTAAGTATTATACGATCAGTAACACAAACTTATTGATGGAAGATACTCGTGCCTATATATTTATGTCTTTTTTCCCCATCTTCTTCTTTTTCTAAACGGTCTTAGGTCTTTTCTATATTCCTCATTAACCCTTTCTTATTATTTTTTTTTTATTTTTTTTTTTTTTTATTTTCTTTGTAATGAAGTTTGCACAATCTAAAAAAGATTTTTGTAAATAAATACAAAGGCACGAGTACAATAACTTTGGCGCCAAGAATTGATAACGGTATTTTGTAGAGGAGTTAAAAACTAGCATTTTTTACTATGGGAGGGGGGTCCATCTCGTCCCGTTTAGGAGTTATGGGCAATTTAAAAACAAATGACTTAAGATGGGAAAAAAATTATTAAGAAACAACGGTAATACTTACAATAAAGTATTATACAGAATATGAAAGCCCGAAACTTGTTTTTAATATAAAATTTACATCAAATTATTCGTGTGAATAGTTTTTGAATAATTCACATTCAAACTCAAATTCTTGGTAAAAAATTAAAAAAAATTTTTTTTTTAACAATATTACTCAAAATTGTGTAATAATGTGCCAAATTGGTTTTTTGTATTCAATGCGCGTATTAATTCTGAATCGAACACAAAAAACCGCATGTTCTTGAGGAAATTGAAATTAAAATTACTACTTTAGTTTTGTTTTTTGGCATTTATGTACGTAGTCTTCCTTTGAATAAGTTAATGAGTATTATTTAAACATCTCGCAGACGCCTATATCAATAGTTTTCTTAATTTAGAGTATATATCGCTTCGCGGAATTAAGGGATTTCAACTCTCTTTCCGCGGCAGGTCCCGCTTACGCAACTTCGTTGCTTCGCTCGGATATGTGCTTTTTGCCAGGCAGGCGCCTATGTCATCAATACTCTTCATCGACAGTACTCATCATAAAATTACAAAGTTTCCATTAATAACAAAGTTTCACTAATTCGCATTATAGAAAATTCACATGTTCCAATGTTGGGGTAAATTTTTTACTTTGCGAAATATCTATGTTTGTACGTATGTAATATGTAATGCACTTGATAATGATGCAAAAATATAACCGAACAAACGTTTGGCTTTTATACTGTTATTTCTTTTTGTGATAAGGCGTGTAGTTGATGTTTAGATTGATGTTCACAAAGATCACTCTGTGTTCAACCGTAGAGCGAATCAAGTGATATTTTTTGTGAATAAGCAATGACGGCTAAGCATCCTCTAACCCATCCTAAACTAAATAACTTCTCAGTGTTTTGTTCGTTCGGAGATTTGGTGTCGACCAACGAAAGAAGCATATAATTTTTAGAAGAATCTGGTTTAATTCCCACTAAAACATCCATTCCCCCACTGTGTTGCAACTTACTTATGAAGGTAGAAAAGTGTAGAAATGTAAAGTTCGGTTGGATGTAGCGATGCTAAAAGAAAAGCTCTAAAAAAAGGTGACAACAATTTTAGAAATACAATCAACCCATCTATCGGTACATTTTTCCATGGACCTCAATGTCGGCTAGAGATTCGCGAGGTGCTTGCAATAATTATCGTTTCTTTTATCAAAATGCCTGTGAACACGATTTTTCAGGTTAATTAATTAAACCTTAAGCTACAACCTAAGGATTTCTTAAAAATATTATTACATGTATGTTATTATTTTAAAATTAGCATATAATTGCTTGGCGCCATCACGAGAATAAAAGTGAGCTTAGTAAATCTACTATAATACATTACTATAACTATTGCCGTTAAATAGCCGAAATAATAGCATCTCACGTCGATGTTAACATTGGTGGCGAAGGAAAAACTGTACAAAACGACGAGACCTTTCTTACAAAAGTGAAATACCACAGAGGCCGTGTAACCGAACAAATGAAAATCGTAGTGTTGGGGTTATATTGTTAACCCCAACAGCAGTCGTATTTATACCGACAGCGCACATCAATACATAGGTATTGAGAAAATGTTCCCTACTTCTACGTTTCATGAAATTACAAACCACAGCAAAGGCGAATATGTTGACAAGACCGATGTAACCAATACTATAAATGATCTTGAAAATCAGAACAAGCTTCTGAAAAAATCAATTTTATGCTGCAATACAACGCAGCACCTTCACCAATATATGGCACTTTTCTTTTACCGGAAATACTGCCTTGAAAAAAATTATAAGGACGACATGGGCTCCCAAATCACGGAATTTTTAACTGATGTAAAAAAAGTGTACCCAGGTTTTGTCAAAGAAAAGAAAGTGTGGGTTTGCAACTGAAGGACTTCGACCCTCCGACCGTTCACAATGCGCACTTAGAAGGTATTTTACCACCAAAACAACCTCGGCTCTTCACCATCATCGACGAACTCAACGAACTCGACATTGACACCAGTATGGACGATGACTTCATTAACGAAACTTACATACCTTTTTAATATGTACTCGTACATTAAACATTTACTTGACTACTCTTAACTAACACCTAACTTACTCACAAACTGACTGACTGGGACGCGGAATGCAATGCAAATCTACCTCCTCGTGGTGCATTCTGGGTCATGCTAAATTATTTGCTATACTTTACTTACAAAGATGACTCTATCATCAATATTAATCCTCAAAGTGAGATCACCATAAATACCAAAAAAAAACCTCTTATAAAATATAGTTTTAGTAATTTTCAATTTTCTCAAAAACTGGAAGATATTGTGATAACCACTTAAATGTTAGCAGCGACATCTAGATTTACAGAGCAGAAGATGTCGATACTTGAAGACCAGAAGATTTCAATACTTGAATAACAAAGTCTCGACCATTAATGACTGGAGAGTGCAATCGATTTTTCTAGCAAATTGAAAATTGTATGGAACGCTGGATGGCGAGGATTGTTCTCGAAGTATGTCATTCGAGTATAAATACCAGCATCCCCAAGGTTTGTGAAATCAGTTCTAAAGTGAAATCTGAAGTGTTAATTAGGAGAAGTGATTAAGTGGTTTAAGTAAAAGATAAGAAAAGTATAAGCGGTTGAGAAATTGGATTGCACTGAGAGAAACAATTAAATAGTGAATTGTAACTGTACTGAATAAATGGATTTGTATTGAAAAGAATAAGTTCTATTATTTGTACCTAAACAAATATTTTACATTGGTGTCAGAAGTGGGATAGGACTTATAGTGTGAAAAGAAAAAAAAAAACAGTTTTTTCTGACTATTTGAAGAAGCTAGAAT
This sequence comes from Volucella bombylans, assembly GCA_949129095.1. Lineage (NCBI taxonomy): Eukaryota > Metazoa > Arthropoda > Insecta > Diptera > Syrphidae > Volucella > Volucella bombylans. Next base: position 62,296,098 of record OX422142.1, read on the forward strand.
GGGTCGAAAACTATTGCAGTTGACCCTCGTACAACTCAAATCCGAGTTGAACAAGAGAAGCCTCAGCGCCAGTGGAGGAAAAAGTGACTTGGTTCTCCGACTTCAGGAGGCTTTGAACAACGAGGGATATGATCCTGATGCATACTGCTTTGATGTTGACGAGGATGAACAGACAAGTACCTGCAGTGATATGGTTGCGATGTTGCAACTCCTCTTGTTAAAAATGGACGAACAGAAGAACAGTCTCGACCAACAAAAGAAAAATCTGGAAGAACTAAAGAATAGCCTCGAACAAAAGCTGGATGAACAAAAGAAAAATCTGGAAGAACAAAAGAATAGCCTCGAACAAAAGCTGGATGAACAAAAGAAAAATCTGAATGAACAAAAAATAGCCTCGAAAAAAAACTGGATGAACAAAAAAAAATCTAGACGAGCAGAAGAGCAGCATTGAACAAAAATTCGACGAACAAAAGAATAGTCTAGAACAATATGTATAAAGGCATGCGGGTTTTCGTGTTCGATTCGGAATTGAAATGCGCATTACAAAATATACAATACAAAAAACCAATTGGGCACATCATCTCACAATTTTGAATAATATTGATTTAAAAAATTTTTTTTTTCATTTTTTACCAAAAATTTAAGTTTGAATGCGAATTATTCAAAAACTATTCACACGAATAATTTGATGTAAATTTTATAGTAAATAATTTGATAAAATTTTAGGCTTACAAATCCTGTATAGTACTTTATTGTAAGTGTTGCCGTTGTTTTTTTAATAATTTCTTTCCCATTTTAAGTCATTTTTTTCTAAAATTGCCCCTAACACCTAAACGGGGCTAGATAGACCCCCCTTCCCATAGTTAAAAAATGCTGGTTTTTAACTCCTCTACAAAATACCGTTATCAATTCTTGGCGCCAAAGTTATCGTACTCTCCCCAATACAAATAACTGGTGAATTCCACACGCTTGGAACCTAATCGAGCAAAGAAATAACGATAAGCGACTGATCTATACATCATACATATGTGGGTGGCCGTGGATCAAGTGGTAGTGGACTGACTTCCAAATCGAAAGTTTCGGTGATCTAATCCCAGCCTCGCCCGAAAGACATATTCATTTTTTCAGTTAACGAAAATCAAGTAAGATGAGTACTTGATTAGAAATCAATAACAAGTCAACCTCCACTAAGAATTTTGTCTCCCCATTAAATGTTGGATGCCACCCATGGAGCGAAATAACCACTTAGCCCAAACATCTTACTTTCTCTCTCTATCCCATTTTCCAAAACACTTAACTCAGGCACTTTAAGTTTTAATTTTTTTTTGATAAATTTTTGGGAAAATCGCATTTATCTTGGAAAGTCAGTGATATGCTTAAGCGATCAGTAGTGTGTCCTTTCTACTCCTGATGTTTTGTTCAAGTTTAAAAAGTAAAACTGCCTAAAAAAATCTTAATTTTCATTGAAAATACCCATAGTCGTTTCTTATCCGCGTTTATCATCATAAAATATCAGAGTGTTGTTTTTATTTCTGAGAAATTACAGATAGTGGTCTCGTAATTTCTACCGAATATGTCATCTCGCACACGGAATAAGTTGGCGTTAGCTCAGCAGCATAATACACCAACAAAAATCATCGATACCGCTGAACAATGGTCACGAATTGAAAAGTGATTTAGCGAAGTATTTAGCGAAGAACTAAATTCCAAATTCTCTCGATGAAAGAAACGATACTAAACAAGGTTATCGAAATTGAGAAAAGCCTGATCCATTTGTATGGGATCCATTTATATGGCACCTGATATCACTAGCTATATCAAAGTGAGAAATATCTTGGAAGAAATAGTCTGTTATATACTGAAATTGTAATAGGCGGTAACTTGAACCTAGATATTCTACAAAATTAAAAGAAAGAATTTCTTGATGCAGTGGAAGCATTAAATTTTCATTTTGTAAATACGAGGGGCGTTCAATATATTCTCGGTATCGATATGAAGGAAAATGCGAATTCAATTTAAATTGTTTTATTTTTCAATATAATCTCCCCTAACATCAATGCATTTGTTACATCTTGAGTTAAGCTTTTATAAACCCTCAAAAAAATAAATTTCCTCTTTCTCTGCAAAATACCCATTTATTGCCGACTTGAGTTCTTCATCATCCGAAAATCTTTTTCCACGAAGACATTTTTTCAAATCCGGAAACAGGAAATAATCACTAGGGGCAAGGTCTGGACTATAGGGTGGGTGTTGGATTTCTTCGAAACCACAATCTCGCGCAGCAGCCTTGGAAACTCGCGCCGTGTGAACAGGAGCGTTGTCATGAAGAAGCAACACACCCGCTGCGAGTTTACCCCGTCTTTTCTTTTTAATTTCCTCCCGCAAATTATGCAAAGTGGAAGCGTAGGATGTGGCGTTGATGGTTTCACCTTTTTTTTGTACTCAATGAGCAAGATTCCCTTTGAGTCCCAAAAAACGTCACGGAGTGACTTTGAACTTCTTCGGGTGGTCTGTTCCTTTTTTATGCCACTGTATGGACTCTTGTTTGCTTTCAGGGTCATAGTGGTGGACCCATGTTTTGTCCCCAGTAACAATTCGATCCATAACACCGTCCGCGTTCTCACTACACATCTCCAAAAGCTCTCTACAGCATGAGATTCTCACTTTTTTCTGAGGCGCTGTGAGCATTCGTGGCACCCACCTTGCACTGACCTTTGAAAGGTTAAGATGGTCATGAAGAATGGTGTGAATGGTACCAATTGAAAGCTTGGTGATCTCTGCCATCATTTTCACCTTTATTCGGGCATCCTCAAGAACAAGTTTTTCGACTTCTTTGATGCTTTCTCCCGTACAAGCAGTAGCCGGGGCGCCGGAGCGGGGGTCGTCTTCAATGCTCTCTCTGCCTCTCTTGAACTCACTTGACCACTTTTGCACACTTTTGATAATGAAGGTGCGGAATCCTGGTAAACAGCCACCATCTCTTCATGAATAGTTTTTTGAGTTTTTCCTTGCGTAGTGAGAAATTTCATTACAGCGCGATGCTCAATTTTCACCATCATCGTCTCAGTTGCCATTATGATTCTGTTTAACTAGAGATAAAACGCGAATTAATAATCACATTTATATGAAATTTTACATGAATGCACTAAAATAATAGTATTACTTGATAAATAAGTCAATTTATATATACAACTACAGCTTCACATCGATACCGAGAATATGTTGAACGCCTCTCGTAGGTCACAGCTGACTCATTTTATTCCAAACAAGAATCCGTCTTTATTAGACCTGTTCTTGGTATCAAAAATTGTGCTTAAAGGTCACTACGGCCAACTAGTATGACCAGTCTTTTCGTAGGACGGTATCATTTTCTTAACCATGGAAAATGTTCCAGATTTTCTTGAACCTTGTACCAATTCTCGTAACTTTGCTGCGGTAAATATTGATTCCCTGTTTCGCGAATGTCAGTTGCTTAGTTGGTTTCCTATCTAGTGTTCTGATATATATATATATACCAATGAATAGGTCGCTGTTTTTGGTAAAAATAAACGATTTTTCTATCAAGAGCATGTTCCGATTAAAATTTATTAAACCAAAAACACTATAATGCCCTGGTTCACTCTACAGGTACAAGAACCTATAAATAAACGTAATTTGTTTTATAGAAGGTGGAGGAGATACAGATGCACAAATATGTATGAAGAATTTAAGCGTAATAGAAACCCAAAAAGGTCTCTTATTCGTAAAACGAAAAGAATTTATTATAAAAACAACTTCTATTCCAACACCTCGAGTACTGCTTTCTGGAAAAATTTACGACAGATTGACCTCAACTCAAAGAAGCAGTCAATTCCATGTAAGACTGACCTTGATAACCTTAACCGTAGCTTTATACAGTCGGCGAAATTAAATGACAATACTAATGTTATCTCGGGGATAATACTGAAACTGAACCACTTTCATTTTCATTGCAGGGCATTGATGAGTTGTCCGCCCAATTGGGGCCCCCGCCCAATTATCAAGGCTTCGCCCTTTAATGACGTTGTCTAATAATGAACGGGGGCAGAGCAAAGTACTGGTCTTATCGTAAACATATTCAGATGACGATACCGAAGGTTGCTACGATTTGATCAGTCACAAGCTGCCGGTCATAGGTCTTGTTGGCGGCTGGACCACCGGTAGTCCCTACCAGGACTTAAATCACGGTACCATGGGAGTCAGGAGCCCCCCGGATCTCGGTCCGGGCCTGACTTGTTAGAGGTAGGCCCCCTTGTGGGAGCGTCATGGTGGCTGTGGTTTAAACCCAAAATCGCGGGTAAGAGTCTTCCTATGGTTTTCCTTGGTTTTCCTTTTGGTTTTCCTTGGTTTTCCTTTGGTTGACTCAATGTGGAGTTGCAATAAGTGCTGGGTGCTGTGACCCTAAGAACAGTAAGAGGTTTTAGATCGGCCTCGACTCATACCAAGGGTGGAATTTGTTCCGGCAACACAGTTCCGAATTGGTATCAATGGATTGACGGTGAGCGATGGCAAGGCGTATCCTTGCTCCCATGGATGTATGGGCATCCCGTAGGTTTAAGCCCACACGGCAGGTACTTACGTTAAAAAACAAGAGACATCTGTCCGCCCAATTGGGCCCCTGCCCAATTATCAAGGCCTCGCCCATCAATGACGTTGTCTAATAATAAACGGTTCAGACCAAAGTACTGGTCTTATCGTAAACAACTTCAGATAACGCTACCGAAGGTTTCTACGATTTGATCAGTCACAAGGTGCCGGTCATAGGTCTTGTTGGTGGCTGGACCACTGGTAGTCCCTACCAGGACTTAAACACTGTACCATGGGAGTCAGGAGCCTCCCGGATCTCGGTCCGTGAGACCCTAAGAGCAGTAAGAGGTTTTAGGTCGGCCTCGACTCATTACAAGGGTGGAACTTGTGCCGGCAACACAGTTTCGATTTGGTATCTCAGGAAGGCGGCAGAGCGATGTATGGGCATTCCGTAAACATAAGTCTCCATGACAGGTGGTTTATGTTAAAAATCAGACCTATGTCCGTTAGGTTGTCAATTTTCAAAGTGAAGCCAAAGGCTGTCGGGATTGATGATATCCATCCTGCTTTTGTTAAAATGTTGTTACCTTGTATTGTCAAACTTATCACATATATTTTTAACACAATTCTTTCTACTTGCAAATTTCCAGACGAATGAAAAATCACAAAAATAAAACCTTTGCCAAAATCTTCCTCAACAACAAATCCTGATTATAGACTAATTGCGATTCTTCCTTTCCTTAGTAGGGTACTTGAATCCATTATTAGTGGACAAGTCAAGGTTTATTTTGAGGAACACGGTCTAGTAACTAGCTACCAATCAGATTTCCGGGGAAATCATAGTTGCATCACAACACTATTGAAAGTCACTGAAGATATACGCTAGACAATGGTATGTCAGCTTTGCTTGTACAACTTGATTTCTCAAAAGCTTTCGACACTCTAACCACAAAATATTTATTAATAAAGTTGGAAGTCAGTTTGCCTTTGAAAACTCAGCGTGCAAATTAGTAACATCCTATCTTCACGGACGCAGACAGATTGTTTTCTCGAACAATAAATATTCGTCCTGGTGTACCCCGAGGATTTATTTTGGGCCCATTAATGTTCGTACTCTTTATCATATGTTTTCTGAGAGTAATGAGTCGCATATGATAATAGACATAAATGAAGACTTAAATTTAATATTTCTGTGGTCAAAATGCAACAAATAAACCTAAGAAAATCAAAAGACTTTATAATAAGCCGAAACAAAATGCCAGCTTTTCATAGATACTTCTCCTCAATAATTCAACGATTGATTTCGCCAGAAAAGTTAAAAATCTGCATTTTAATCAACAAATGGGTTGGGTGCATCACCTGGTGGACGCTAGGAAAAAAAATTTCAAGAAAATAACAACGGTGTGAGATAAATAATTGATTATGGCTTTATTTTGAAGCTACGTTCATGACATTATGTGTGAAATAGCACATCATTCAAATATAAAATTGTTGATGACTCGGTCCAATATGTGCGGCGTTATTCAAGCAAAAGCGTGTCGAATGTTGGCATGGATCTCGTCCAAAGTGGTGAGCTTGTTAGCGTAGACTACGGACCTGACGTAGCCCTAGAAGATAATCAAGTTGTGTCAAATCTCATGATCGCGGCGGCCAATTCATGAACGCTCGCCGTGGGATGTCCCGCTTGTATAGCATGTAGCGCCATCTTGTTGCAACCACAGCTCGGATATATAGATGTTGTCGAGCTATGACTACAGTTCCTAATTTCGAAAGGAATAAGGTCCGACTATGCCGCCATGCCATAAACCGCACCAAACAGTCAATCTTTGTGGATGCATTTGAGCTTGCCCGAACTCTTGTAGATTAAGTTCGCTCTAATAATGGCAATTTTGCTTATTGACATAGCCTTGTCGGAGAAGATGATTTTTTGGCCAAAATCCGGATCTGCCCAATTGGCGATCTCACGGCATTGTCTATAGTCGCCCGGCTTCAATTCTTGAATCAGCACAATCTTATACGGATATGGGCCCAAATCCAACCGCAAAATAAGCCGGGTTGACTCTCTGGCGATGCCCAATTCAGTTGATCGGCGCCGAATCGACGGCGAATCGCTACGGCGGCTATGTTTTCTTCATTACGCACCAATCTCTCTCTGTCTGGTGGCTTAAGATCCAAAAGAGTGTACTCACGTTCAAACTTTTCCAATGTGCGATGAATTGCCTGCACACTGAAGCCATGATGGCGACCGACCTCATAACGAAATTCACCTTGAGTATTTACAACTGAGCTGGAATTTCGATAATATTTTTTAATAATTTCCGCACGTTCGGCAAGCGTAAGACGATGCATGTTGAAACGCCAAACTTTACTGAATATTTTGTCAGCTGGATATCATTGGTAACTTACACAGTAACATAAAATTAAAAAAAACTATCAATGGTTCCATTTCACTTAAATTCACTCCCACTCACACACACTCTTACTCCAGCGACCGTGAAAACAATTAAAACCGATTAAATTACACTAAATTATACGGAAAAAATACGAAAATTGGAAAAAAACACTCACCTAATAAATATGTATAAGTTCAAACATTTAATTAAAAGGTTTTCAAAAAAATATTTTTTCTGAGGGTTACCCCCTTTATGCAGATGTAACTTAACAGTAGTCAGTTGTTAGAAACTAACAATTTGACTCATCACCTAACTTATTCTAATATAGAGCATCGCAATCGTGAGGGAATGTGTTGGATCAGCAGATTTCGGTGTGGGAAAACAGAGTGGGTTTCAGGTGCTGGAATCCACTGTGGTAAATGATGTGCATGGGAAATAGGGGAAGGTGTCATGTGCCGACTTGTGTACTGAAATGACACAATCATGTGGATGAAGAATCACCGGATGCTCGTGGAGGTGTTGTCTTGCACAATTCTTAGGTGTTTGGAAAATTCACCGATGTCATTTTAACTCCTCTCGTTTGACCCAAATTCAAAAGAATGGGATTTGGCTTACTCTGGATGGCTTAGCAGGTTGTTTTTGGTCTTCTTGGTTTTTACTATTGTCTTCTTCTTGTATTTCGCAATCTTGATTATTGGTAGGTTCTGGGATTGAATTTGGCGTTACTAGGATTTTCGAAAATTCGTTGGTAATTCTGACTTGTTGCATTTTCTTGGCAAAAGTGTTTTTTACTAGGATAAACAGGATAAATATTGATATTGCTGTTACCAGTCCAAAATTAGTGACCGCGTTTATTTTTGTTTTTGCTTCAACGACGTTGATGACTTCTGTATTGCTAAGGTGAATTTCTTTTAGCATTTCGAATATCAGAATTTCTTCGAAAGAGTCTGTATTAAAGTGGGGCTGTATGAGAGCTGGAAGTGGTTTATATCGGCCTTCGAAACTTGACAGGTGTGTTGTGTTTCCAATAATGACTGAGGAATTTTGTATTTTTATCAAAAATGTACCGGTGAGATTGAGAAGATTGTTGTTGGCGAAAATTGTTCCACTGAAGTTGTTTAAGAGGATGATTCCGGGGAGTATTTCTTCAATAGTGGGTATGTGTTGATTGTAGATTTTAGTGTAATTTGAAGGAATGCTTTTAAGGAGATAGGGTATACACGATGTTCCACTTATATTTATTATATTATTGCTATTACATATGGATAAACCATTAAAACTTTTACAGGTTGACTTTGTACCATAAATTATAGTTTGACATTTCAAAATATTTTCATAATTAATTTTATTGACACAAGTTTTCGTTTTAGCAGTTTTTGTAAGAATAGTTTCACATGGTTCTAGGCTAATACTCGTAGTAGGTAAACTAACAATATAAATAATAATAGTATTGTTTGTGGTGATTTTTATGTCTGCAAACTCTATGATTTCATTAATTGATTCATATGGGAATTTCTCATTGTCTGAAATATTTTTTATTATATTTAATTCTGTTTTAGAAAGCAAAAATGAGTTTATTATCTTGTTTTTTGCCCAACGTTTAATAGTTCTTCTTTTAGTAATTTCATTTTGTATTGAATAACATTAACAAGGTCTATTTCAAATATTCTATTGGTTCTTAGTTTGTTCAGGATTTCGTTAGTAATATTGTATAATTTATTTATTCTTTCAATTGAAACTGTGTTTATTATTGTTTGCCTGTTGATATTTTGGACTATATTATTAATTTTTTTCTTTAGAGCGTGGAAGTCGTCATGGACAGGATTTCCTGCTATCCATTTCCATGGGCTCCCTATAAAATTCAGTGAACGTTGTGCTCTAGTAGGTTTAATGCTATATAAAAGGTTTTGGATTTGGTACAGTTCTTGGGGGACGAAGTGATAGGTCGGGTAATTTTTATTGATCTTAGTGCTAATGCATGTTGATATTTCATCAATTAACTTTTCGTAAATATCTAGGTCTATTTCTTGAATTGCGGTTCCTGTCTTTACTGCTATTACTTGTGATTTACTACAGTCCAGAATTTGCACTTTGCCGTATGTAACCATGGCGATAGTTAGTTTATTAGTAAGGATTATGATTTTTAATATTGCTTTTATGAACTATTTTGTTTGATTGGGTTAGTATTTGGGTGTTCCTATCTTTTTTCACTATTTCCTTCCTGTATTTGGGAGTAAGTTTTGAATTATATTGAGTATTTGTTTTTCCAAGACGCGATTTACAATACTTGTGACTAGTGCTTGAAATTCTTGAGTTGTGCCAGGTTCTTCATTTTGCCGTTCGGCTCTGGAAGAAGTAGATTGAAACGAGCTATTGTGGCTTGGCTCATTGCTCGATTCACGCGATGTATTTGGTACAGAAGTAGGAGGGGTAACAGAGGTAGGAAGAACAGTTTCGGCTTGTGAACCTTGGGTGGTAGGATCAGGATTATTGGTACTTACTGACCTTATTGTAGGCATGTTAATTTAATTTAATTTTCTCGAATTATCAAAGCGAGTCAAAGAATAACAAAATTTTGAAATGTTAAAATTGAAGACTAGTTAACTCACCATAAAACAATTGTTTGATAAAGCCAAATTTGTTATGGATATTTTTTTATTTAATGCAGTTACAAATTCTTAAATCAAAATTTTGGGCACTTAAAAATTAAAATTTAAGTTTCTTTTCGCTTTTTTTTGAAAATAATAATAATGAAAATAATAATAATTTTTTTTATATAGAATATGTTTAAATATGACTTTCTTATTTGGAAGTTATTCTTCAATTTTATATCGTAAATTTCTTTTGCACTTTAGTATATTCTTTTTGTTTTAAAGCTTAAAACTAGCTTACATAGCTATTCACTGGAAGAGATTCATTGGTTTCTCACTTTTAATGGTGGTGCATCTGACGATTCGTCCGTCTCCTTTTCTTCCGTAGGTCGAGGGATTATCTGCCTACGGTACTGGGGGGCTTTCTGTTGTTTTTTTTCGGGGGGAACCACAGGAGATGTTTTTTTATATGCGAAACACGTCTGTGCTACTTGAGGACTTTTGCCGGTTCGCGATTTTATTCGAATCTTTTCACTGAGCGCGTCTGTGCTACTTAAGGACTTTAACGGCTTGCGATTCAATTACGCCAAACGAAAATAAACTCGTTGACTTTAGCGACTTGTACTCCTGGGTCACTGCTTGGGCGCCAGTTAAAACGTTTAATTAAAAGGTTTTAAACAAAAAATACTTTTCTGAGAATTACTCTCTTTATTCAGATGTAACTCAACAACTGACTACTTAGAAACTAACTATTTGACTTTTCACCTAACTTATTCTAATGTGGAGCATCGCAATCGTGAGGGAATATGTGGGATCAGTAGATTTCGGTGTGGAAACACAGAGTGGGTTTCAGGTGATGGAATCCAATTTGGTAAATGATGTGCATGGGAAATAGGGGAAGGTGTCACGTGCCGACTTGTGTATTGAAATGACAAGTAAATCATGTGGATGAAGAATCACCGGATGCTCGTGGAGGTGTTGTCTTGCACAATTCTTAGGTGTTTGGGAAAATCACCGATGTCATGTTAACTTATACAAAATAAAACACCGACAAAAAAAACTGCAAAGTACAATTATAAAAAACAAAATTTCATACAAAAAAATAACATCGACGCGCAACACCATGAATTACTCGTAGAATTTTCAATTCCACTGAAAACGTCATCGTAACATAATTTGCGAAAAGGACGAAAATATGACCTACGTCTTATTTATCAGCATGAGTGCAAAGGGCGCAGCTGATATACGCAATGCAATTTGCGAATATTTTGCATACCATTTCTTTTATTGTTATCACACTTTTACATGTATTTTGTATTCATTTCACTAATAACATTTGACTTTACATGTCGTGAGATGACACTATATACTCAAGAGAATACATATCAGGGTCGACAATGAGGCAACAATTTCAAGGTGAACATCTTGTGAAGATCGCAGAGAAGAGATCCTGCACACAATTAAGGTCAACCCACAAAATCAGAAGTGAAGATGCTAAATATGTATATCATCGTGAACATTGTTCACGGTGGGGGGAGAATTTTGAGCAAATGTTTGTATATTGTATATTAAACTTAATTGTAGAAAACTTATTATAATGTTAACTCTTTGATCTAAAATGAAACGTAACTAAACACAAGTTTCAAGTTTCGAATAAATGCTTGGCAACATATAGTATACAACTTATGCAACATTTGTACAGATATACAAACAGTAAGAAACTGAAAATAAAAGCTAAATTTATAACGTCTTCTCGGCTGTTTGGTGTTGTAGAACAGAAAACAAGTGGTTTTATTTCCTTACATATCTTAAATATATTTTATAAATTAAAAAAAACTCTTAAGTAAAATAATCGAAGGACATTCCAACCCAACCCACCCCAACAGATTTAAAGACAGATAAAGACTTGGTTTCACTAACCAATTCAACAAAGTGCTCTGTTCTGTCTGCTGCTTGGGACAATCGCTGTAAAAGCGAAAGTGTTTCTCAAAGAACTTTGGGTTGAAAAACTGGATTGCGACAATCCGTTGCCAAATGCACTTGATCCGAAAGAAATCTCCGAAATCTTGACTGCATTCGCATTCCACGGTATATCTATTCCCCACGGTCTAAGGATATACAGAGGACATGAGTACCGAGTCGACCACCGTCGAGTGCACAGCTCCACCAGTGCACTCGCAATATTGTTGTGTGCTGTCCAAAAAAAAAAAACAAAAAAATAAACACCGCGCGCGTGTGCAAAAAAAACAACAAAAAGTGCAGTGCAGTGAGAAAAAAAATATACAGTGCGGGTATCCCACCTCACCCGCTCCTCGTCGAAGTACTGTTGCTTGCACTCAGTCACTGCCGTTACTGTATTTACCATACGGTACGGGCAGTGGCTGAGTGTATGTAACAACTGATGGATAGCGGGGTTGTGAGTGAAAATTTTGTTGGTGCACTGTTTCATATTGTTGTAAGGGCATAACACCTACAACAATTTGATTCAGTAAGCCAACGTCAGAATTTCCACTTCGCAGCCTTGCTTAGTATCGTCGGTGTTTGTGTTTTCTGTGTTTGTCTGTGATTATGACTAGGGAATTCAGGGTAGACGTAGCCAACATACGCGGGCTAAAAAGCAATCACTTTTCTGCGTACGTCCACGTCTGTAAGTACAGACCAGCTGTTTTGGCACTTAGTGAAACACAGGTAGATCCCCGCCCACACCTCTCAGATCATTCTGATCTGAAGCTACCTGGCTACGAACTAGTGCCATTATTCTTCTCTCACCGCGGTCTCGCCATTTATGTGCGTAGTGATGTAGCTTACCAAACTCCACCACAATGTGATCCATGTTCCAATCCGGAATTCAACTTCATGTGGTTAAAATTCCATCTCCGTAAGCAAATTATACACTACTGCTTTATTTATAGAAGCCCCAAACTGGACAGCAATTCAACCTTTAACGAGTTTGATGCGCTGTCTGACTCCATTCAAAGAATTGTATCCCTGTATCCTCATACTGAAATCGTTATTACGGGCGACTTCAATATAAACAATTCTGGGTGGCTTCGACATTCTGGACAGACAACACCCGAAGGACGGTGTGTTGAGATCTTCGCTGCGGAAAACAACCTAACGCAGCTTGTAAATGAGCCCACGCGAATACGAATAAGAGTTTCAAGCAATGAAAAAAATACTGGGAATTATATCTCGAATCACTCTGAGTGAAGAAAAACTCTCCGTTCTATTCGGACTCCCACCCCTGGAGAGCAAACATAGAAACCAAACACACCTGAGTTTCAAACCACTACAAAAACAATTTTCCTTTCTCCTCCTTCTATCTTTCCGCCCGCGCCCTGGCAACAGTAAAAAGGGTATCAACCCCTTAGGCGCGCGTAAATTATAAAAAAAAAAAAAAAAAAAAAAAAGACGTTGATAGTCATACCGCCAACACCCTGGACTTGTTTTTAACTTCTCACCCTGATAAGTACACCATTGATGTGCTCTCCCCTCTAGGCTCGTCGGACCATTGTGTCATATCAGCTAATTTCTCGTACACCGACCACACAGTTAGAGAAAAAATTCCTAAAAGAACCGTATGGCAATACGAGAAAGCCAACTGGAGCGGTCTTAACAGCTTCTTTAGGAATTTTAACTGGTCGTTATGCTTCCTCGATAACGACGTGGATGCCGCTGCTGATATGATTACAGACACCATTCTCTTTGGAATGAGATCCTTTATTCCTCATCGGATGAAGAGTATCAAACCAAAAGAAAAGGCATGGTACGACTCGAGCTGTAAAGAGGCCGTCAGGGTTAGAGAAATGTTTTTTCGGTCCTACAAGACCAACCCGACAGAGGAAAACCGAAAAAAGTTCAAACGAGCCAGAAATGACTGCAACGCCTTTCTTAAGCGTGTGAAATTCCTATACGACCAAAAACTGAGGCAAAAAATACTGCAATGTCCCAAAGGCAGTAAAAATTTTTGGTCGTTCGTCAAAAACATTAGAAATTCCGCCTCATCCTCCATCCCAACGCTCATTTACAATGACATTCCAGCTGTCAGCTCTTTGGATAAGGCCAATCTGCTTGCTGCACATTTTGCGGCCAGCTCAACACTCCCAGATTGTGCTTTATCTCCGCCTACACTTGAGTGCGTCGAATCTTCAATGGGACGAATCTACTTTCGCACTCGTGTAGTAGCAAGAGTACTTAAAGATCTCAACATACATAAATCCGCTGGTCCAGATGGTATATCTCCCCTTCTTCTGAAGAGGTGTTCTTCCTCGCTGGCAAAACCACTGCGTAAGCTTTTTCATCAATCCTACACTTTAGGACTCTTCCCGAGCAGATGGAAAACAGCATTTGTCCAGCCCGTCCCTAAAAAAGGCGAATCATCTTCTCTCTCCTCCTACAGACCCATTGCACTTACGTCCCTTCTTTCCAAGGTCATGGAAACACTGATAAATCGTCAGCTCATGAAATATCTCGAAACACGAAAACTTCTCAATGACCGGCAGTACGGTTTTCGTAGCAACAGGTCCACTGGTGATTTGATGGCATGTCTCACCGAAAAGTGGAACCAAAGCGTACATCAATCTGGCGAAAGCAAGATAGTTGCACTTGATATTTCTAAGGCATTTGACAGAGTTTGGCATCAAGCTCTTTTGTCGAAAATGCGTGCATTTGGGATCGACGACTCTCTTCTTCAATGGATTAGAAATTACCTTTCGGAACGTTCAATTCAAGTTGTCTTGGACGGTTTCAAGTCTGATATTCACAAAATAAATGCTGGTGTGCCCCAGGGCTCTGTTCTGTCACCGACACTCTTTTTAATTTTCATTAACGATCTCTTGTCTGCTACTTCTAATCCAATATATTCCTTTGCTGATGACAGTACTCTCTGCTTTTCATATTCGTTCCCGGACTCACGGCCCTGCTCTTCGGCTGTAGTACGAGAACGGCAGCGTATGCTAAGCTCATTAAATTCCGATATCAACAGCATAACCAATTGGGGAACTATCAATAGAGTGGAATTTAATGCTTCCAAAACACAATGCTGTCTGCTGTCTTTAAAGCGAAATTTAAACACCCAGCCATTATCCATGAATGGCACTTGCATCGTCGAAACCGAAAAACTTTCCATTCTCGGTATGTGTGTTAATGACAACTTACGTTGGAATGACCACATATTCAATGTCGTCAAAAATGCTGCGAAATGTCTAGGTTTCCTCAAGCGATGTAAGAAATATTTTACCCCCTCTGATCTGGCCTCAATATATAAGGCATTCATCCGCCCAAAATTGGAGTACAACTCCCACATCTGGTCAGGTGCTCCTAAAACATCTCTGCACCTGCTAGATAGGATTCAAAACCGTGCGATAAAACTTATTGACGATACTAATATCAGTCAATCAATGGACACCCTCGAACACCGACGAAATGTCTCGTGTCTCACTTTGTTTTATCGCTACTTCCACCACCAGTGC
This sequence comes from Volucella bombylans, assembly GCA_949129095.1. Taxonomy (NCBI): domain Eukaryota; kingdom Metazoa; phylum Arthropoda; class Insecta; order Diptera; family Syrphidae; genus Volucella; species Volucella bombylans. The sequence continues at coordinate 62,311,098 of OX422142.1, forward strand.
TCCACTGAAATCGCCAGTAGCATTCCGCCCATTCAAACTTTCAACCGTAACACCCGTCTCGCTATGAATGCTCATCAGTATACCCTCAAGCCCATTTTCGGACGTACTCTAAAATATCGTGATTCGTTCCTAAGCCGTACAACTCGGTTATGGAATGCCCTGCCGATCTCTGTATTTCCTGGTCGTTATAACTTGCAAACATTTAAAAACAATGTACATCGGTACCTCTCTTTTCTTCCTCCCTAAATTTCCTTTGCCCGCGCTGTGTACAATCACTTTAAGGGTACTCAAACCCCTTGAGCGCGCGCTCATTATAAAAAAAAAAAAAAAAAAAAAAAAGAGTCATGGATTTTCGGACGCCTCAATAAAGGCCTATGGATGTTGTCTGTATGCTAGATGTAGCGATGAATTTGGAAACGTTTCAGTTCGTTTACTCACATCAAAATCGCGAATTGCTCCTTCCAACACCCAATCGTTACCTCGACTAGAGCTTTGTGGTGCCCAGTTGCTAGCCCAATTGTGGCAAAAGGTTAAAAATTCTTTGAAAGCGTAGTTTTAAAAAGTATATTTTTGGGTCGATTCCGAAATAGTTTTGTATTGGATTGCGTCTCCATCAAATTTGTTCAACACATTTGTGGCCAATATTGTTAGCGATATTCAGAGCTTAACTTCAAATGGCTGCTGGAAACATGTCAGACCGGAAAACAACCCCGCAGATTTAATATCTCGTGGAATCTAGTTGAGGATTTGAATGCGTCAATTTGGTTTCAGGGTCCGGAATTCTTAAAAATTTCTTTGGAGAATTGGCACAAAAACTTAAAATTTAACAAAACTACCACCGACACTTCACTTCTGGAAGCAAAAGTAAAAAAATGTGTTCGTCTGTGCGGTAGTAAGTGTCGAATTTATGGAAACTCTTAATAAATATAGCAGCTTCATGAAAGCCATTCGAGTTGTAGGATACATACTGCGCTTTTGCAAGATAGCTAAAGACCGAAAACACTTACAAGGAAAACCATTATCTACAGAGGAGCTGGACGAGTCCATGATCGCAGTCGTGTGGTGCATACAACAGAGAAGTTTTCCTGCAGAAATGGCTCAAATAACTACAAAAAAGGAAAATCGTGTCCATTTTCAGACGTCGTTGCTAACAGAGCATTACTTCGTGTAGGTGGACCTATCAGTAATACCGAGATGGAATCCAAAACTAAATTCCCAATTCTCTTACCAGGGGACAACGCGTTTGTTAAAGAGTGGGTGCGACATTTGAACATTAAAAATTACCACGCCGGTCTTCAAGCTCCTTTGAACTTCGTTCGAGATAGATTTTGGATACTTAACGCGAAGAAGTTGGTCAGACACGTTGTCAACAAGTGCATCCACTGTATCAGGTATAAGCCTAAATTACTTGACCAGGTGATGGCAAATTTACCAAAGGATAGGCTAACTCCAGATAGACCTTTTAGTATATGTGGTGTCGATTTTCGTGGTCCTATACTAACTTCTTGGAAAATTCGCGGAAAGAGACCAGAGACCAAGAGAAATCATACATCTCTGTGTTCATTTGTTTTGCCAGAAAGGTGGTTCATTTAGAACTTGTATCTGACCTCAGCTTCGAAGCTTTTATAGCTGCACTAAAGCGACTCTCGCCCTATGAGGGGGTGTCCAAATAAAATATATTGCGATAACGCAACCAATTATATTGGCGCAAAGACTAAATTAAACGAATTTAGACACGAATTCTACAAAGATTTCAATACAAATTCTATTTTCGAGTTTTTTTTGCAGAAAAGGCGATCCAATTCAAGTTTATACCGCCTCGAGCACCTCATTTTGGAGGCATTTGGGAGGCAGCAGTCAAAGCAGCAAATACCTTATTGACGAAAACTTTTGGTGGAGCTCTTTTGACATTTGAAGAACTCAGCACAGCACTGGCTGAAATAGAGGGAATTCTCAACTCAAGCCCAATAACTGAAGTGTCATCAGATCCTAGAGATATTATCGCTCTTATCCCCGGCCATTTTTTCATTGACACATCAATGAATTCGTTTCTTGAACCGCAAATATTAACTAATAAAATTTCATATCTTAAAAGGTGGCAAAGAATTACAGCCCTAAAGCAGCAGTTTTGGAAGAGATGGTCAACTGAATACGTCCGAAGTCTTCAAGAGAGGTCCAAATGGTGTACCACCAAGACGAATGTAGAAGAAGGCGCACTAGTTATCCTGAAGGATGAAAACCTACCTCCATACAAATGGAGATGACGACAACCTTCGGGTGGTAGATTTGAAGACTCTAAATGGGATATTTCTACGTCCAATAACCAAAATAGCACCGCTTAATCTGTATTGATAGCACAGCTCGTCAATGGGACCTGAATGTTCGCGCCAACACTTCAGTTTATTTACATTTATATAAAACATAGACTTTTTGAATTTCCCGCCTTAAATAAATATTCATTTGAATTTTTCATTACGTAAAACTTGAACGTCAATCCATACAGTAAACTTCCCACAAAAACAAACTCACCACACCCAATTTTCTTCCTTTACTCATTAATACAATTTTTGAATTAAATCATTACATTGTTAACTTCAAAGGCGAATCGTTCGTTATTGTCTAAAAGAGAATAAACTGATGAAATAAAATTTTTATAACGTTTAACAAAGTACAAGTGGCTTGTCTTTTAATTTAAAAAGTTCATTTGGAATTCTTACAATGACTGGTGCACTTAATTCCACTGATGTTGCTGATACTGCTGCAGCTGCGTACATACAGGGTGTCCCAGTTTAGCAGTATAATCCTTTAAGGACATATTCCCGAAGTTCCGTCGGGGGGGGGGGGGGGGTCTATTCTCACTCAATCTCAAGTTACAGACCATCAAATTGGGTTACCTCTAATTTGGAGGTGTAACCACTTTAAACGCTACAATTACTAAACTAGTACAGGTTCAAAAATAGTTTTGAACATTTTGGAAAGATAATTGAGTAGTGCATACAAGTACATCTATGCAGCAACAAAAAAGTTATTCCTCGTTAAACTCAAAACTATGAAAATTTGCTGTTCCATTTTTTTTACTTAAAATGCATTTTCATAAAAATTTTTACTTAATAAATTTTATGAAATTTTTATCCATGCAAAATTTCCTAAAAATTATGTTTAGAAACTTTTAGAAACGTACGATGAACAGATTTTGTAGTAGAAGCTACATTTCTTCAAACAAAAATTGCCAAAAAGAAGTATACCTATTGAATTATTCATAAAATCTCTTAGATAGTTTTATGTGGTTCTCTGAGAAGGAGCTTTTTGGAACAGTTTATGGAATGTTTATAGCAATTCTTCGAAATGCCTTCCTTCCATTTGAATACTCTTTCCATCTATTCTAAAGCGGCACTAATATTTTATTTTATTTTTTTAAAATGTCCAAAACTATTTTTCTACCTGTACTAGTTTAGAAATTATAGCGTTTAAAGTGGTTACACCTCCAAATTAGAGGTCACCCATTTTGATGGGCTGTAACTTGAAATGGAGTGAGAGTCATACAATTTATTGTTCGGCGGAACTTCGGGAATATGCCCTTAAAGGATTATACTGCTAAACTGAGACACCCTGTATGTATATCCATGCACTTACCTTATTATTTTTTATTTATTTCATTAAATCTTTTTTCATGGCCTTTACACTTTCGATCACCTTTTCTTTTTTGTGGCAAAATTCTTTAAGTTGTCAAATATTTTTTTGCTCTGTGTTTTGAAAGATTCATTCAGTTCTCTTATTTGTCTTATTTCTACACTTATTTCGCAAGTCGCTTGACCGGTTTTTATGGCCTCTAATCTGTCAGTGTACCGTGCTTCGATTGTATCGAATGAATTTTTAGTTTCTGATTCATATTTCTTAATAAATTTTTCAAACTACAGTCTATACTCATTGATATAATTTCCAATTGCACTCGCTTCAATACCATATCCACATTGTGAATGTATAACGGGCAACTTGCCCGTAGGCAATTGATCTTTTCACTCGTTCTCAGAATGATACTTATGCATTGATCTAGCCAGCCACATTTAACCGCTATCTCAGCTACAAATTTCATCAGTCATATCAGGCTAAGGGATAAACAAAATAGACAACCTTATTCCATAACAAAAATGATGCTTAGATGATTCTTATTATAAGTTATATTATACAATAATGTAGAAAAATCAAATGTGAAGCACTACCATTCGAACATGCCCAGCTTTGTTTCAAATTACCGTAAAAGTGGAAAAATTACGAAATAATCTGCGGTTTTTTATTTTACTGGAGCATAGACTAACTATGGTATACCTAGAAATCAAACTTTCCAGATATTGGAACATCAAAACCGGTTTTCTACTGATCGCCCCTATCCGTGTGAACCTGCTATGAATACGTGAGAATTGTCAAAAACGTCAAAATTCGAAAATTTTTAGGAGTGACGTCACCCATGTAAAAATGACGCGGTAAAGTTCGATTTTGACATTTCTCATGTTTTCAAATCTAAGTTGCAAAAAATTTTATATTGTACAATAATTTTCTTTATTATATTTTCTAGGACAAAAAAAGAAGAAAAATCTACACATCTGGAGCAAGAAGAAATCATTTTCTAGAGAATACTGCTGCCACGAACAGATTGCTTTGGATTCGATGTGGCAAAAGCAGTTGGAAAAGTTGATTTACATTTTCTTGTGAGTAAGTAAACACATTTTAATTTCAGAATAGTTTATTTTACTTCTTTTTTGCAGTAAGAATAATGAATCTAAATGCACCATTCAAGAGCTTGAAGAAATGTGGATAAGTGATGCTAATTAATTATAGTAAAAAATATGCATTTAATTTAGCTATACTAGTACATTCAATGCGTTTTTCTTTGCAGATTCAACATTTGAAGTACAATCGTTTCAACAAAAGCGTTCCCAGGGTGGAAGCATCCGTGTGTTGACCAAATACATGTGAGTAAAAAGAATACATTTTCGTTTAGCTATACATTTAATGCATCATTCTTTGCAGATTCGACATTTGAAGTGCAATGGTTCCAACTAAAGCGTTCCCAGGGTGGAACCAAATACATGTGCGTAAAAGGAATACATTTTCGTTTAGCTATACATTTAATGCTTTTTTCTTTGCAGAATCAACATTTGCGTTACAACGACAGAATTTGTTCTTGTTACTACATATTAACTATATGTTTGATATATGCAAATATGTAAAAATGTTTTTTTTTCGATTTTTGTTTTGATTATTTTATTCAATAAATAAAATAAATTTAATGAAATTGTTTTTTTTTTCATTGGATTATGCAATTCCACACCACCTTTGAGGTTTGCATAGCGGTGCGTTAATCAATTTTTTTTACTGGGTGCACGGTTTCTCCTGTAGGCCTATTGCACCCATTCTGCATTCTGAAAAGTGAAGAATAAAATAAGATTTAAATTAAAAAGATTATCTCATTTACATAAAAAAGAATGTTTTATTTTTTTTTTCTAAACCAAGTGGTATTAGGTGTAATATACATATGTATGCATGATTGTCGTTTTCATGCTCCCAAATTGCACTAATTAATCGTGGTGTGATTTTTTCGGTTTTCTTTTCTTCACGAGACATATCGGGGCAATATTTATCTTCAATTTGGAGCTCTTCACCGCTCAAGTGTCTAAGTATTACAAACCATTCGTTATCAACTTCTTAATCATCATCCTCTGATTTGTCATTTTCATCTTCGCTTCAGTTAAGTTATGCGCCTGGTTCCTCTACCTTCCAATTTCTGTTAAAAAGAATTTCTATTAAAACGAAAGAACCGATAGGTCGATGAATGCATACATATTAGTGGAAAATATAAATAATAAAAACAAACCTTATCTGTAGCAAACAGCCTTCTTGATGTTATCACAACGCATGCATGCACAGCATCTCTATGTCCCGAAAAACGTTGGCCGGTGATTTTCACGGAAGAAGTTCAATTTAATTTTCTTACTACGTATAATACAAACTTACCTGGCTTACTCGCATCTTGAGCGATACAAATGGATGTACGATTTAAAACTCCATTTCTCTTTTTTTTCCTTTTTTATCGCTCCATAAAATAAAAACGGATTAGTGTTATTGAATTAAAACAATATAAATTTTTTACCTATATTTTAGCTCCTTCTACAATAAAACTCCTTCTAAAAAAAAAAAAAAAAATTTCATAAGAAGTAATAGAAAAGGGTTAAGGATTATTTTGACTGTTTTTATTTGTGAAAATATAACTTTACATAAACTTTCCCAAAATTGAATTTAAAATATTAAAACAAATCTGAATTACAGGGCGAACGGTAATTAACTTATATGAATTTCTGAATTTCAAAAAAAATTATCTACGGTCAACAATTTCAAGTAAACTTTTCGTCGGCGAAGAAAATAAGAAAAAGGGGAGACTTTGCTGATGAATACAAAAACAAAAGATTTGACGTCTAGGATTTTTTTAGAAGAGTCAAAATTTAACATTTATGGATCGAATAAGAATGAAGACAAACAAATGAAGCTTTAAATCCAAAAACACAAGAAAAAAAAGTAAAGAACGGAGATGGCGGTTTTATGAAGTGGGACTATATGTCCACATTTGGGATCGGTAATTGTCATTGAGATCATGACAAAAGAAGTATACTCAAAAACGTAGCAGGAAAATTTGCTTCAAAATACGCAAAAAATGGTTATCGCGAAAGATTTTTATTTCCAAAAGGACCATGGGCCCAAGCGTGTGGTACAAATTATGAGGATGATACATAAAGTCCTTCGCTTGCTCACAAAGCCCCGATCTTAACCCAACAGAACTTCTTTGAAATCATTCTCAGTTAAAAGCCTGGTTTTTAGCGGAATGGTAAGAGATAACTAATTCATGCCTGACCGGCTTATAGAAGTTAAAAGGCTTAAAGGGTATTCAACAGAATATTAGGTATTTTTCTCAAAACTAAGATATAAACTAATAATTTTCTTTAAGGGTATCAACACTTTAGCTGCGCTCATTTTACATGCAGAGGAATAATTTTATTTCTATAATTTTTTCTGAACAAAAAGTTTTTTCTGAATAAAATGTTTTGCCTCTAAGAAAATACAAATAAACATTTCAACAGATTTGCTGAAAAAAATTATAAACAAAACTTAATTAATTTATTTACTTAACACATGTCAAACTAAAAGAGCAACAAAGAAATTGATTATAAAAGATGCCGTTAATTAACAATCCTTTTCATCGATGTCCAGATTAAAGAGTTTGCGCCTAAACATGCAAAATGCTTATACAATTGACTTACAATACCAGCTTATGCTAGATTTCAGAATTGTAATAGTTTCAACTCATTTATATCTTCAAGCGAAACATTCAAAATATGATACTTAGGTCCTTTTTTAATTTATTCTGAATCCCCTTTTTGTGCACTTGATACAATAAATAGAGGTTTTTTTTTCATATATTCTATTATCTTCACTTTTTCACCATGTTGAATTAAATAGTCATCAGGAAAAAATATTTTCCTTTTAATTTTGGCTTTATTATAAAGGGTTTTCCAATAGGGACTTGACAACTTTGAATTTAATTTGTGAATTTGTGATCTCTTTCACTAATCATCAAACTGTCACAGTCAATCTATTCAGTAAACTAATCATTTTCATCGTGGTAAAGTACACGAACGAGCAACGTCTGCAAATTATACAAATTTTCTACCGAAATTCGGAGTCGGTGACTGCAACTTTAAGAGCGTTAACTCAAATTTTCGGTCGTAATTCTCGCCCTAGTAGACAGGCAATAACAAGTTTAGTGCAAAAATTTGAGTCTACATATTCGTTGTGTGATGTTGCCGTGTCAGTGAGCCAACGGGTTGGTCGAAGTGTCGAAAATATCGCTGCCGTTCAGGCGTCCGTAGTAAACGATCCAAATCAGCCAATTCCACGGCGTTCTCAAGAATTGGACATCGCTCAGACCACATTATGGCGTATTTTGCGTAAGGATCTTGGTTTACACACATACAAGATCAAGCTGACTCAAGAATTGAAGCCGATGGACCATTTGAAGCGACGTACGTTCTCCGATTGGGTTCTGGAGAAGATGCGCCAAGGTTGATGAATTTCATCGCAAAATCATCTTCAGTGACGAAGCTCATTTTTGGCTCAATGGGTTCGTCAATAAGCAAAATATGCGTTATTGGTCGGGTGAAAATCCACATGTGCTTCATGAATCACCACTTCATCCACAAAAAATAACTGTTTGTTTAGGTTTGCATGCCGGCGGCGTTATTGGGCCATATTTTTTCGTCGACGATAACGAACGTCACGTTACTGTGAATGGTCGGCATTATCGCGCCATGATCACTGATTATTTTTAGCCCGAATTGGAAGATATGGACTTGGACGACATGTGGTTTCAACAGGATGATGCCACAAGCCACACAGCACACGCTACAATCAATTTATTGAAGAGTAGGTATGGTGAGCGTGTTATCTCAAGACGTGGGCCAGTAGATTGGCCGCCACGTTCGTGCGATTTAACGCCGCTTGACGATTTTCTGTGGGCTACATTAAGTCATTGGTTTATGCCAACACGCCGATGACGTTGGAAAAGCTCAGAGCCAACATTGAACACGAAATAGCTTCCGTTTCGGCCGAAAATTGGGTCCAACGAATCGACCTCTGCAAACGTGCCCGCGGTGGCCATATGAACGAAGTCGAGTTCCATTCATAAATGTTTTGATTGTACTCCAAGCCGATAATAGAGTTTTTGAAATATCTCAAATGGTTTGCGTTTTATTTAAAAAAAAAGTTGTCAAGTCCTTATTGGAAAACCCTATATATATCTAGTGCACATTACGTGAGATTTGTTGTCATTTTAGCCATTCTGACAATTTATAGTGATGGAGAATGTGTTGGTAATTCACTTACAGTGTGTCTGTGTGAAAGTTAAGGGTTTGCAAAAGTATTATTAGAGTTTGACATCTACATAGGTATAGTTAGTCTATGTACTGGAGTCTTTTGTGCAGTGAAGAGTGAATGTGTTGAAGTTTAGTATAATTTTTTTTATAAAAATAAAAACATTAATTTTTAAAAGAGTGATTCATTTTGATCAAAAGGTTTCCGGGATAACCACCGTGTGGCGCTCCCATTGTTCCGATTTGAGTTCTGTTTTTTATTAAGTTGGTAAATCTGTTGTTGACATTCCCTCTAAATCTTAGCGTCATAGCTTGAAATTTGGAAAAGTTACGTAGCCAAGAGTACATCTATCTCTGTGTGTGTTGGCGATTTTTTACAATTTTATAAATGGATTTAAAGTTGCAACAACGAACTTGTATTAAATTTTGCGTAAAAAACAGATTAAATAGTGCGCGAACATGGGAAATGTTGGAAAAGTGTTTCGGCAACGATTCTCTAAAGAAAACGGTCGTTTACCAGTAGCACGAGCGGTTCAAAAGTGGTCGTGAGTCAATCGAAGATGATGAACGCAGTGGCAGACCATCGACATCGAAACATTGATGGGGTAAAAGAAATGTTGGTCAATAACCTCAAATTAACCATCAGAGAGATAGCGGAGGACTTGAACATTGCCTATGGATCCGTCCAAGACATTTTGGTTAAAAATGTGGGTTTCCGTCGTGTAGCAGCAAAGTTGGTGCCAAATAACCTCAATTTCATGCAAAAAAGAGACCGTGTTGACCATCATTATTCGTAATTTTTTGATGAAAAATGCAACAAATACCATCCAACAGCCACCGAATTCACCTGATTTGGCTCCCTGTGATTTCTTTCTGTTCAATCGAGTTAAAAAACCACTACGGGGAACGCGGTTCAGCAGCCGAGAGGAAGTAATGGAAAATTCGCGGGAAGCACTGATGGACATACCTATAACCGAATATAAAATATGTTTCGAGGATTGGATCAAGCGCTGGCATAAGTGTGTTGCAGTCGATGGGAATTACTTTAAAGGGGACAATAAGGAATATTTAGAATATACTTGTATTTTTAATTTTGTGAATAAATTTCGAGAACTTTTTGATCAAGGTGGTATACATATACATATAATGGCACCAACTACGGGGTACTCAAAATGCCACTCCAAACGGCTGCTAAAAAAATTTGCCAAAAGACGGGAGAGTATTGCGATGAATGTTTTCGTTCGATATCGACTATTGGAAAACGATCTATAAACGATCCAAACCATGTATTTCACTGGCTCGCTTCAGAATCCATAGCAAGAAATAATACTGTGTTCGAAGCTTCGAGACTAGCAGAGTATACAATTGGCATCATGATCTAAAATTTTTGAAAATTTCATAGAGATCATAAAATCATTACAAAGAGGTGATGGAGAGATAATTTTACATTCATCACGTGGATCAAAAACTGATTTAGCCAATCTACATAGTTGGCAAACATGCAAATAAAATATCTGTCTCGGTGTTTTAGGTAAAACGGGTGATTCGACTTTCCCAGATAAGTAGAGCCCAATTCAATTTGGACATTTTATTTATAACTATCATATTAATAGACCAGTTAAAACAGCATCAGTTTTATGAGTTGCTGGCGTGATAGCTACTCCGGGAAGATTCCGATCAGTGGTTGCGTTCTTTGGTTGGATTGAAGGGTAGCCAGTAGCAAGAGGCGTCTGGAGCGCGGAGAATACTTTTCGAAAACATTACTTTAGGAAAATTAGTTTAAATACGACTCTAGAATCACAATTTCTTTTCAATAATTCTAAACCTACATATTATATGAGTATAATATAATATATGTATGTACTTATGGAACATGGAAAGAAGTATGGATAGCTGACTACTTCAGAAAATTCTCTAAACATGCCGGTGTCGAACAGAGGTGAAATTAGTTCCAAAGTTGAAATTGAAAAGTGAATGAGTAACAGTGATAAAGTGGTTTAAGGAAAAGATAAAGTGAAATAAATGTTTGATAAAAATGATAAATATTTGGTTTAAATTGGTTTTACCTGTAAATTGTATTTTGATTTTGAAAAAGTCGATTGTGTTGAAAGGAATAAGTTCTATTTTTTTAACCAACATAAAAATGTTACATTTTATTATTAAAAACATATTAAATGGATTTCTTGTGTGTTTAAGCAATAAAATTTGATTTTGTAAGAAATAAAATCATCAAGCACAATCAGATAATAGACAGCTCTTGAACAATGACGCCGAGTGGCTTAAGCGCCATGTAGACGCTAAAACCCGGTACTAGTAAACATGGTACCACTAAAACCCGCAGCCGTTGAGACCAATTCACTCCAACATAATAAAACACATCTCTCCACAAAGATGGTAGGTTGTGAAAACACTTGAAAAATTATTTCCAAACATCAGAATTTGGAATATTCACCATTTTTTCTCGATTATTTTGTGTGTTCAAACGACGAAATTTACTGATAAAATAGCTTGCTCGAGTAAATGTTGAGAGATGAGAGCGCAGACACTGAAACATAGTATCAGCAACACAAAACCCACCAACATCGACAAAAATCAAACCAGTTTTGATTTTAGTGAGACCAAATTCTGATGTTGGTGAGACCAAAAAATTGGTACGCGTACCAGCCCGCAGACGATCAACATCAGCTAAAACTTGGTTGGTGGTACCATGTTTACTAGTACCAGGTTTTAGCGTCTACAGGGCGCTTTACATTAAAATAAAACCGTTATTATTTGCCTTAAAACACACAGCATCATAGAAAGTGGTGAAGGAGACAATGAATAAGTGACTCCAAGTGCCGATACTGGCGACCGATACAAACGGTAGCTGCAGCTGTGGAAGAAGGTGGGAACCGTTAAATATTGTTTTAAAATTATTTTTTCTATGCTTTCAAATATTCTGTTATTGCGAATAAAAACAAAAAAATTAATAGTTTTTTTTTATAAATTATAATTTTTAATAATCTACATACGAGTAGTTCTTAGATTAGTACTGATTAGATTTAATAAAAGACTAATTAACAAATCTGTTCAAACTCAGGATTTTGCGTTAATTATTGAGACATACTCATGTATTTATGTTTCGAGGGCGCAATAAATTGTTTTGTTTGTTTTTATTTTTTGTTTGATCAGAGCAGTGCACAAAATTCTTCAGTTATCATTCAATAAAACTAAAATGAGTTAGACTAACATATCAGCAAGTGTTATTTATGTGTATACTGTGCTATAAACTGTCCACTTAAATAATGTACCTATAATACAACAGTCCAGAATTGACAAAATCAGAATATTTGTTAATAAAATATCATACTACAAAAGATATTTATTTTAGTTCAAAATCAAATTCTAGCATCATATTTTCAAATAGAGCATAGTGGATGTGAAGCAGCACCCTGTATAAGTTATTTTATTCTATGTACGTTTGTATGTATGCTCGTTTGTGAAAACGTTTAAAGAGCATTAATGATAAAAAAAAACTTCTGCGCAAACTCTTACCTATTTAAATAACTACATGCTTTTATTGATGCATGATAGGGAACGTAGTACTTTTTCAATGTGAGTGTAATATATATCTGTGGTCAAGCCAAACTTTTCACTGATGTTAAAGTAATATTGTTCGTTTATTATGAGAATCTTTTCAGTATAGACTTGTAAGTTCACATTACAGTTATTGGAAAAATTATGAATTTGACAAGTGCAATTAAATATATACCCATGAAATATGTTTTCTCAAGAGGTAGACTAAGTATTGAAAATTATATTGAATTTTAATAAAAAATATTTTTATTTAGTTTGTACACAAACTCGAGGATTTTCGACAATTTTTGAGCCAAAGACCCCTATAATTTGTAGTGAAAGAATTCCGGGGCCAAAATCTATAAAACTTCTGGAAGAACTTAATCTAATCCAGGTATATGAATTTAATCAAATATGGTACACTTATCATTCAACAAAATATTTCGTACATACTAGTATTATTGCTATGCACATCCATACATACATATACATATATAGAGTTAAATATTTATATATTTGAATAGACAGTTATATCCAAATATGATTTTTTATTTCATAATTAGATTGGATACAAAATCGTAATAACCATTTACATTGTAAATGATTCCTATGTTTATATGTTGGAATGCATATACATATGTTATATATAATGTAAATATACGTACATATGAATTTATTTATACTTATACATAAATAAATACGTACATATTTATATAGAAAACAACAAATCGGTTTTGGCTTACAATTTGTTTTTATAATACTGCTGCCAAGCAGTTAAACAATTTTTGTAATCATTGTATGCATGTATTCATAAAGCATAACATAAAATACATACTTCTGGACTTAGAAAGAGTCTTGGGTATTCTTGCGGCATTATTTTTTTTATCCCCTCTTCTTCAGAAAAAATCATTCATTGAATTATGATAAAACAAAATATTTGAGATGTCTGTCTAATTTAAACATTATTTGAAATAATGAAAATAATAAAGAATCAGTAAATTAAAAGTCCGGTGCCAAGTATTTGAATCAAGCCAATTATTCCAATAGTCATATTGAATATATGGATTAAAAATAGTTTTTTTCCTTTTGCAATTTCCTGAAACCTGTGTCTTACTAGTGATATGTATGAAACCATCATTAACCACACCAATTATAATTAATCTTCAACAAGGATCAAGATTTAATTAATAACTTATAACTACAGTATTAACTTATATTAACTAGGAAATGGTGATAACTTGACATGTTTTGAGAAGAAAGTTGCTTGGGTGAGCGAGAGGAGTTGGAAATACATCCCCACCCAGATATAGCGATTTTAAGGAAAGATATCGATTACCTCCTATTGCAGATATCTCTTCGAGATTTATGTTTATGTGATAACAAATGGCAACTCGTAATTACCAGAATTATACACCCAGTTTATATGACAGCTAAATATGCATTGAAGCAATGCGCATTGGTTCAATACGCTCACATAAACACCACTTCAAACCGGATTGAAATATCTAACACGCATTCGTTCATTCCTGTTTATAAAATGCATAGAAAATTTGTAACCGCTTTGAAATATCATATAAACATTTTCAAATCGCATTGAAACATTTTACTCTCTCGCGCTCTCATCATTCTTTCATCATCGGACAGGTATTAGTTGTGTATTTAAAATGTGGGATTGCAAGCGAAATATTTTGAAAGACAAGGAAATAAATACAATGTGTTCTTCCATTATCGGGCAGGTAATTAGTTGTGTATTTAAAATGTGGGATTGCAAACGAAATATTTGAAAAGACAAACAAATAAGAACAATGTATGTACATATGTGGCAGAGTGTGTCAAGTGTCAATTCAATCAGCTGTTTGTTAAACACTCAATTTTCTCTCGCTCATTTTGGATTTGGTTTTAATTTCATATAAACCACCATTTCTACGGGTATTAAACCAATGCGGATTGCTTCAGTGCATATTGAGCTGTCATATAAACTGATCAGAATGCCAATCAAATGTGTTTAGTATAAGCGCGGTTAAGTAGATATATACGGATTGACGCTAGATCGATCAGAATACCAACGTTGTGCGTATTTGTATCTGCGTTACATATGTACATTTGTTTGCTCACTTGTTCGAAATACTTAAAAATTAGGGGTACACTAATTTAAGTTCAATCGAATAATTACAATATTTATGGCAACGGGTGCGGAACTTGTATCTGTAATACATTTGTATGTGATGCACCTAAATTTATCAAATTCATTTGTATTTAAATGAACTTTGGAAAAAAGGTTCATTCAAAATGTATGTGTCCTATTTAATCTTTTTGATTTCGAAGATGGATTGATCTGAATTTTAGCCTACAGATACACAATGCGCTTGCGCTTTAGAATAATTACATACGAGTATGTATTTAAGTTGTGATAGAACGAAAAATAGATGCAAATATTATATTTTTTTATTTAAATTATATTTTTTAAAAATTAAATTTTTTTATATTTAAGAAAAATAAAATATCTGTTTAATATTTAACCCAGTTTTTTGTAAACACAAAATGTGAACCAGCAAAAAAAGAAAAGTCAAATTCTTTTTCCTGAGCTCGCTGTTTTAAGTTACAACATAACTTGTCAAACGATATAATCAAAATAGTTTGAAACTGAATATATCGTGCTAAATTTTCAAAGTGTAAACCATTGCATTGAATGCAGGCCAGAGCCCGTGTTTGAAATGATGTTATAATAATTCATTCCTTCCAATTCTAATCCCATTTTCACCCTCTTACTGTATGCAAACCAACTCTGCTTGATTTTGGTGATTTAGTCGAACCGATGCTTTCAGCGTTGTGAGCCCGTTGACAACTAATCTCCTTAATTACGTTACTTGTATGACCTGTTATTTTTCTTCCAGTTTAAGCGGAATTCAAAACACCAAAAAACACTTGAGAAAGCAAATGAGCTTATAGGTAAAAACCACATATTACAGTATCTCGATCTTAAAAAGGATATGAAGTCAACCTCCAAACCCATCGGACGTATTTTGAAATTCGTTCCCCTGTTTGTATTCATATGATTAAGAACTCAACACCCAGTCATTGCTTCTTTTTTCCCAGTCAACGCACATTGGGTCATTTATAAACTCAAACCCGAATTTTAATTTTTCTTTTAATGAGTAATAAACATTTATCCATTTTCTTCCAAAATATTTTCATACTGATTCAGGGATTACGATTACGATTTACGGTTGAAAGAAGAATTACACTAACAAAGCAAACGGTTGTGTTAGAAAATTTTAGTTAAAAAGTAAAAATGGACATTGCATACGCCTTGCGGCATACCTCTACTGACATATCTTTTAACAGAAGTCTCACCCAGTTTGGAGTTGATTATTCTGCTTTTTAGCATTAGACCGATCCCCAAGTGAGTCGTCTACCTGCAGAGTTGACAGCGCAGTTGTGATTGCGGATGTGTTGACGTTGTTAAAGGCGCCCTCTATGTCTAGGAAAGCAACCATTGGGTACTCCTTATATTGCAGGGATCGTTCGATGTGGCTAGTCAGAGAGTGCAAAGCCGTTTCCACCGACTTTCCTTTACAGTAAGCATGTTGAGCCGTAGACAGAAGTCTTGGATCAACTTTAGCTCGAATATGGATATCAATCAGTCGTTCTAAAGTTTTCAGAAGGAAAGACGATAGACTTATAGGTCTGAGGTCCTTTGGGACTACATGAGAACATTTTCCGGCTTTGGGAATGAATACTACATTGACTTCTCTCCATAACAGTGGAATGTGGAGAGTTGGGAGCTACCTGGAAAGTGGGTGTCCAGAAGCAGGTTGAGTGATTCATCACTGCAGGTTGTCCAAGAGCCATCGGTTCTTTTTCAAATAGCTAGGCATCATAGGATTTGTAGAGAGGATTTTTCTTAGCCGCGATGCCTCAGAGGTTTCTGTGATTTTGTCACAGAATGACCTCCAGGATTGTCGCTTTGCCTTCCTCAGTTGTTTTTTGTATAATTTGAGGGATTCTTTATATGAGTCCCAGTCGGTCACTTTTCTTGTGCTGCGTTGAAAAGTTTTCTACATGCGTTTCTGAGCAGTCCCAGTGCCGATGTCCACCAATGTGGCTTTTTCTTGCCTCTTGGTTGAATAAGAGGGCAGGAAGCGGCCATAGCCTGATTGAGAGCCGGAGTAAAATCCCCGACTTTCATGTCAAGCTGTCATGTGGTGTCACGTGGGGGACTTGATAGTTCAGAGGATAGCGTTTTTGACATTATTCCTCTATATTTTGGCCAATCAGTTTTCCGGTAATTCCGGAAAGCTGGTTGGCTGGGGGAGCATCACTCAGACTGAATTGGATGTATCTGTGGTCTGAAAAGGAGTGTTCAAACGATACCGTCCAGTTTGTTAGCCTTTGGGTGATGCTGTCGGAGACAAGAGTAATATCTAGCACTTCTTGTAGGTTTCTTGTTATAAAAGTGGGCTCATTGCCAATATTGCAAATTACCTCTTAATAGAGTACTTAAAAAATAGTCTAAAAGTGAATTACCTCATTCAATGATGTCGGTACTGCCCCATACCGTGTGATGTGCGCTAGCATCGCATCCGATTATGAGGCCAGTTTTTTGCCTTCCAGCTTCCAGTACCACCCTTTCTAGGTTATCACCAGGGAGAGGGCCCACTTGGTCGTGGCCAAGGTAAGCCGATGCCAGCCAGTAGGAGCCTTTGGCAGTCTCTAGTCTGGCAACGGTTAAGTCGGGGTCATTGAGGTTGGGAAGTAGAAATACATTAAGGCTACGTTTCACTAATATACATGTTCTAATCTTACCTTGTATAGAGCGGAGCGTATGTGGGTGTCCTAAGTCCACGAACCACGCCTTCTACAATCCATGGTTCCTGGATTAGGATTATGTCTTCTGCGTTTTTAGAAAGACGCAGAATGAGT
This sequence comes from Volucella bombylans, assembly GCA_949129095.1. Classification (NCBI taxonomy): domain Eukaryota; kingdom Metazoa; phylum Arthropoda; class Insecta; order Diptera; family Syrphidae; genus Volucella; species Volucella bombylans. The sequence continues at coordinate 62,328,494 of OX422142.1, forward strand.
GCGGCCGAAGGCTTTTTTGAGTGGTGGAGATTAATCTGGAGAAACCGTATCATTGCTACAGTTTTCCAGAGTCGCCTCCACCACGGTGTTATCGAGGTCCTCCGATTCTGAAGATGTGCCCAAGAGCTCATCTTCTATCTCTGATCGTGTAGGACCTCTAATTGCTTCGTCATCGGTTTCCATTTCCGACAGTGTGTTAGAAGAGGAGACCAACGGCTTGATAGTCACCTCGGACAGATTGGAGTAGTCGCTATCCAATTCTGGAAAGGATAAGATCCGAGGTTGAGATATCAGGTATTAAAGGAGGAGGAGGTTGCTTATCAGCATCCAGCTCATCCTTTTTGGATTTCGGATTAAGGGATTCCTTATTGATCACAATTAACGCGCATCTATAAGAACCCCTTAGTTCCTCCAGTTTTGCGACTTTCCAGTCATGAGTCGGAAGAGTCGGGTTACTGAGCCGGGTTCGGCTGGAATCCAGGTACGAGTTCGAGGTCTGCTAGGAATGTCTTCCTTAGACACGACCTCGAGTTTTGCACCTAGCCAAATCTCTCCTAAACCATCGATGGCCTTGGTGAAGAGATCGAGAGATCTCTGGTTGGAACATGCGATGAGCTTGAATGGCCTTGGTGCCAGCCAGCGTTGCTTGTGATAGGAGGTGGTCCGGGGTTTTCCCGCATGATTGCCAAGAAGTTGCTCGAAAGCTTCAGCTTGACCAGCTGCCACCCTTCCTTTGTAATGGAACCGTCGGTATCATTCCGACGATTGTAAGACCTCAGAGATGTGCTGTTGGATGGCCCAGGGGTTGTGGAACTATATGTTTTGGGCCTCTTGGAAACCTGCACGGTTTCGTCCAACGATCTCTGGCACTTAGAGGAGTCTTTTGACGTTTTGGGAGCAGTGGGTAATCCGTCTTTTAGGATGTTTTTAACCCACTCAACCTTGCTCTTTATTTCCGCACTTCTCTCAACCTCCGGAATGGATCCGAAGGTTTGATAATGCGTGAAGAATTTCGGCGTCTTTTATAGAGCGCCTTAGATGGAGCTTGCCGATGCGTCTAAGCTCCAGATTCCTCCTTGGAGGGAGGAGTTTTGGTAGCTGCAACAAGTCCGTGGCCTGCCACAAACTTTCTGCTGCTAGGGACGGAGGAAGTGATAGGACCATGGCTTGCCATAGTCTTAATACTCCCTGAAGGAGTTTTGGTAGCAGCAACAAGTCCGTGGCCTGCCACAAACTTGCTGCTGATAGGGGTGGAGGAAGTGATAGGACCATCGCTTGCCACAGTCTTAACACTTCCTAAATTTTTATTTTTAGGCTCGTTGCGTTTGCCTTTAGAGGATGGCACACCATGGCCTGCCACAGTTTTGCCTCCTCTCGGCAATGCAGGAGTCGGTGTAGTCACCGTTCCACCGCCCGGTATTGAAGGAATACCGGCCTCGGTTTTTGTTTTTAAGGTATTATCCATAAATGGTCCCACGAGTAGTGCTGTCCATCTGTACAGAGATCCGCTGTATACAGATAAGGCTAGCTAATCCGAAGGTCGCTAGGTATCCAGATACTCCGTTCGCGACTGAGCTATTTTTGGAGATACTGGGCCCTTAGCCAGGTTGATCTTCAGCACGGGTCGTATGAGACCTTGATCCAGCCCAGGGGAAGAAGGGAGTGCTTTGGGAGTTGGGGTGGCGGGGGGAGCATCCTTTGGTTTCAGGACTCGTCTGGAGAATTTTTTCTCGAGATTTATTGACCCTACTCAGCCTCTACAACTCGAAAAGTTCGATGCTTGCGATGGAAGTGCGGGTACCCATGCTAAGGATAGATTCTCGTTAGAGTTGAGTCTACTCATGATGTATTCTAGGGAGGGACACTTGTTTAATCCACTTCGTAGTACCTTTAAAATGCTTAAGTTGTCAGTGAAAATAATAGTTTTCTCTGACTAAGTCTGTGCGATGGAAACCCTTTTTTCGATAGCCGTTAGTTTAGCTGTGTAACTGCCGGCTAGTTCCGGAAGGAGTCCTCTCTGTAGGTAGAAATATTGTCCTTGCACGAGCCGTCGGTGTATAAAAATCGGACTGCGTTCGAAGAACCAATCATATCCAGGTGTAGAGCTTTAAATAGTTTATCCGGTGTTTCGTTTTTTCTGTATATTTCTAAAGTGGAGTTAATTTTCAGTGAATTCCTTTTCTAAGGTTTAGGGGGATTAAAATCAGTCTCTGAAATGGTGTTAGGGAGGTATAGATGTTGGCTAGATAGTAAGAACACCATGTTGCTTATAGCGGAAGTACAGCTCCTTCTGAATGTTTTTTTGCTTAGAAGCGTTGCCTTAGTAGTAGTGTGCAATGGATGCATGAAGTCGCCCAATGCCTTACTAGGTATATTCACTGCTCTCTTTCTTCCTATGTATTGGAATGATGTTTATCCAGCTTCCACTCGGAGTGCTGCAATAGGCGTAGGTTTCAACGCTCCTGTTGCCGTGCGGAAACAATTTTTTCCGAATTCTTTTTCGAAGTCCACATGTATATTGTCATACCATGTTGAAGAGTGCCTTTCACAAGTGCTTTCGCTATTTGGAGGCCAGTTTCAAGGTGTGGCCCCTTTCGGCGTGTACATATCATCTTCAATGCATAATTTCGCAATTTTAACTGGTTTGAGATATTTTTAAACTGTAAATCCCATTTAAGATTTCCGCAGAACCAAACTCCTAGTATTTTGAGTTATCTTTGAAGAGTAATTGAACATCCACGAAGGATGACCGGCGACGTTGTACATTTTCTTTTTTCCAAACGTTGGTGGGACTATTGCCCCTCTTTCTTGTACCCAATTAAAGATATCGGAGTCTGCTTCTTCTAAAATTTGTTTGACCCAACTTGGATCCCCTGAAACTAACGCATAGATGTTATCAGCATAAATTCCTATGCAGTCAAGGCTATATCTTGGAGCGGCAAGTTTGGTAATTAGTAATTAGGCGTTGTATATAACCACTGATAGTGGCGATCCTTGTGGAATCCCGTTTTCAAGCTTAACTGAAGGTGAGTTATAACCGTCAACGTTAGCGTGAAATGTTCTTCCAGATAAAAAAGATTGAACTACTTTTAAGATCTTTTACGGGACTCGCCATGAATTCAGCTGATTAATGGCTGGGAAAGCCAGGACTCTATCAAAAGATTTTTCTAGATCCCAAGAAATGACCACATTATGCTTGGTTCCGGTTAAATTTTCAGTGATTTTATGTTCTAATAGGTGTAAGAGCGTCTGAACTTCTCTATTGGGTCTGAAAGCGTGTTGCCCTGGGTGCATCTTTTTCTCCATTGTCCAACCGATTCGACTTGCAAGGTTTTTCTCAAAAATCTAGAAGGGAACGGAAAGAAGTGAGATTGGACGATATTCTTCGAAAGAATGACAGTTGAGTGACTTTTTGGGTATAGGTTTAAGCTTTGCCCGCTTTCAGTCGTGTAGAAAGTTCCCAGTATTTATGATGTTGTTGTATAAAGCGCAAATTCTTTCATTGAGACTATCATCACTATATTTTACCATGTTGTACGTGATTTTATCCTCTCCCGGTGTCGTCCCTTTCGCAGTCTGTAGGGTCATCTCGAGTTCAGCCAGTGTTATTGTATCCATAAGATATTCCAATTGGTCAGTTGAGTTCGGCAGGTCGTCTACTTTAAAAGTAATCTTTTTTTGAATCGTGCCATCTGGATAGGTGGTGCTCGCATTATACCCTTTCTATTTTTCTGCGAAAGTGTTAGCTATGATCTCCGGGTCGTTTTGAAGGTTATGACCTACGAACATATATGGAAAATCTTGTGGTGGCTTCGAGGTACGAATTGATCTAATTTAGCTCCACAATCTTTTTAGGTCCATAGAAGGGTCCATGGTGTTGACAAAATATTCCCACGATAACCTTTTAGCCTGAATGGATTCTCTTCGATGTTTTGCGCAAGTTTTCCTATTAAGAACGCAATTATCGGTAATTGGGCTTCTTCGTACCTTAATCCAGGCTAGATGTTTTTCCTTTACCAGATCGGAAATTTCTTTCGAGAACCAGACTGGATTTGACCTGTGGCCTTTATGTTTTGTTACCGGAATGCTTTTCGATGCTGCTATTCTGATAATTTTTTGAATTTTTGCAGCTTCCTGGTTAGTGTTGAGTGACGTGTGTCGTGTAAGGGTCAGAGCTTGCGTTTTCGATTTGAACAGATTCCATTTTGCCATATTTTCTTTAAAACGTGTTTGAAATCTTTTTGGCAATCTTCTATCTGGCGTTCGTATAATGACTGGTATATGATCTCTGCTCTCCGAACCCGAAGGTTCAACCTCCCAGTGAAGCATAGGAGCAATATCTTCGGATGCAAGAGATACATCTATAGACGTGAAGTTATTCCTAGTGCTAAAAAATGTAGGTGACCCATCATTTAAGATGACTAGATTATGGTCGTTGGCAACATTTTCAAACCGCGATCCAGGGAGATTGGTTTTATTTGAACCCCATAATATAGTGTGTGCATCTCCCACAATAATGTAGTGACTATAGTTGGTTAAAGGAATATCATTCAGGATTTCTGGGGTGATTTCTACACTGTGCTCTCTGTATAAATTTGTAATTTTTACCGGTCTATTTGTTTTAATTTCAATTGTTTGATGGAGCAGGTTAGAAGAGGATGTAACGTATGATATTGTAGGTAAATTCTTTTTTAGAAGAAAGCCTATACCAGATTTTGCATAATGGAAATCTTTATTATGGGGAAAAGGCTGGTAATTTTTTAATCTAAAATGTGTTTTTGTATTTTTTGTAATGTGGGTTTCTTGAAGTGCTATTATGTCTGGGTTATATTTATTTATTAATCGTTCTAGAGCGTGTTTGTTATTAAGAAAGCCTTAAAGATTCCATTGGAGGATGACAAGGTCAATATCCAATAGAGCCATTATTATTGTTCATGGTATTTTACATTTGATGTGGGTGGTGTATTGCAGGTTTTGCGGAATTGAGAGAGAGTGGGAAATTGGGCGTGTGAGTGTTTTGATGTATGAGCGGTGTACTCTGAATCAATACTAATTGATTCAGAATCAGTTTCTATTTGATTTACATAATTTATGGAAGAAGGTTGCTGAGCTTTATCTTCTGTGGGGAGAAAAAGTGGGAGTGTTTTTTGTTGTCCAATGAAAGCGTTTGGTGGGAGTCGTTTTTTAGTCGCATGTGGTTCATGTTCGACACCCGGTCCATTTTTCACTTTTCCTTTTGCGAGGTTATATGTTTTGCCGCTCGGTAAATATAAGGAGAAAAAAAATATATTTCGCTTACCGAGAGAAAGGGTAAAAAATTATGCAAAAGGACACAGATAGCTAGCCTTCACTTTACTCTTCACACAGTCAGAAATAATTCTTTTCTACAAAAACACGCCTTTACACTGCGATTGCCTGTTGAGGGCTGATTCAAATATTATTTCTTGGAATAGTAGAAGTATACGCAACAAAATCAACGAGTTTGATAACTTTTTAAAAGCTAGAAACGTCGACATAGCTCTTGTAACCGAAACATGGCTTAAACAGGACTTAAGATTGTCCACACCCGTCTTCAAATGATATCGATGCGATAGAGTTGATCGAGGCGGAGGTGGAGTAGCAATACAATAAGAAGATCTATTCAGCACTCTCTTTTGCCTGTAGTGAAAACGCGGTTAATAGAAAACATTGGAATTAGCATAAAATTGCATAACCAGAGAGAAACTAAAATCTTTTGTGCTTACTTTCCCGGCGGTAGAAGCTCATTAGAAAAAAAGATAGCTTTTAAGAATTATCTCCGCAAATTACTCTCACTCCAAGGTGAATTTATTAATTTATTATTGATGGGGACTTAAATTCTAGACATAGAAATTGGAGTTGCTTATGAGCAAATGCCTACGGTATGATTCTGTCAGATCTATGTTTAAGTTTTCCAGCATCTGTGATATTCCCTTCTAGCCCGACCTTTATTCCCAGTCCTAACCGTAGTCCATCTGTGCTTGATTTATTTTTGTCTAATATGCCTGGTTACCTTTCCCAACTGGTTTCCATTAACGACCTCAGCTCTGATCATAACCCTGTGTTTTGTCGGCTTCGTAAATCAGGTGTGCAAAAGGTCGCATATGTGCTAGATTTCAAAAATGCGAATTGGAATCATTTCCGGTCAGTACTAACTTCTGAATTCCGGAACTTTCCCTGTAATCTAGACAGCGTTAGCTCCACTGCCGATGTTGATTCCAATATTGCAGATTTTAGCAAACATGTACTAGACTCTATTGAATTATGTTTTCGTAAAGTTCCTAAAACAACCTCGGCAATCAAGCTTCCCCCTTACATCCTGGAACTCATTCAAATTAGAAATCCTGTCGAAGACATTGTCAAAGATACCGTCAGAAGTTCTACAAACATAAAGTTTCCCACCTCAATAATCTTATTTCAAAAATTTATTTATTTTTGAGAATAAGAAATGGTTAAAAACAAAAATAAATTATTAAAGATAATTAAAGTCCATTTAATTTCAAATTATATATTCATAATAATATTACAGGTGAAAGATAAATTATGATATTAAAGATGAAAAATGAAATTATGATACATATCTCTGAACTGTAAAACGTGTGGTAGCGAAACCTTGTAATTTTTATACGAAATAAAGAACTATCACAAAAGCCAACGCGGTCACATATGCAAAGAACATTACATGCAAGAATCAGGTGCATGGAATTTATTTTGAAACTTGCATGTACACTTCGACAAGAGGATATTGATGAATCTATTTGCAAAAAGAGATCCGAAATCATTTTCGCGATAAGATTGGGATAGATTTAGATAGACCAAAACACGGATTTGGAATTACCAATGATGGAAATACTTCGACGAGATTTTTTTCAAGAATCAGAGGCAACATCTCATAGAACTGGGGTCAATAGAGAGGTAATAACGAGGTTTGAAGTAATACGAGTACTTTATGTTTTGAAATGGAGGCAAAAGGTTAACACTGTCAAGTTAGGGGAGTATGCCAAGAAAACAGCAGAGTTATTAAAGTAGATATACGAGTATCCCGAAATACAACTAACACTCTTCATAAAATTTCGACTTATAGTTAAAAAATAATCGAGTACCAATCTTCGAGAACTGTCGGAGGAATTTATTTTTTATATTGTATTATATTTTATCTTTGTAAAATATTGTGTTTAACCCCTGTTGTGAAAAAGTCCTATTTCAGGAGATGATTCGGAAACACCCTGTGAATCATTTTCCTCTAAATTCACTTATTTCATAATCCTAGAAATTTCATTCAAAAAGAAAAAAAACCGTCTCGATATATTTATTCGTTTAAGAGTTATGAATTTTGTAAGCAATAAAGTCCAAATAAGCCAATGTTCGTCGGCAGTATTTCATGTCCGATTTACGTACATACTCGTAGTTACGTCACCATTTGACATTCCCTTTCCCTTCTACCATTAACTCCTCCCATAAGTCCGGTTTGAGCATGTACAGTTACGTCACCATTTTTGCGCAATTAGCAAAACGCCCCTTTCCCTTCTACCATTAAATCCTCCCATAAGTCCGGCTTGATTATGTGCAAGCCACATGCACCATTAGAACACGAGCAACTACTTTTGCGCAATTCGCAAAACGCTCAACTCCATATCCTCCACACGCACCATCCATTTGACACCTGCACAAATGAGCTGCATTCCATTCCCACGGGAGGGAATGAAGGGTAATCATTTTTGAGAATTAATAAATATACCTATCGAAAGGTTCAGAGACTCACTTCGTTGTCAGAGACAAACTGCATTGTCAGTACACTTCGTTCAATTCATTACATTTTTCATTTTGTCTCACCTAGCGTTAAGATCGTTTGTTGTAATACTGTTTAAATAAATAAAAATATATTTTTTTGCTCCTCCGCTCGAGCAGCAACTTAATTATATAGTCTATACTGACATGTTTCAATCACCTATATGATTGAAAGAAATGCTGACCCAGTCATTTTTAGTGGAAAACATTTTCATGCGTTTGTCGGTTTAAGCGAACGTGCAATTGTTTACCAATAAAAAGAATTTCTCATTTTATTTCTCCTTCTCACATTGTGTTCAATATTAAACGCTTAAGAGACTCAAACAATAAAGTCAGTACTGGAAATGAACAAAACTTAAAAAAAGTGCAAAACCTATTTGGGAAATTCCGCGCTCTTAAAAGTATTCTAGTAATCTGCTAACTAAAGGATCCGCCATCTAACGTTTTTTTTTCAACTAGTACTTATTTCGTGAATGGTAACACTCAGTTCATGTCTGATTTGACAGATAATTAGTTTTATACTTCCGGTTAATAATGGAAAATAACTTCATTCAAATGGCTGCCTCGGCTGGCCATGCCGTAGCCTACACGATCGGTCCAATTTTTAAGCACATTATCGATTGTGTGCAGCTGTATTTCACCAATGGCTTCACGAATATTGTCCTTTAAAGCGTCAATTGTCTCTTTCTTATCGGCGTAACACTTATCTTTTACGGCACCCCAAAAATAATAGTCCAACGGTGTCAAATCGCAGCTCCGAGGTGGCCAAACGACATCAGCTCTGCGGCGCAAAACATCGAGTGTAGCTTCGGCTGTGTGGCACGTAGCGCCGTCCTGTTGAAACCAAATGTTGCCAATATCCTCCTCTTCAATTTTTGTGAACAAAAATTCGTTCAACATGGCCCGATAACGATCGCCATTGACTGTAACGGCCACTCCTTGCTCATTTTCGAAGAAAAATGGCCCAATTATGCCTCTGGACCCAAATCCGCACCAAACAGTGACTCGTTTTGGGTGTATCGGCTTTTCAATGTACGCGTGCGGGTTTTCTGTGCCCCAAATGCGACAATTTTGCTTGTTTACATACCCGCCAAGAACAAAATGAGCTTCATCTAAAAAGATGATTTTTTGATATTTGATATTTCATTCCAAGGCTCATCTGATAGCAGTGCCTCCTCACTCGTTAACAATGATACGTCCCTTATAAACATTAACATGCGCGAAGTGGGTAAATTTAACAACAATGTCGCTAAACCTAGATTGTTGCTAACTGCGTCAACCTCCGCCGAGTGCACTCGTACATTTTCTCTTAGTGACGTGCCACCAAATAAAAATAAAAAACAAGTAGAACGGTAGTGCACTGTTTCCTATTGTTTTAAGGGCATAACACCTACAACAATTTGAACCAACGTTAGAATTTTCACTTCACAGCCTTGCTTAGCATCGTCGGTGTTTTGTGCTTGTTTGTTTTATAATGACGCGGGAATTTAGGGTGCACATAGCAAGTAATCACTTTTCTGCGCACGTCCACGTCTGTAAATATAATGCAAACCAGCTCTTTTGGAACTTAGTGAAACACAAGTAGATCCAGGCCCACACCTTTCAGATATCGCTGACTTGAAGCTGCGTGGAAGAAGCGTATGGCAATACGAGAAGGCCCATTGGAGTTGACTTAACAGCTTCTTGGGGAATTTTAACCCATCGTTATGTTTCCTCGATAACGACGTGTATGCGTCCCATGCGCCACAGACACTATTCTCTTTGGAATGAGAGCCTTTATCTTTAATCGGATGAAAAGTTTCCAACCCAAAAAGAAAGGTGCGCTACGAATCGAGCTGTAAAGAGGCTGTCATGTTTGTTCTGTCGTACAAGACCCATCCTACAGAGGAAAACCGAAAAAAGTTTAAGATAGCATGGAATGACGGTAACGTCTTTCTTGAACTTGTGTAATTTCAATACGACCAAAAACTGAGGCAAAAAATAATACAATGTCTCATAGGTGGTAAAAGCGTTTAGTCGTTCATCAAAAGAAAATTCTGCCAACTGTCAGCTCTTTAAACAAGGTCAATCTGCTTGCAGTACACTTTGCGGCCAGCTCAACTCTACCAGATTGTGCCTTATCTCTGCGTAAACCTGAGTGCGTCGAATCTTCAATGTGAGGTATCCACTTTCGCACTAGTATATTGGCAAAAGTTCTTAAAGGTCTTAACATACATAAATCCGCTGACCCAGATGGTATATATCCCCTTCTTCTGTAGGGGTGGTCTTTCATCCCGGCTAAATCACTGCGTCAGCACACTTTCCGAGCAGATGAAAAACAGCCTTTGGCCACCTAAAAAGACGAATCTTTTTCTCTCTTCTCCTACAGACACATTCTACTAAGGCATTCTAAGAAGGCATGTATTCTTTCCAAGATCATGGAAATGCTGATAGACCGTCAGCTCATGGAATATCTCAAAAAGTGGAAAAGTGGAACTAAAGCGTACAGTAATCAATGATTTTGCAAAAGCAAGATAGTTTTGCTTAATATTTCTAAGGCATTTGACAGAGCTTAGCATCAGGCTCTTATGTCGAAAATGCGTGCATTCGGGATGCACGACTCCCTTCTTCAATGGATTAGAAACTACCTTTCGGAACGTTCAATTCAAGTTTTATTTATTTATTTTTAGTTTTATTTATTCAGAGAATAAATGCTGGTGTGCCCCAGGGCTCCGTTCTGCCTCGGACTCTTTTGAACCACACGGAACGATTCTTGGAGTTATTTTCAATATCAACTGATTGTAGCTCTCATTGTTGTTTTGCGTAAAACCACAACATATCTTTCCAATAATTTTTTATCGCTGATATATGTATAAATTGGAAAGATAGCTTCAGCAACATTAAGTAGTAAAGACAGATAATCATGTTTATAAGAAAATATTGTGTCTGAAGCTCGCGCTCGCTGCCAATAACACACTGAAGCTTCTCCGACCAAAAATTGACCAAAAATTATAATAAGTTGCTCATATTGCATTACAGAATCACAGTGTCTCCTGATTACAAAGGCATAATAAACTGTTAACTTATCGATCATTTTACCAGTGAGTTTACCTTTTCCACCAAGTGCTTATTTTTGTATTTTATCTATGGTTTTAGTAGTTTTATTTACACACTCGTGAACACATTCTCTTTGGAACATGTGGAATATATTTACCGTAAGGCTTAGTTTTTAAAATCTCAGGGTATGTTTTGGAGTCACCATCACCGATGTAATTTTTATAAAGCACGGCAAATGTACTCATTGAATACCCGAACATTTCAACGATTACATTGACTTCCATTTTTCCTAAAGAGGCATTACGATTTGCAGAACAATTACCATTGTGATTTTCTAGCCCATACTCTTCAGTATTAATTTTTTTTTTAAAGTTCACATTCTCATCACAAATATAAATCATCTGTTTATCTCATAAGAATGCTTGAAAAAAGGACAGGAGTTTATGGCACGAGCCTCACATTTATCACACAGCAAAACGATTTTAAAACCAAGACCTCGTTGTGAAGCTGTTTCAAATTTTATTTCTCCGTCACAAGCTTTACTATACACTTTACAAAATCAAACACTGTTATAAAGTTCAAAATTCGTTATTCAATAGAAGAATGACAGAGAACTAAAATCTCCTTCTACTTTTATCTGCCTCAACTGTTTTTAGATTAAATATATTTTTCCTTCATTTAGAACGTGATAAGTACACTTTTTCAGTTGCTCTTTCTTTTCTACTAGATTTAAAGAAAATTTAATTGAATTAAAAACGCAAAGCTGAGAACAGAAAGTTAAAACTGAATACACGACTGTACAACGTGGCAGAAATGTTTGAAAGTATGTTCACTTGTTTCGTACAAGAAATAACTTGAGTTAGTCATCAGTAATAAAATGGACTATTCATAAGGGAACACCTGGAATACCTGGGAACATAAAGAGAGGAAAGAGCAACTGCTACTTCGATTTGTGCTCCGCCTACTTTTTTAACACTCCGAGACGTCCTCGCAAATATGCGTATATATAGAAAAGTACTTACCGGATCGATTTGAAATTTTCAGGAAATATAGTCTCATATATGTAAATTATGAATTTTTTGAAAATTCCAGCTGCGTAAATTAAGCTAAAAAATACTAGTCCTAACCCTATCCTAATTTTGACTCAAACAGGAGTTTTAATGTAGGACCATTTCCTTCTTTCTCCACCCATCTCGACACAACGCTCACTATTTAAGCCGTATGTCACTGTTTAATATCTGGCCCCATTTGTGCTTCTTTTAATTTATTAATGGCAAAAGAAAAGCAGGTAACTACCCTTCTACATTAGGGCTCATCCTTTGAGGATCCTCAAGGAAAGCTTTCCGTTGAAAGTTTATCATTTTGAAGGGTAGATCAATAATCACAATCTTAACGGAATTCATCTCAAGTACTCTGTGTACTCTTGAAGATGGGAAATAAGTTGATGTAATCACTACAGATTTCAGTAATGTTTTCGATAAAATTTCGCAGATAGTCAAGTAAAGGCTCTTTGCTTTCAATTTAATTTCATTATGAGGACTACTTCCTTCTTAAAAGATAGATACTATAATTTCCTCTTTACGTTCATAGTATCTTAACCCATAAAAGTTCTTTCCGCCATACCGCAAAGTAGCGGCTATTTTCCACTGCAATATATAACAATATAACTCGAAAACGTCTCACAACTCTTCCCCAGATCTACGAGTACTTTATTGATAACGAACCTCCTTCCGTAGTAATATAAATACGCGATTTATGCGTTATATATGACAAAAAAACACATAGATAACATAATTAGGAAAGCCAACTGTGATCTAGGTTTCGTCAAGTGCTGATCTAAGGAATTTCCCTACCCATATGTTATTAAATTCTTTTATTCAGGGTCTTTCAATAGGGACGCTCGAAATTTGTTAGGATATAGCGGCCATATTGGTAAAGTAATGTCTATCAAATTTATTGTAAATTATTCACTAGTGTATGGTAAATCGCCATGGAAGGTTATAACGTTAAACAACGTCTGTAAATTGCAATTTTTTTTTCAAAATCAGTGCTCCCAAACGTTCCGCACATTATGTGATTTTTATCTTTGTCACAACTGTTCAACGTTTCGTGGCCAAATTCGAGTCAATAATTAACTAACTCCCGTACGCCACCGGAACGCAAGGTCTTATAAAAATATTGCTGCTGTGCGTGGGAGTGTACCGGAAAGCCCGAGGCAGTCAATTTAATACCTTTAAATGATTTAATGCCATTAAACTTCTTGCTTTGGGGATATCTTAAATCACAGGTCTATGCAAATAAACTGCAAACAACTGATGCACTCAAAGTCAACGTAACATTAACAGCCAGATGTATCCGAAAAGGTCATCGGAAATTGCAAAACTGCAGTGGATATTTGAACAACGTTATATTCCATAGTTAACGCCATAAAATGCCTGTCAAATAAAAAAAAAGAGTGGATATCTTATACAAAACTAGTCTTATGTACATTTAAAAATCGAGCATCCTTATTGAAAGACCCTTTATAATCATTGTTCGGGTTCTTCTCGAACACGCTTTTCAAGTCACCCATATATTGCGAGTAGAATCTGTATAACGAAGGTTTATCCGTTTCGCGTTAGGGGCTCTCCGTGGGCTGAAAGTCTCGCTTTTCCACCCTATCTCGATCCCCTGAAACTGATAAGCTTACAATCCCTTTTAACACGTCGTGAAGTTAATGAAATAATTTGTATTACAGTAGTTATTTTGTAATATCTAAAAGGCATAAACACTAAGTTCTGAAAATACTACACGATACCTACATAGGAGCTACCAGGACGTAAATGCTAGCCTGAAGATAAGATGCAGATATACAGGGTGTTCCGGATAATGTGTCGAAAACTTTAAGTGGAGATTTCTTGACATATCTTGTCTGAAATGTTTCCCCACCGATACACAAAGTTTTTAAGCACAACCTTACGCTGCCCTGTTTTGACTCCCATTGCAAAATTAACTAGTTTAAATAAAAATATTTTTTTTTTTTTTAACTCAACACTAAAGTGGGTATGAATGCACTTCTAATGCCTCAGCATGTGTTAAGTTTGTTTTGAAAATGGGATAGAGAGAGAAAGAAAGATGTTTGGGCTCAGTGGTTATTTCGCTCCAAGGGTGGGATCCAACATTTAATGGGCAGACTAAATTCTTAGTGGGAGTTGACTTGTTGTTGTTAATTTCTAGTCAACAGCTGAAAAAATGAATGTCTTTCGGGCGAAGCTGGTAAAATTCTTTTGAAAAAAGGTTCATTTTACGACCCCTGTATTAGAATCGACGATGTTAATTTTTTCTCAGCAGCAGATAGAAGAAAATGGGAATTGCCTAGAACCAAAAAAAAATCAAACCAAGAAAGCGCTGCGAATCAAACAAAATTTTATTGTTACAATGTTGCTCCGGCTGTGAGATGAATCCAAGTGAAAGAGACTATGAACCATCATCTCGCATCAACATCGACAATGCATAGTCAATCGTCGTAAGATTTGGCGACCAACGTTAGTTACACTAACAACGCAATAGGATTACTCTACTTTGTACAACAAGCGTTGAGAGCGATGTGAGTTGACTGTACATTGTTGTTGTGATGCTACTAGACAAGATGATTGTTTTTACAAATCGAATGTACATTGTGTCACAAGATGATAGTACAAAATTAACAAAGTATTACAAACATAGGTAAAGTAAATGAATAATGAATAGATTAAGTATAGCAACAAATAATCTTAAACATCCCGGCCCCCCTGGAACGAGTTTCAGGACGATGGGAGAACTGCCAGCTTGGTGATAGGACGAGTAAAGTTGCCGCGAGCTGTCTGTACTGTCACAACTCTGACATGGTTATCAGAACCCTGATGCGTAGCCTCAATTCTGCCAAGAAGCCACTTAGTTGGCGGAAGGTTTGGCTCCTTAATCACCACTTCACTACTATGTCGCCAATCTTAAGCTCAACCTTGGGTGTTTTCCATTTGGGACGTTCTTGAAGACTTGTGACGTATTCAGACTGCCATCGTCTCCAGGATCCTTGGACCATTGATTGCAGGTACTTCCAGTGTGACAAGCGGTTAGGTGACGACTCGAGGTAGCTGGGCTCAGGAACAGCGGTAAAGGGTTCACCTATAAGGAAATGCGCAGGAGTTAATGGATTGCAATCTTCATCGGACAACACACAAAGAGGACGTGAATTTAAAATTGATTCTATTTGAGTTAGCACAGTGTACAACTCTTCGAATGTGAGGATATTGGATCCGATAACTCGGCGTAAATGCAGCTTTACTAACTTCACCCTGGAGTTCCATAATCCACCAATATATGGTGCTGAGGGGGGTATGAAGTGCCATTCAACTCCGTCAAGTGCAACGCAGCAGCAATATCGTCGTTGTAGGTCTGTGACAACACTAACTTCTGCAAGTCATTGAGACAGCGACGAGAGCCTTGGAAGTTTGTCCCGTTGTCAGTATATACGTTGGAACATTTTCCACGTCGAGACACGAATCGGCGGAAGGCAACTAAAAATGCATCAGTCGTTAGGTCACTTACCAATTCCAAATGCATTGCCTTTGTGCACATGCATAAAAATAGTGCCAAGTAGGCACTATTGTCGTTGGGTTACGACCTTTTGACAGTTTGATGGTCAAGGGCCCAGCGTAGTCACACTCAGTATTGGCAAAAGGGCGACTTTGGATGACACGAGGTTGCGACAAATCACCCATGAGTTGCGAGCTCGTAGCCTTCCGCTACAGAAAACAAGGTTTGCAGTTATGCACGATCTTGCGAATAAGGTTGCGGCTTCCCAGCATCCAATACTATTGGCGAACGATGGCGAATGTCTCTGAAACCCCTGAATGAAAATGATTTGTATGAATCTCAGTGGCTATAAGAGAAGAAACATGTGTGTTAGGGAGAATAATGGGATATTTTATATTATATGACACATTAGAGTTCTTAATACGGCCCCCAACACGTAGGAGTCCATCGTTATCAATGAACGGGTAGTATCGAATGAGTTTGGACTTATTTGATAAGCCCCGGTTGCTCATGAGACCACGAATTTCACTCCCGAATGTTTGTTGTTGCACATGTTTTAGAATGTAGAGTCTTCAGGTTTTAAGTTCGGTTAACGAAATACCGCGCCCACGACGAAACTTTGCAATTTTATTAGGGCGTCAATGGGTGATAAACCGAAGGCAATACGCGAAAATTCGAAGTAACCAGACCACGACGAGATTTTGAGGATTAGACTGCTGATGACATCCATGTGAGTCGCTGATATTAAGACTTGCTTGGGTGCTTATTTTTCTTCTGCTGCGATTACTGCTGGATCTGCTGGATTGTGATAGAGTGAACTTTGATGCTGGCCAAAATTCTTGTGACAGCGAGAGACAGGAAGGCCCGGTCCACCAGAGAGGATGATTGATGAGGTTTGATGGTAGCACTCTGCGTGACGCACAATCTGCTGGATTAGATTCTGAAGCGATATAGTTCCAAGCATATCGCGGGATATGTTCAAGAACAGCTGCTGCACGATTCGCGATAAATGCAGTCCAAAGACGAGGCGGTGAGGATAACCAATGAAGAACGATTTCAGAATCGCACCAAGCGAAGATCTTAAAGTTATATGATATGGAGATTTTGATTAAATTAAAGAGACGGCAGAGAAGAAGCGCTCCACGGAGCTCGAGTCGAGTCGAGCTTCGACTTTGCTGCAACGAGAACGACACTTCAGACGAGTAGGCCACCGATGAGGCTTCCGAGAACCCGTGGAGCTCAACATCCTCAAATGACGAGAAGACGTTTCTAGCAATCCGTATCTGTTCAAATAAGTGAAGCTCTCGTTGATAGCTAGTCCACCGATCAGCCAAAGGTAATGGCAAAGGATCATCCCAACTGAGCCTTAGTTCCGACAACCAAAGTTCCTGAAAAAGCAGTTTGAAAAGTATTACCGATCTGAAGTAGGACTCCAGTGCATAACGAGCACCTTGATCAACGGCTTGGATCGTTCGGTATCAAACCAAGAGAATTCGCAGTCTTCTTGGGGTAAACGAGCAAGCAAGGGCAAACAATTCGAGTTCCACTTTCGTAGTTCGAGTTTCGCGAGAGATAATAGGGTAACCAAATCCGACTGTAGTCTAATTAACTCTTCCGATGAGTTGGCACCTGTCATGATGTCGTCTACATAAACATCTCTTAATAGTATACGAGCGGCGTTTGGATATTGGCTCTGATAGTCCATCGCGATCTGCTTTAACATTCGAACTGATAAGAATGGACGGGTTTTCGCGCCACACTATCCGCTGATAATCAGTGTGATTGTCATCAACCCAAATTTGGCGGAACATTTTAACCACGGCAGCCGTAAAAACATATTTGTGTTGTCGGAAGCGCAGACACACACCAACCAAGTCTCCCTGAATTGGAGGGCCAATGAGCAGCTTGCTGTTAAGCGAATTACCAAATGAATATCTCGCGGGCCCATCGAACACGACGCGTAATTTGGTCGTAGAGCTATCCGGTTTCAACCCGGCATGATGGGGGAGGTAGAATTGCTTCCCAGGGTTGGTGTCTAATGCAGCTGAGGGTATGCGAACCATGTGACCCAGACGAATATATTCCTGCATGAATTTCAGATACATGCAACGCAGGTTTGCGTCACGTTGAAAGCGACGTTCCATGGATTTTAGGCGATTGATAGCAAATTTGAGAGAATTACCGAAGACAGGCAAAGGAGTGTTGAATGGCAATTGAACGACATATCATCCATCCGATGAACGCGAAAATGTCTTACGAAAATGTTGCTCAGCTTCATTATTACTAAATGATTCGTCAGGAGGGGGTGTTACATCATCAAGCTCCCAGAATCTTTGCAGTAAAACGTCAACATCCAATGTAGTGCGAAGTGATGAAATCTCGACATGATGCGAATGTTGGGTGTCTAACCTGTTACAACCCAACCAAATGATGTATTCTGGGCTATGGGTAACCCTCTTGATCCCTGAATTAGTTCCCCCTTGAGTTCGCACCAGAATTTTTCTGCTCCGAGAAGTACGTCGACTGGACTAGATACATTAAATCTGGGATCTGTTAATTCCAGATTTTGAATATGGGACCATGCGGTTATATCAAACACTCATATGGCAGATTGCAAGTCAACTTGTTTAAGATGAATGCGTCAACGAATAGATGAGTTTGACTTAATCGAGAACGAAGTGTCATTGAAATACAACCTCTAGTATGACCTGCTTCTGTGGATGACACTCCAAGAATGGGTATTCGAGCTTGTTTGCGAGGCAGTCCTAATCTCTGAGCAAAGGATTCGACAACGAAGGAGACTTGGGACCCAGAATCAAGTAATACCCTACAACTTATTGAATTGCCCTGAATATCTTGAACCGTAGCCAATATGATGGGTAGGATTGTTTTCTTAGAGAAGCTAACATCGATCGAATGGTTATTGCTCAAGAAGTAAACAGGCGATGGTGTAGAGCAGGAAGGTTGAGGTTGGAGATAACCTTGATTTTGTTGAGGATCTTGAATTGGAAGCGACGAAGAGGTTGACGACGCGATTGAAGGAAACGACGACGAAGAGTAAGTTTGTTCCGGCGGGTGTACCAATGTGTGGTGATGCGACTTGCACACGCGACAGCGAAACGAAGAGCGGTATTTGTTTGCAGAATGGCCGACACGAAGACAGTTGAAGCACAATGAGTTCGATTTCACAAAATTCTGACGAGATTCAATGTCAAGATTGGTAAATTGTGGACACTGGGGCAAAATATGATTGTTCTTACACTTTGGGCAACGCGGAGTTAACTGCGACAGTTCAGAAAAATGGGTTCGAATTTCACTCTGTGGCTTACGACGAGATAAATTAGGAAGAGATAATGACTGACAAGATTCAAATGCGTTGCATCTGGACTCCAAAAATGACAAGAGTTCATTGAAAGTACAGTCATCTCGCGAACCTGCATGCTGAGCCTAACTTTGCTTACTGAGCAAGAGAAACATCAACCACGGATCGCGACTATTGGAACCGAGCGCGTTGAGTCCACGTATGACTTCGTCTGCGCCGTCTGTTACCTTCCGTAATGTTTGAACGTTACCCGCGGTTACCGATGGAAGGGACACAAACTTTTGTATAAATGATTGTACAATGAGATGTGACCGATCGTACAGTTTTTCTAACCGGTCCCACGCTTCACGGTAATTAGCGTCTGAGATCGTAAGATGCCTTATCAAATGTTCAGCCTCAACGCGAAGAAAAGATTTTAGATAATGAAATTTTTGCGTATCCGAAAGATTTGGCTGCTTTTCAATTATGCCCATAAATGAATCTCAAAACGAAGGCCAATCTTTATAGTTTCCCGAGAAAGGCGACACCGTTAGCTTTGGATGAATTTTCGAATTAAAAACGTGGTTTGTTGTTTCGCGAGTTGCTCCAAAGCCGAATCTATTCTTGTCCAACAGACTGTCGTTCACGAATGGACTTTACCAATTTCGAATGCGCATTGAAGAACTTTTCTTCATATCAAATCCTCAAATTCTTCACACGCTGTATCATCAGCCGCTGTTTTCAATACTTCTTTATGTAAAGCCGAAAATCCCGACCACGTTTCATTCAACTTCGTGAATTTAATCTCTAATAATTCCAGAGGAGTAGCCGACACAATTGAATCTGCAAAAGACGCTGCGCGAGTCAAACAACCCTTTGCATTTCCGCGAATACGCATTAAATCGCTTATATTTTACACGAAACTTGTATTGTAAAATAATTCAAAAGAAGCAGCTAGCGAATAACGAAATAAACTTTCTATAAATTCCTTGAATTAACAATTGCGATTACTCGTACTGTCTATGGAACCCGACACGTGCTGAAGCGCCCTTTACATATATGTATAGTATTTAGAGAGGTATATTTCACTAAATGTCTAAAAGTTTTGAATTTTTGATTGAATCGAAGAAAAATTAATTAAATCAGGCTCGAAGGACCAAATTTTGTATTATTTAGAATCGACGATGTTAATTTTTTCTCAGCAGCAGATAGAAAAAAATGGGAATTGCCAAGAACCAAAAAAAATCAAACCAAGAAAACGCTGCGAATCAAACAAAATTTTATTGTTACAATGTTGCTCCGGCTGTGAGATGAATTCAAGTGAAAGAGACTATGAACCATCATCTCGCATCAACACCGACAATGCATAGTCAATCGTCGTAAGTTTTGGCGACCAACGTTAGTTACACTAACAACGCAATAGGATTACTCTACTTTGTACAACAAGCGTTGAGAGCGATGTGAGTTGACTGTACATTGTTGTTGTGATGCTACTAGACAAGATGATTGTTTTTACAAATCGAATGTACATTGTGTCACAAGATGATAGTACAAAATTAACAAAGTATTACAAACATAGGTAAAGTAAATGAATAATGAATAGATTAAGTATAGCAACAAATAATCTTAAACAACCCCCAAACTGGGAAGGTAACGATCGATCGAAATAAAATGCTAGGTCCTTTTTCTAAAAACAAAATTAAGCAGATCTCTTATGAAGTAATATAAATAGAATGCAAAATTATTTGCATAAACAATTTGTAGTTCTTAACTGAAATATTGACGTTTAATTCATGATATACTTGATGGTATATCCTTCTACGCAAGAATACGCTGATATGGTTTATGTCAATGGTCTCTGAAATGCTAACAGTAAATGGGCGATATTGGAATATCTGAGACGATAGCCTGATAGGACTGATATTGGAATATCTGAGACGATACTCTTATAGGACTGTCCAAAATGACAGGATATTTATATATTAGAACACTTTCTAGTCCAGAGACTTATGTATAAAAATACGTGGATTTGGCGTTATGGACCAATTCTGTGATTTCCAATGTCTCCGGACTTGACCCCAATGGACTTTTATTTATAGGGAAAGATGAAGGAGACTGTTAAGGAGAAGAATTGGAAAGAATGTACATTGTTAGAACCTTTCAAAAACGGGAATGCAAAGCGAAGTTTTGCACTTTGAACAATTGATATGATACAACTGATAAAAAAAAAATAAAAAATAATCAATCTTTATATTTTTTTCATAAACTTTTTAAAAAAATTTAATTTAAGGTTTTGCATGGTGCAAAACTGGTAAACTAACGTCTTGATTTGACACCCAGAAGACGTTGTCTTGAGATCTTCGGTGCAGAAATCATTTTAAACCGGCTTTTAATGAACTCACGTGTACGCCAGTCGATGATAGTCGTACCGCCAACATCCTGGACTTGCTTTTAACTTCTCACCCTGATAAGTACACCGTTGACGTAATCTCCCCTCTCGGCTTGTCGGACCATTCTGAAATATCAGCTAATTTCTCGTACACCGACCACACAGTTAGAGAAAACATGCTTTAAAGAGGCTATCAGGGTTAGAGAAATGTTTGTTTGGTTGTGCAAGACCCAACCTATACAGGAAAACCTAAAAAAGTTTAAACGAGTCAGAAATGACTGCAATGTGTGAAATCTTAACACGGCCAAACTGTGGCAAAAAACGTTAAAATGTCCCAAAGGCAGTAAAAGTCTTTATAATTTATAATGACATGCCAGCTGTGAGCTCTTTGGACACACCTAATCTGCTTGCTGCACACTATGTGGCCAGCTCAACACATCCGAATTGTGCTTTGGCTTTGCCTAAGACCCATTGCACTTACGTCCCTTCTTTCCAAGGTCATGGAAACGCTAATAAACCATCAATTTGAGAAATATTTCGAAACACGAAAACTTCTCAATGACCGGACGTACGCTTTTCGTAGCAACAGATCCACTGGAGATCTGATGGCATGTCTCACGGAAAAGTGGAACCAAAGCGTACATCAATCTGGCGAAAGCAAGATAGTTCCACTTGATATTTCTAAGGCACTTGACAGAGTTTGGCATCAGGCTCTTTTGTGTGCTATTGGGGTCGATGACTCTTTTTTTCAGTGGATTAGAAATTAGCTTT
The DNA here is from genome assembly GCA_949129095.1 of Volucella bombylans. NCBI lineage: Eukaryota > Metazoa > Arthropoda > Insecta > Diptera > Syrphidae > Volucella > Volucella bombylans. The sequence goes on from OX422142.1 coordinate 62,350,351, forward strand.
TGGAACGTTCAATTCAAGTTGTCCTGGATGGTTTCAAGTCTTATATTCACAAAATAAATGCTAGTGTGCCCCAGGGCTCCTTTCTGCCTCCGACACTCTTTTTTGTTTTCATCAACGATCTCTTGTCTGCTACTTCTATTCCTTTGCTCTCTGCTTTTCATATTCATTCCCTGACTCACGTCCTTTCTCTTCGGCTGTAGAACGGGAACGGCAGCGTGTGTTAAGCTCATTACATTCTAATATTAACAGCATAACTAATTGGGGGACCACTAACAGAGTAGAATGTAATGCATCCAAAACACAATGCTGTCTACTGTCGTTAAAGCGAAATTTAAACGCCCAGCCAGTGCCCATGAATGGCATTTGCATTGCCGAAACCGAAAAACTTTATATGATGAGTGCCAATGAGGAATTTTCGTGTTGAGTGATTGTACTGTTCCAGTTTGCTCTTGTTCTTTTAATATTTTATATATGGTCCTATGCGAAACTCCAATAAATTCAGCTGATTTCCTTTCAGCTGCTCTCGTAGAAGCCTCATTTGCATGGTTGTTTTCATAATCCAAGTTTTTGTGGTAAATTATCAGCATAAGGACTTTTGCTTGGCGTGTTAAAGGCTCTCCTGGCTTAAAGCAGTACATTGTGTATAAATTTACTTTTTTCTTATTTCTATTTCTTGCAAAGGTTTTTTAAAACTAGCTTAAAAATTAAATTCTTGAGCATTTGTATTCGCAAAAAATAGTCAGAATATATATTTTTTACCTAACCCTTAAAAAAAAAAATACATATAAATTTATTACAGGAAGTATTGAATGTTGTCACAAAAAGTAGTGGCCAGGCTAAATACGCGCAATTATGCGCTTATGATGCAAATGGGTTAAATATGAAAGGAAGTGGAGAACGTTCAGCTGTTTCGTAAATATCATTTTCCGGTGAGCAGGTGAGTAACATGCGCTTCCAGGCTCTCTTTGCGCAGCTTTCCCATTGCACGGTGATTTGAACATACACTTCGTCAAAAAGGTGGGGGGGGGGGGCGGGGGCACAAAAACGATTACGATTGTTCGAATCCGATAGCGGTGTGCAAAATATAAGAGAATTCGAAAGGCAACTGTCAAAAAATTTGTTTATTTTGATTTAAATATCTCTTAATCGTCCTGTATGATTACATTGCTATTTTGTCATTCCACTATTTCTATCATACTCGTATAATTATATGCCTTGTATGCTATGAATTGGCATGAAAATCATCACAGTTTTCCAATAATCTGATTATCCTTACAATAACTTACGAGTATACTAAATGAAAGTATTTCCTTTAGAATAAGTTGATGTGTTCAACTTACAAAAGTAAGACGTGCAACAGGAGCAATTACTACAAAGCATTGTAGATATTTGGAGCAGCTAAAGATATGGCTTTTTCGTTTGGGCATTTTTACGTGTTCCGGAGAAGAAAAGTGAGGTAAAATCATTTCCCCCTCATTTTTTTCAAAACAAAATTTTGCTTCTCGTTTTCATTTGAGAATCAAAATTTCTCTCCTGGATTTTATGCCAGAATGTATAAACATGAAATAGTATTGTATGTCAAACTAGATTTCTGCTTTCATGCAGTCGACTGTGTTTGGCCAATTTATTATTCTGAGTGTTCAAATTGATTCGCAAGCAAATATATTTAAAACATAGAAAACATAGTAGTTCAAAGAAGTTTTTAGTGTTCCATTGGAATCAAAGGCGGAGTACACAAAAAAAAGCCTTCTGGTTGCCCAAAGTACCTGTTCACATTGGCGCGGGCAGGAAGATTATCCGAAAGAGAGGGAACGCTTGTTATTGAAGTGGGAAGAAGAAGGGTGCAACACATCGTTTTTTTCCATATCGTTCCATTTCTGACATATTTTTTCATTTTAGTTTTGATCGTTGATGAGAAAGGAAGCGTGAAGAATAGGAAAAAGGGTATGTTTCAGGCCAGCTGCGCAAATTTAAAAATTAAAAATGCTCCGATTCAAGGGTTCCACTTGTCAAAAAGTCTTTCAACCCCATGACAATGTGAACACGACATTCATGGTGAGGACTTTCATCCCGTCGCCAATGTAAACAGGCACAAACGAAAACACCATAAGATGCAATAGATCAACATTACCAGCTGATTATTGAATACAAAGTCTAACTCAACAAAGTACGAGTAAGTCATATTAAAGTTAATATAGGGTCCGCCATCTAACGTTTTTTTTTCAACTAGAGCTTATTTCCTGAACGGTAACACTTAGCTCATGTCTGATTTGACAGGTAATTAGTTTTATTCTTCCGGTTAATAATGGAAAATAATTTCATTCAAATGGCTGCCTCGGCTGTCCATGCAGTAGCCTACACAATCGGTCCAATTTTTAAGAACATTATCGATTGTGTGCAGCTGTATTTCACCAATGGCTTCACGAATATTGTCCTTTAAAGCGTCAATTGTCTCTGGCTTGTCGGCGTGACACTTATCTTTTACGGCACCCCACAAGTAATAGTCCAACGGTGTCAAATCGCAGCTCCTAGGTGGCCAAACGACATCAGCTATGCGGCTGATAATGCGATCTTCAAAAACAGGGCGCAAAACATCGAGTGTAGCTTCGGCTGTGTGGCACGTAGCGCCGTCCTGTTGAAACCAAATGTTGCCAATATCCTCCTCTTCAATTTTTGTGAACAAAAATTCGTTCAACATGGCCCGATAACGATCGGCATTGACTGTAACGGCCACTCCTTGCTCATTTTCGAAAAAAAATGGCCTAAATATGCCTCTGGACCAAAATCCGCACCAAACAGTGACTCGTGTTGGGTGTATCGGCCTTTAAATGTATGCGTGCCCCAAATGCGATAATTTTGCTTGTTTACATACACGCCAAGATCAAAATGAGCTTCATCTGAAAAGATGATTTTTTTGGCAAAATCGGCATCTTCTCTAAGTCGATCGCAGGCCCACTTAGCGAAGCGTTGTTCAAGCGTATACACATATTCGTTCAGCGGAAGGATAAAACTAATTATCTGTCAAATCAGACATGAGCTAAGTCTTACCATTCACGAAATAAGCACTAGTTGAAAAAAAAAATCTTAGATGGCGGACCCTTTAGTATATTATAAGTAGATCTATGTAATCAAATAGATATTATAATTAAAGAATAATACGCATTGTTTGAAAACAACAGTTCAAAAATTATAAATTTTGTTAACCAACTAGTAGGAGCTGGAATTTAAAAAAGTTTTACCAAAATACATATGAGGCAACATAGCAATAGTGTACGTAGTACACAGATAGTACGTAGATAGAGCCAATAATAATAACGTCAGGATAGAAACATAGAACAACCCAAAAGCGAAAATAGAAGAAAACAGAAAACATATTTCAGTAGTTTATAACAATGTATTAGACAATCAACGAAGATGAATTTTACTCCCAGGCAGAAGAATTTTTTTCTGCAAATCTTGATTTTTTCAAGTTAAAGTCTGTTCAATTAAATAAAGCAAAATTAATTCTAAGTTGTCAAAAGGTTACAACATCTTAAAATAATTGTCCGTTTGCCAAACAAAAAGTAAATTTAAGGGAATTGCCCTAGAATTTATTGAAATAAATGGTACGAAAAACGGTTTACATAATTCAAAAAATATTTGTATGAAAGATCTAAAGAAAATTGAGAAATGTATAATAGGTCATTTATACGCAAATTTAGAGTAAACTAGAAAAGTGTTGTTGTTAAATAGGCAAGAACCTAATAATTTGTAAGAAAATATGTAAAAAAAAGTTTCATCGAAAGAAGTGAGTGATGTTAGGAATATAATTTTTAATGGATTTTTTTATTGATATAAATAATTCTTAAAGATATATATTTAATATTTCAATGTCTAATGCCAACTTGGAATTTATATATAAATTTGCTAACAAAAAAAGTCAAAATAATATTACAATTAAGGAAAAAGTAAATTTTGAAAATTTACCAAATCGAAAATATGGAATATACCTATATTACAGAATTGGACTACCTTACAAATAAAAATTATTTTTTAAGCTTAGACATAAGTTCAATTATTTGTACTATGGCATAGATTATAGTAGCAGCAGTTACTTTTATAGTATTAAAAAACAATAGAAACCTAAAAATAGTTGTTACAAATATCGAAGGCACATTTGTTTTGCTTCGGAAGTCAGAATAGAATTTCAGTTGATATCAGATATTGTTTCTTATGGCATTTTTCAATTCAGAACTTCCCATGAGCACAATTGTGTCAGCTTAAATTCTTAGTGTATTGTAGTGAAAATGTGAAGCACATGCTATATATCTTAAGTATGGTGTGTATGATTCAAATACAATCCCTTCTCATCAATATAAATTATTCACTTATTTGGCTCAGATTCCGAGTAATTGTTAATCAACTAAATTCCATTCCCACACTCGGTGGCATTAGTTATGCAGTGGGAATAGGACACCATACACACAGTGCATTTAAAATATGTATCCTGACCATGCATGTTCACAGACATGCACTGGCATTGCTATATATAAAAATTGCATATAAGCCCAGCAAAAATACCATCAATAAAGTATTCGTTAGAAGACTCGACTAGAAGTTTTACTTTCAAGTTGTTACAAGTCAAGAATGAAGTTTGAGTTTTAAGTTGTCAATATTTGCTAATTTCAAACCGAGTACAGACAATTGGTCAGCCGCTTGAGCATTTTTTTTAACGTAAGTAAAAGCTAGCGTGACTTACGTGCTCCCACTATCGCTTTTCCACCACTTTTTTTTAGCAACGTTCGTAGACAAACTCGAGCCACCTTAATCGGTTTCGCAACATATCTACGATGTTCTTAGTGCATGCATGTCTTTAATTTCATAGCGCAAATTACGTCTCGTCGCCAAGTTTCTTTATTTTTGTAAAGTCGGCCTTTTGAAACAACCGAGCACAATTTTTGTATTACTCCTGCATTTTACGTAGAAGATGTTCCACATACCATGCCCGATTAGTTCTTCCTCTTGCTTTATGATATTTTGGAAGCATTTTCGCAAAGTTAGCACCCAGAACTGTCTAGAAACTTACCGAAAAATTCTGTCAGTTAAAATTGATATTAGTGATTCACACTAGTGCACCTTAGAATCTTTTACTCGCCACTTTTCGCGTTGATCCAGCCAAAGGAAACTTATTAGTGTTTGGTGTCAGCTGCCGTAGTATATAATAAATAGCATATATTACATAACAGAAACCATATGATTTCTGCGATTTCCTTATATATTCGCTCTCAGAGTTTTTCATTCCTTAATCGTTTCCTCCATAGCCGTCTTCGTATCCGCAGTTTGATTCATCGATGTGTCCACTTAAATCTGCACCGATAAAAGGCGTTTTTTAAGTTGTTTTTCTACATTTATAAACGATCATCAAAGTATCGCCCACTTATAAACTTTTCTGATTGCTCACTTCCTTGAGGTTTTTAGGGGCTAACAATATTCCAAATTTTGTGTTTCATTGTGTTATCACTTTTGTTTTTTTATATGCTTACTGTGAAACTCGCAACACTGTTAAAATGATGGCAAATCCGTTCTTATTTCGTTCTAGCCGTAGGCCATAGCAGCTGGCGCAACTACCATATATATTAATATCATAATTTATTTATATATTAATATGCCTATAATATAACATAACATAACAATTTTTTGAAGAGTAAAGTTTATGCCGATAATCCACAAACTTATTGAACCACCATTATGCGAAAAAGTGATTCACAATTTTGGTAAAAGATTGACAATCGGCCGAGCTAGCAGAGAAGGTCTCTTGGACGACATTCTTTTTCATTATTAACCGCAACCAATGTATTATATATTAATTTCCAATAAAAATAAATACAGATTTCACACAATTTATGTCTTTTATTCAAAATTTAAAATGATACCTCAAATTTGAATACCATTTAGTTAATTTCTAGTCAACTACTAATCTTATTTGATTTTTGTTAACACCGAACCTTCCGATTTGAAAGCCAGTCCACTACCACTTAAGCCAGTCAAAGTTGAAAGAAGACGCCGAAAGAAATATAACTGGATCACTCAATTTAAAAAATATTAGCAAATTCTTGGGCTCAGGTGATCCAAAATAGAGCAGCATGTAGAATAATTCTAAAGTCCGCCAATTAAGCCAAATCTACAAGCGGCGCAGCAACAATGCGGATAACTGGCAGAAATATATAGCATTAGATGCAATTGCACTCATCTTCAGACCCTGCTTCCGACATGCCGTCACTTGATTTCTTTTACGCACATTATGCCAATTTTACATTGCTTCAACACTTTTTCAAGTTCGAAACTTTTTTCCGTCATTGTGCCGAGAAGAGCCATCTTACAGTACGTATTACATATAAACATAACAAATATGTAAATTTATGTAAGTTTTAAGATGCCAAGTATAAAAAGTCGGTATGATTAGATATGAAAGCAAGTGGAGAAAGCTCATCCGTTTTGTAAATGTCATTTTCAATCTACTCATAGTTAGTAAGTAGCAAATTGTTCGTTGCTCTTTCTGCGCAGCTTTCCAATTGAATTGTGATTTGAAACAGAATCTGAATTAGTTGTCTATTGTTTTGATAATATTGTGCAAGAAACGAATCATTGTACTTAAATTAATTAAAAGTAAAAGACATTAATTTTTTACGTTACAACATACATGCTTGTATAAAATATTGCTTTAGTTCTGTTTTTTTTTTTTAATTATGTATCATATATTTTATTTTTCAAATTTTCTGATTTCGAAGGAGATTGTAGAACATGGCAACAACTATAGTCTATCCAAGAATTAATGTCAGTACAGGGAAGTTAGGACATTTGCCTCTTAGTCTGGTTGCAATAACGAGCATAAATGTGTCCCTTTTTAAAGCTCTCATAGGGTTGCCATGGTGTATATGACGAATCACCACAAAGAGAAAGAGCATTTCGCTTAGAGTTACCATCTCCCCATTTAAAATAAACAAATAAAAATATTGTTGAACGATATAAATTTCATTTATCTTTTTCCTCACCACCAAGCGTTGGCGCGTTTTCTTAAGGGTATCCCCAATAGGCCTAATCCCTGTTTAGTTTGTTTAAAAAAAAATTCCGAAAATAGAAAAAAGAACTAAAAAATATATGTATTTTCATTTATTCATGATAAATATAGTAAACAAAAATATAATTCATAATAAATATAGTAAAGTATAATGCAAAAATATAAAATTTCATTAATTTAAAGTAAAAATAACTTCATTAATTTATAATAATAAAATCTATTAGTCTGATGAAAAGTTAGTGCTGCTACTATCGTCATTTATATTTATTACTAATCTTTCGACTGCTTCCTCGGTGAAAACGTCCATATCCCAAATCTTTGGCTCAACAACCTGTTCAACTTAAGCCTTTTACTTAAGCCCAAACCAAGGTCGCAGTGATAAGGCGGCAAGCGAAGCAGCTTATGTCCTGCAGCTTGAGCCACTTCATCCACGACATAGGTTTCATACTTGGCTTTGAAACGTTTAACGATTTCAAGCAACTCTGTTTTAACCATATCATCCTCAAAACTTATAGCATTAGATCTCAGCCACTTTTTTATGTCATCTTTTCTAGTAGAAGTGGTTGTTGCTTTATTTTTCTTTCTCGAATGGTAAGAAGCATTGTCCAAAACTATTACAGAGTTGGGTTCCAGGCGCGTTAAAATATTTTTGAACCATTTCTCGTACACTTGCATTCATGTTTCCGTGGTAGTCTCCAGTTTTTCCTGAAATAAAACATAGCAGACCTTCATCTACGAAATCTGTAGAACTTCCAATATGGGTTATAATTAGTCGCTTTCCTTTTTCAGATTGGGATCGCAGTCCAGTTGACAACCCTTCATTAAAAGCTTGGCGTGGTGTTGTAATGGATGGATCCATCCACATTTTCTTCCGAGAATGTTCCTCGTTGAGCCAGGTCTCATCGGTAAAATATATTTTTCTTTTCTCTTCTCGAAATTTTTTTAATTCGCGTAAATACCTTCGTCTCCATGAAATATTAATATCACTTCTTTCCAACAACAAGTTTTTACGCTGACGTTTGACGAATTTAAATTTAAGATCTTCTTTTAAGATTGTATGTAAAGTTGATCTGCTTATTTTTGTAATATTTGCATTTTGTTGGGCTTCATGCAATATCTTATCGAGCGTTGGTAAATCATTATCCATGAAAAACTGATGGACTATGCGCCTAAAGGCACATTTGTCAAAATCATTGACCCTGCTTTTGCGACCAGAATTATGTTTCTTCTTTGAAGGCTAATTGTGGCCTTTACGAGTAGTTTCATTTTCCTTTAAAAGCAGTTCGTTCCGTAACAGAAAAGACATCAGCTGCTTTTCTCACGGATTCCGTTTTATTTTTAAGAAGGCCGTACAATTTGTTAGTTGCATTAACAATTCTGCACTTAATTCCTTTGAAGACTTTGTAGCCATTTTTCTATTTAGCCACAACACAGTTGCTTAAAACTAATTAAAACTTATTAATTTGACACAATATCACTACTAATACTTACACTATTAAATATTGTAAAATAGGCGTGTTGTTTTGGTAATCTATATAGCCTTAACAAATATTTTAAATGTAAATTACACTAACAACTTAGCCTATATAGAATAACGAAATCTGGATAACTATCCAGCCTTATTTCATTAGCCTCGATAAAAACTGTGCTACCAAACCATTTTTCCCCGATTGTTATCGAAAAATGCTATCGAATATGTCAAAAGTGACACAACTGAGAGACGTCAGTCATAAGAAAAATCATTTTGCTATGTACAGTGGCGAGCAAAACTAGATACACAATTGGTAATTTCATAATTTTTAACGAATAAAACATTTTCTTCTAAATCAAATACTTTAAGAGTTTGAAATTCAGTTCTCTTAATAATACTCGTATTATTTAAAAAAATATTACAAAACAATTAACAAATAATAATTAACATAAGTCTTAATTCTTCCAAAATGTTGTATAACTCCATGTATCCACTTTTGCCCGTTTGTGCTTAAGTTTGTTTTTCTTCTAGTTTACCGTTAATATTCAATTTTTCTTAGCTGTGGGTCAGAGTAGGGAATGAGCAAATATTCCTAATGATATCATTGAAAAATTGATTGAAAGTATGCCGAAGCGAATAAAAGTGTCATCAAGAATAAAGGTTTATGGACAAAATATTAAAATGAATAAAAATGGACTATTACCAAAGCCTTCAAAAGTAGATACATGGAGTTATACAACATTTGGGAAGAATTAAGACTTATCTTAATTATTATTTGTTAATTTTTAAGAAAATTGATTTTCAAACTCTTAAAGTATTTGATGTAGAAGGAAATGTTTTATTCCTTAAAAATTATGAAATGACTAAATATGTATCCAGTTTTGCTCGCCACTGTACATTTAAAAGCCAACAGAAAAATTTACAAATCACAAAACAAAACCGAATAGGTAAGCAGAAATGTTATTTCGCGGTGCTGCCAAACTAATGTGCTGAAATTGCTTATCCTGGATAGACGTTTTTATTGGCAAGTACTTTTTTAAGCCTATATAGAATTCCAATAAAACACACCTAATGTTTGTGTAGGTACAAATGATAGAACTTATTCTTTTCAATAGAAATCACTTTATTCAGTACAGTTACAATTCACTATTTTATTGCTTCTTTCAATACAATCCAATTTCTCAACCGCTTATACTTTTCTTATCTTTTACTTAAACCACTTAATCACTTCTCCTAGTTAACACTTCAAATTCAACTGATGTCAGTTGACTTGCAGATCTTGGGGATGCTGGTATTTATACTCGAATGACATACTTCGAGAACAATCCTCGCCATCCAGCGTCCCATATAATTTCTATTTTGCTAGAAAATTCGATTCCACTCTCCAGTCATCAATGGTTCAGACTTTGCTATTCAAGTATCGAAATCTTCTGCTCTTCGAGTATCGACATCTTTTGCTCTGTAAATCTAGATGTCGCTGCTCACATTTAAGTGGTTATCGCAATGTGATCAGTAATTGCACAGTCAATGAATTCTAGTTTCAAAACACCGCGAAAATAATTCTTTTTTTCTTAAACACAACAATAACACCGACACTACAGAGTAATTTGAACCACTATTATTTAACACAATATCACTAAAACGCACATACTCTAACAATAATATGATCACTTATTGCACTGCTTTGTTGCAATGCATTAAAATACAAAGTCGAAAAAAGTGGTTTGACTACATTTTAACGGTTTCTCAAAAAGAGGAGAAAAGAACGCAAATGCAACACCACCACACATATTATTACACACAAATTCATTTTTGTGTTCTCAAAAGCTTCAAATCCCGTAAGCTCTGTAACAATAACACTGAAAAATCAGTAACGATGTGCTAACATTTGAGAATGGTAACACTGCTGAGATTATTTTCAATGCACAGCCAGCAGTAATGGCGAATGGTGATTTTATGATCATTCTGCCCACTACTATCGTGCAAGCAAGTCATAGGGTGGCTGTGGTTAAATCTGAAAATAATTACAACAACAATTATACACAAAGTTCAGTGGCTTCCTTTGTGTTTCAGTGGTAATGTGCCAATGAGTCCACCTACAGGCACCATTGTTAGAAAAAAAGCTTTCCCATAAGCCCTGTACAGACTTGTTTTGTTGGATAAGCCCATAAGTCCCATAAGCCCTGTACAGACTTGTTTTGTTGGATAAGGTAGAGTATTGGGCTTTGTAGAAGTAGCATCCACTAATGGATGCTGGTTCAAGATATGACAAGAAAGAGTCTCTGCAGCCAAACACAGTTCAGCTCTGCTAGTAAACCCTGCGAGCTGACGGGGATATATGGCGAGCATCCTGCGCCACGAACCACTATAAGTGTCGGTCAATAACACATATCGCCACGTAGGCATTATGAATGAGCCCATACTAGAAATAACGACCAGGATTCTTAGACTTTTGAGCTATCTCTTATATTGTTGTATTTTGTTACATGGGTGGGTAGGGGTGATATCCTACCGATATGGCTATTACTGTGAGCGCCTTCAACCTGTTGAAACCCTGGCAGGCCGAGAAGTACTGTAATAACCCCTTAAATGTGAACGGCGCCATCTATATTTGAAGAGCAGATGACTCATCCAATGGGGAACATTGGAATCATTGTAATAATTTAATTTCTCGGCTGCCTGGTACAGAAAGTTCTCGAAAGATGGCAAGGAGTATACATACTAGTATCCCAAAGAGGTGAAATCAGTTCCAAAGTTGAATTTGAAAGGTGAATTAAGAGCATAAATAGAGGTAAGTAAAAGTTAGAGTACAGCAAAAGTGATTGATAAAAGTGATTGAATTGTAAATTGTAGTTATATTGAATAAAGCGATTGTGCTAAAATAAATAAATTCTATCACTTGAAACCACACAAACATTTTACAATACGTTCAATGTCTCTTCGCCATTAATACGGTGGTGTAGGTCCAGATCTAACATTTCTGGTTGGCATTGAAAAAAAAACTCTATAAAGGCTTGTCTCTCCAATCGCATGACCTCACTGCTTGCAAAGATAACCATGGGATCCTTGGGTGACGAACATTAAACAATCGATAACAATAACAACAAAAAAACAGCAACGATACTAACAAAAAATCAATTGATTAGGTTTTTTCTTTTACAATAGGCTAGCAGGAGTACAAAAGTACAAAGAACTCCGCCAGCAACATCTTCACCAAGGGTTGTTTTTTCGAAAGCCCCAAAAATAAAATCAAATGACATAAATCAGTAAGTAGTGAAAAAGGAACCAAAAGCTATGAAAAGATCGGCGATGCGAGAACCAGTGTTCCAAAGAGTTATAATGAACGGCAAAATTAAATTCAAGCAAGAATGCAACTTGGGGACTTGGTTAAGAAATTACAGCAACATGTAAGAGAACTCGAAGAGTCACCTTGCTAGACAGGAAAAGCCCAGTATCCCTTCAGCTAAGCCAACAAAATAGTGAAGCTGAATCCGAATTTCAAACGGATGAGCATCAGCTAGTGTTTGAATCTAAACAGAATATAAGCAAACCCGCATTAAAGGAACGTAAAGCAGAGAGTGGCCCTGAGAGTTTTATAAGAAATCAAAAAAGGGTAGTTGAGGTAGCAATAGTGAGCCCCAAAAATCGACGAGTACAAGACGTACTAGATCAAGCTACTTCTCCAAAAAAAAAAAAATAATAACGCCAAAAGCAACAGATAAGTTGCACCACCTCCCATCATCATTTCAGAATTAAAGATGTTTGGCGAATGCATACATAGAAAAATAAAAGATTTGAACAATTTAAATATTACCCAGTATAGCGAACCAAAATTTCAATTTCATCATGATCGAAATCAAGAAGGCACAGGTTTACTTTGTTTAAGAAGGTGAATAAAGATCTAATGGATCGTATTTCTGCAGGGAGATTGTTAAACAATTTACATGATAAAAACTGTATGAGTTCCTGAAGTTAGTGGTACGAAAGGCAGGGATACGAATTATAGAGAGTAGATTCCTAAGCAAGCTAAAAGCGTCAGAAATTGGACTCTTCATGTAGCCGCATCTCATATAGACAATTTTTAGCACAGTATAATAATACAAGTGCCTCACTGGTAAAATTCCCATTAGTTCAAAAGAAGTATCCTTGCTCTCAGGGATGTATGGCCATCCCGCAAACTTAGGTCTTGAAGACAGGAGTTTATGTTAAATGGCTATGACTATATGATTAGAGGCTATTAAGTAATTGTTTATACGGAAATACAATATAACACAAACTGTTTTTCAAGGCTACCCCCTTGACAAAGAAGAATTTGGGCAGTGTTGGCATTTCTCATTCTAAGGTCTGATGGTCTAAAGTGTTTTAATATTTTTCCTCGGGGTATTTGTTCTCGAGGAATTGCATTTATTTCGTTGTTGTGATGTGCTAATAGTCAGGTTTGGTGTTTCATACTCGCCTTTTATATTTTCTGCATTATTGTCGGTATTTTGAGGTCTTTGTGAATGTCGTCACTGGAAACATACAATGGTGCATTGAATATCGTTCTTAAAATTTTTGATTTTTGTCTCTGAATAATTTGTATAGTTGATGTACTCGCTGTTCCCCATACTTGGAGTCTGTATGTCCATATTGGTTTGATAATTGTCTTATACACATATGAGCAGCTTGTTGTCTATTGATAGTACAGAATATCTTAGTAGCATCCAGTAGAGTTGTCCAAATTTGTACTTGATTTGGTGATGAGATAAAGACGATAGGAGACAAAATTTAAATAAAACAACAACAGTGTGAGATATAAAATTGATTCTGACTTTATTTTGAAACTACGTTCATGGCATTATGTGTTTAATAGAACATCACTCATATGGACGTCTCGGCTTCGCTGGCAATATATGCGGCGTTATTCTGGCAATAGCGTGCCGAATGTTGGCCTCGAGCTCATCTAAAGTGGTTGGCTTGTTAGTGTAGACTGAAGACTTGACGCAGCCTCAGAGAAAATAATCCAGTGGTGTCAAATCGCATGATCACTGCGACCAATTCGCCGTATATCGACGTTGTCGAGCTTTGACCACAGAAAGTCGGTTAACATCGCTCTATACCTGAGACCATTGACAGTATCAGTGTCTCTGTCCTCATTTCGAAAGAAATTAGGTCCGATGATGAGGCCGTGACATGAATTGCACCAAACAGTCAATATTTGTGGATGCATTGATGCTTGACCGAATACTTGTGAACAATAATGGCAATTTTGGGTGTTGACATAGCCGCTGAGCCAAAAATGGGCCTCGTAGGAAAAGATGATTTTTGGGCCAAAATTCAGATCTACGTCCAACATTTCCAACACCCAATTAGCGAACTCACGTTGTCTATGTTCGTGCGGCTTCAATTCTTGCGTCAGCACAATCTTATGCGGATGTAAACCCAAATCCAATCGCAAAATATACTGGGTTGACCCTCTGGCGAAGCTCAATTCAGCTGATCGGCATCGAATCGAGATTTCTTGGTCTTCCTCGATACTGGCCGCTACGGCGGCTATGTTCTCTTCATTTCGCACCAATCTCTGTCTGGTTGGTGTACTCACGCTCAAACTTTTAGACGGTGCGACGAATTGCCTGCAGACTGATTATGACTGACCTCACTACGAAATTCACGTTACATGTTTACAACTGAGCCGGAATTTCGATAATATTTTTTATTAATCTCTGCACGTTCGGCAAGCGTAAAATGATGCATAATGAAATGGAAAACCCTACTGAATATTTTGACAGCTGGATGTCATTGGCAACTTTGGCAGCTGCTGAAACATATCAATTGGAAAAATTATCTTTGCTATCTGGTCATTCTATTTGTTGTTTCCACTTTAGGTTTTTTTCTAGTATTCCAAGTATTTGGCTTCCTTGCCTAATTTTACTGTGTTGCCATTAATTTTTAAAGTTCGTGGATTTGTTATTACTCTTGTTGTGTATCAGTGTGTATGACTAGTTCTATCTTACTTTCGTTGACTTATATACCCCAGTTTTCGAACCAGTTTGTTAATTTGTTGAGTTGAGAATAAACTTCCTAAAGTATGAAGTAAGTCCCAAAAATCTTTGAAGTGACTTCTTATCGGTTGGCATTGGAAACTCTTGAACGGCCCTGGTATTTTCCGAGGATAGTTTCAGTATCCCATCTTCGATAACATAACCTAGGAAGTCGATTTTCCTATTCAGGAATTGACACTTACTCCATTTCATGTGAAGTCCATTTGCGCTGGCCACGTCTAGCACAATTTTAAGTCTGTCGAACGCCTCTTCATCATTATCAGCTATCACAACCAGATCATCCATGTAGGTCACCACAATTCCATCGCTCACTACAAACAGCAGGAGAGATGCAAATGCCAAAGGGAACCTTAAGAAACTCGAATTGGCCATTATGCGTTACGAAAGAGGTGTATTTCCTCGACGCCGGCTCCACTGGAACGTGAAAGAATCCATTGATCAAGTCCAGCGTGGTGAAAAGCTGACCTCGCTGGTCCAGCACATCTTCGATAAGCGGCATTGGGAAATGGTCCTTGATGATCTGTCTGTTTATTCGATTGTAGTTACAACACATCCTGTAGATCCCATCTTTCTTCGAAACCAAAAGTATTGGCGACGTGAACTCCGAATTGCTAGGTTGAACAACTCCATCTCTTACCCATATGTCACCTTGCTTCTCCACTTTTCTCTCGTGTGGTGCTATCTTTCTCGGGCATTGGTGCAAAGGATGATGGATGAGAAGTAGCAGACAAGAGATCGTTAATGAAATTTAAAAAGAGTGTCGGTGACAGAACAGAGCCCTGGGTCACAGCTGCATTTATTTTGTGAATATCAGACTTGAAACCGTCCAAGACAACTTGAATTGAACGTTCCGAAAGGTAGTTTCTAATCCATTGAAGAATGAAAGAGAGTAGATGATACTTACTGCTCTATTGAGTGATCGATGCATTGAGTGACAAATACTTAAAAAAGTATAAAAAATCTAAAATGTAGTCATCAACGTCTGTTGGGGGGTAAGCTGTGTGTAATTTGTCCGGCACTTATGTATTTGTAATCAGGAAGACGTGTACAATATTTTGTTGTGATCAATATATGGTTACATTTGAAAACAAAAAAGTGTTTCATGTTTTTTTGTAAAAAAAACGTTTATAGGATATTTCAAGGACGTCTGTTGGGGGGTAAGCTGTGTGTAATTTGTCTGGGACTTATGTATTTGTAATCAGGAAGACGTGTACAATATTTTGTTGTAATCAATATATGGTTACATTTGAAAACAAAAAAGTGTTTCATGTTTTTTTGTAAAAAAAAAACCTTTATAGGATATTTCAAGGACGTCTGTTGGGGGGTAAGCTGTGGGTAATTTGCCTGGGACTTATGTATTTGTAATCAGGAAGACGTGTACAATATTTTGCTGTGATCAACATATGGTTATATTTGAAAACAAAAAAGTGTTTCATGTTTTTTGTAAAAAAAAAACGCTTTTGGGATATTTGAAGGACGACTGGCGGGGTGAAAGCTGAAAGTAAAGCGCCTACATATTTGTAACCACTCATGTGGTTATACTTTAATATTAAAAAGTTGATTTTTTGCATCTTTTAGGGGCGTCTGGCGGGGTGAAAGCTGAAAGTAAAACGTCTGGGACCTAGATATTCGTAATCAAAAGAATTTTTCTGATTTTTTGACGTAGCGCTTGTGTGGTTATACCTCAGACACCAAAAGTAATTTTTTGCCCACTTTAGGGAGTGTCTGGTAAGGGGAAGCTGAAAGCAAAACGTCTGGGACCTAGGTCTTCGAAATCAGTGCATTAGTCTCTACTGTTTATATATTAATTCAAGTGGTTATACTCCCGACGCAAAAATCGAAAAAATTACAATTTTCAACTCCTCACCCTCAGTCACGGCTGAAAAAAAATACTGCCAGACGGTGGAATACGATATCACTACCTACCTACACATACATGTACATATATTTTGGTTATACGAGTACTTCCACTCCCAAAAACATGATATCTCACATGCCACGTCTAAACTGGTGTCCGATATCCAATGGAGTAAAGGCAAAAAACAATGCACTGGTGCCTGCCTTGTTGACTTGGAGAAGGACTTCGACACCGTATGGTTAGAGGGTCTTTTCTATAAGCTGACTAGGCTGGGGATCCACTCTTGTACATTTTTTTATAACAAGCTAACCAACAGACAGTTCATTGTGAAGAATGGTGATGTGACTTCTGTCGGAATATTTCAAATTAAAAATGGTCTTCAGCAAGGCGCGGTCAATTCTCCGATCCTATTTAACATTTATACAAGCGACTTGATAGGCTCACTTCCCCATACTATTACGTACTCAGACGATTTCGTAGCGTACATAAAGGTAAAAAAATCGAGGTCATTAATACTCTCTTGCAGCGTGACTTCGATAAGATAAGGCGATGACTAAAAGTTGAAAATCAACTTTCAGAAGTCGGAAACCATTCTCTTAGGACGCCGTTGTCTGGAGCCTCTAGGGACACCAGGAAAAATTGGCGTAAGTTCTCGATCATTGGACAACACGGGCGGCCTCTTGCCTGTTGAAATGTAGTCAGATACCTTGGAATCTGGCTAGATCAGTTTCTGTATTTTGGCAAAAATGTAGATGCGGCTCTGGCCAGAGCTAAAGGTGCTTTTGCCCTTACAAAGATACTGTTTTGTAGCAGCCAACTCGATGCGAGGGTAAAGGCAATCTGCTAAATGGCCCCTATCAGGCCCATGCTGGTATTTGGTTGTCCCGTGTTGTTCAATGTACGAGCAAGCTTAATGGAAAAGATTCGGGTGTTTGAGAGGGCTTGCCTTAGGGCTTGTCTTAGGGCTTGTCTTCGCTTGTACAGAACACCAGAGTCGGAGTACAAAAAATTTTATTCTAATGAAGTCCTTTACAACAGGGCGAACCTAATACGAGTGGACAACTTCGTAATTAAGTTGACTCGAAGGCACATTGCGAGAGCAATGACCTCGACGAATAACCTGATATCTGATTCTTTCTATCCCAATTACCTTTACCACGAGAGTGTGCGCTCTGGCGGCTTCGTTGCACCTGAAGCATTTCTCTACCTAGATCAGAAAGGGTTGATCCGGGATATATCAGCGGTCCCGTTAATTTTCCATGTCGCTCGCACAGCTGGGGACAACTACTACAGAGACGTCGCACATGGCGGTGTGGATCGTCTCAGGTTCAGTAGGGCGATGGAGAATCGCGATAAGAGAGATGTGGTTCGGCAGCACCAGCATTTCCTGACCAATCTGTTTTCTCTGCCAGATAACATAGGTTTAGGTTAGCATTTAAGAAATATATACATATATTAGTATATACAAAGGTATATACTAATATATGTATATACTAATACTAATATATTATATACTATATACTAATATATACAAAGGTATATACTAATATATATATAATTGTGTATAATGTCTTTGTGTGTGTATGCGTTTATTGTGTATGTAGGTTAGGTAGGATAAGGTTTATTTCAAGTTAATATATTTATAAAGGTTTATATTAAGTTTTTATAAAATATAAAAAATTATGTCCACATGCTAAGTTGTTTGTTAGCAATTCTTTTTTCTTAGCATTAAGTATACAATATAAATAATTCTAAATAAAATGTTAATAAAGTCGAAAGACATAGATATAAGAATTTAGAGTAGCTTAGAATGCCTGTGTAGGGCCAGTAAGTTAGTATAAGATTGTTAAGTAATTTTAAGCTAACATTTAAGCATTTTTTGTTAGTATGTAAGAGTTAGTGATTAAGAAAATAAAATGCATTTAAAACTGAAAAACTGAATGAGAATGTCTACTAACGGCGAAAGTATCCATTAACTAAATTACTGTAAAAACCAATGCATTATTATGTTTTTTTGTAGCTGGAATTCCTATTATAGCGTACAAAAATTGGGGTAGGATCAAATTGTTAGAGTACACAATGAGAAAAAAAAATTGAGATTCGAATCAGCGCGATATCCGTATTAAAGGTGGTTCAGATCAGCGATACATTACTGTAGCTTCCTTATACGACACCGGCAATCTCCAGACGTGTCAACCCACAGACTCGCAAGCATACTTGTGGGGTAGCATTAATGTGTTAAATATTCGGCCCCTGCACGGACACCAGGGATATTAAATGTTTTTTTTTCAACCAAACGTCGGCCAATTGTATTAATTTTCTTTTATATGTTCATTAAATCTTCAATTCGTTTGTTATGAGCTTTACATTTTCGGACAGATTTTTTGGCATTTCTGCTAGTCCAAATACAATTTTTTCTTAACAACAGAAGGATCATGAAAGAAAGTACTTTTAACCGATGCTCACCACAAATTGGGTCTTTAAACCATTCAGAACAAAACAACTCTGTTTCTTTAATGCACGTGGATACTATTTGTGATTTTATGTTAATAATTTCTGGGCTATTGCGGTATATATTTTTAAAAACATTTGTTTGAAGTTTGCAAATTTCAAAAAACTTTTTCGAAGGCGGAAATAATTTTCCAAACTCAATTTCTGAATATAGATATGCCTTGTGGTGGATAAGAAGTTTTGAGTTATCGGTTAGGGTTTTATCCGTTTTAATCAATTTTGGAGCACAATTTTGACAGGGTTCCTTCATGATCATAAACAGCTTATAACAGCAGCACCCTGATAAGTATCGAATAGACATACTTTTGACAGTCAATGAAACAGATGGCTGTTCAACTAATTGCACAAAACCTGGTGTGTCACAGTAAGAGCTTGATATTGCAGCTGATTTACAAGTATCGAGCTTCGAAAGTGGCCCTTCAGCTGTTGTACTCACAATCGTAGACCAGTCAACATCAAGTAATTCATCAGATACAATTAGCGAATTTTGATGTAAATAGTAGATTGAGTGAAATAATTGTGGCAATAATTGATTGAAACTTGAAAACATTAGGATTTCTTTTATTTGCGTTTCGGGCACGAACATGTGAAAAAAATTTGACTTATTTTGTTTAAGTAAAAATAAAAAAAAATCTGAGTAATCCGTAAAAAGCTCGTCAACCAAAGAGAGAAAAGATGTAATGATAATTACCATCCCCTTAAGGCAGTTGTTTTCTTGTAGAGTTTTAAGGAAGAAAATAACTCTTTCATTTCAATCAAAAATTCTATCTTCGTGCTGTTTCATACTAATGGTGGATGCTTATTTAAAATGTCAAACATTTTATCTATTAAAAAAAAATATGCGTAGAATCGGCTTTACTCCCTCTTTTTGAAAAAACCGAAGCTTCCAACATTGCTATTATGACTGAAGAAACACTATGTGAAAATACTTGTGTTGCTAAACCTACAGTAATTTTTTGAAAATATGTAGGATCTACATGTGCTTGGCTGATTTTTGGACAAGCTCTTATAAGGTTTTGAGAATCAGTAGCATATAATTCCCTTAACACATCCCAGCTGATATTATCTCCATTAAAAAGACAAAAGAAAGAAGATACCAAATTTGTTTTAATGGTATCATTAAATGAGGTACGTCAAACCAGAGATAGATCTTTTTGCCTTCGTAAACAAACGAGTTTTTTGTTTTAATTTGAAAATTTAAGATTTATAATCTTGAACATCTTTGTCTTCAAAAATGTTAGTATATGATGGTGTACGTACCCATTACGACTGGAAGTTAAATGAAGATATAACAACCATGCAATCAATTAGTTGAGTTACTATATATAAGACCGGCAGAAAACCTCGGAGATTGTGCAGCAATGTATCTAACGCCACTTCAACGTATACTCCTTCCTTTATGATGGAAAGAGCCCACTATGCATTCAAATTAGCATAGTTCATTGACCTGCGCAATTCAGAGTTCATCAGTCTTGTGATTCTATTTAAAATGTCTCAACAAAGTCAACAATTATTTCGACTTCAAATGTCGAGAGAGTGAACATTTCATTTCATCATACACGAGATTAATCAGAACTTAAGCATGCTGGAAGCGATTTGCGCACAACCGCAAATATATAAGCGAACAGAAGTCTTGATTGAAGATGCAAAAACAGTAACAAATTTAACACGATGATTGGATAATAGTTATATTCTAGTAGTCGGAGTCGGACTTCAAAAGTCAAATTTGCCAGAAATTAAAGATTAAACAAGCTTAATAAATTAATTTCTGAGTACATTCCTAATTTTATTGTGGAATTTATTGTACGTTATAATTTATACATAATTGCAAACGCTGTCTCATCAAAATCAAATTATTCCTATAATTATCACCTTCATACGGTTATGTGTACACCGTCAACATCATTTACTCACTCTGCCATGGATTATGAAGGACCATTTCAAGTACTCATCTCTAAGTCCAGAGAAAATCGATCAACAAAGAGCTACGTTGTAATATTTAAATGTGTTGAGACAACGGCTATCCATCCATCGATTTTCAGCTTGTTAGCGATCTCACATCGAAAGATTTCATATGGTTCTTAGAAAATTTACGCAATGAAGAGGATTTTGTGCAAACTTCCTGTAGCGACAATGGATCTACTATTGTAGAAGTAAACAAGGTGCTCACAAGATACTCTCAAAGGTGTTACTATTCAATGCACTACACTTATGATGCCAAAGGATGTGTTAAGTTTTTCGAAAAATGCGACAGAAAGAGAAAGAAAGATGTTTGGGCTCAGTAGCTATTTCGCTCCATGGGTGGCATCAAACATTTTATGGTGTGACTAAATTATTAGTGTAATTGCACTTATTGTTGTATTCTAGGCAACCACGCATCTTACGTGATTTTCATTGCCTGAAAAAAAGAATGTCTTTCGAAGATGGTTACCGTCCGATTTAGAGGCCATTAGACTACCACTTGAGCCACGGCCACCCATCAATGTATTAGGATCCCATCAGCTTTTAAATGTACAAAAACGTAAACAACTCTATAAATGGTTATATAAAAGACAGTCTTTGCACGTTGATTATAAAGTAGAAAATATAGTATATTAAATTCTGTTGAATAGGTCAATGTATATATATTATCAATATATTATTAGAATACGAAATAGCAACAAACAACCAAAGATGGGACCCGAAACAGAATCGTGTAGAACATTTACATATATTGATACAATTCTGCGAACTAAAACATTTGAAACCAGCTTTATAAAGTATATTTAACAACAATGTGGGTCCTACTACAGTAATATCTGTAAACAAAATGTACAATAATATCTGGAGTTTAATTAATACTATTATGCGATTATATTACAATCGTTAATTTAAGCTTCATTCATTGTATAAAAGATGTGCCATTTCTAAGAAACACTAAAATAAAAACGATAAAAGCATTTGAGAAAAAGCAAAAGAAAGATAGGACCATAGCACAGTAGAAAATTCCAAATATAGTTAACAGCTCAAAGAAACAATTGTTTGATTAAAAATTAATTTTGTATGGGGTTTCAACTTTTTCAAAATCCTGAAATGAATTAAGATTACAAAATAAATTATTTTGAAGATAACCGATTTCAACTAGGTAAAAATCTTATTTAGTTAATAGTGATATCCGCATTTATATTTGCTCTATTTAAAATGTCATGTTAATGACGTATTTTAAGCGTTGCTCATATTTACAGCTAATTTAATATCGACGAACAATTTCTTCAATTTATGTATTTCCGATTTTAGTATTTTACAATTTATCGTAATAAGTCGAGTGCTTTTTTTCAGTAAAGCCAATAGTTTAAGGCAAATAAATTGTTTACTTTTATTACATGTATAATAGCAGTTAGAGGCGTACTAAAAAAGAGTATGAGCTTAAATACTTTTTAAATGTATATTGTATCTTATTCCTTACAATACTATCACTTTATTTAATACAGTTACACTTTACAATCCACTCGCTTTTCTTAACCACTTTTACTTTACTTTAGTTTTTATATAAACCACTAAATCACTCTCTTAATTCACACTTCAAATTCCATTTTAGAACTGACTCGAATGTCTTGGGGATGCTGATATTTATAGTTCCCTGACATCTTTCGTGAATACTCTGTACCATCCAGCATTGCATTCTAATTTCCATTTTGCTTTTGGTGCCATCTCTATCTGTTTTACGCACACTAGTCAAAATAGCGTGTTTATCCGTCTCAATCACAGCGTCACTGTCTATCTCGCTCACACTTGGTACTCATTTTAACTTATTAAAAAGAATTAACTATGAATCGGATTTCTTTAACAATATTTTTTTTTTTGTCTCAATTAAGCGCTAGTCTAGCAAGTGTCATACCATTAAGGAATCCAGACTAAATACGCCATCTTTTAAAGTTACTTGCCAAAATGGCATAGTAGATTTTTTTGTCAGTACAGTCAGTTCAAGTTGGGTGATTAATGATTTTCAGGTACATGGATAGACAAAAAAGAATATTTTAGTTAAAACCGATATAGTTATGTTTCAATTTTGGACCGCAATTTACAGAATAGTTACTCAGGGTTACGTGACAAAAAAAATCGAAGAAAAGTAAAGTTTTGCGGTCACAGGGTGTCAGATTTCTCAATTTTTTTTTGAATGCCAATAATTTTAAAAGTACTTGACTTAGATTTTTTTTATAATTTTGTGATAACCGACACCACTAAACCTATCACACGTTTCCGGCTTGACGTTGATATTTGGGACACCCTGTATATATGTGTTCAAATTCAAACAGATATCATACTGCTACCTCCCTAAAGTAATTCGTCCCGAACAACTTCGTTATTCATCGTTGCGTTGAAATGACACATTCTATCCAAATGGACCACTTTTAATTTTCCTCGATCCCCAACCCTGGATCTGGTAGATACCGTCATTAATATGAGTTATCACCTTGTATAGAGCTTCCCAATCCTGTTGCAATTTTAGTGATTTGCCTTTCTTACGCACAGTATTATACTGCCACACCAGATCGCCTTCATTGAAGCCGGAACATTTCGCTTTGATGTCGTGCCTAGTCTTGCTCGTTGCTCTTGTTCTTGCGGTTACTCGCTAGCTGCATCTTTTCTCGGGTGTTTTCATGGAACACTTGCTGCGCAAGTCATCTACGTAGTCATTCACTTCGTTGAGCTCAGTAGGTGGGGAACTGAATTTTGTTTCATTTATCAAACGAACTGTTTGATCAAATAAGATCTCCATCAGAGTGAGGTTGCACACGCGTTGTCTTTCTTGATCAGAGTGTAGCTCCATTGGGAATCCAAATCTGCTATGGTCTCAGCCTCTTGTGGTCACGTACTTAAGCAATCCATTTTCTTAGTTTTAGTATAAATTAAAAAATAAAAATAAAAATAAAATTAGACTGTAAGATACGTCGAAAGACATAGTTTAAATGTTAGGTTTAACTCAGAATGCCCGCATGGGGCCAGTAAGTTAGAATAAGATAATTTGTAAGTTATGTAAGCTAATTTTAAGCATTTTTTTTGTCTAGCATGTAAGAGTGAATTAATTAGTTAAATAAAAATACATTTAAACTGAATTGACTGTACTTAAGCAATCCATGACCACGAGGGTGTATCGGTTGCCATTAAGGACTTCTAAAAACGGCCCAGCGGTGTAGATGACTATTCATTCGAATGGTGCTCCAAAACTGTATTGTTGCATTCGTTCCTGTGGCTTTAGTTTTGGACCCTTGGTAGCCGCACACCCTATGCACTTTTCGCACCAATTGAAGCCAATAGAAAAGTTCCCTTGCCGTGGCACAATTAACTGCATACGAGATGTTATTCCATCTGAACTTTCCCATTTTCTCTTTAGCAAACCATCTTGTACACAAAGCGAGTCCCACTGTGCCCAGTATGCCTTCAGAGTTTGACTCCGGTCCGATATCTCCTGCCAGCTTGGTTTTCCTCGTGTTCCTTCCAGGCCAATATTGGTTCGATATTATTATCTGCGTGTTAGGAAGAACGGATTTCGTCTGTACTCCAACCCTCTATTTGGAGTCCTGATCATTTGGATGGTGGCCTGTTCTTTTGCTTCTTTATGATTGCAGTGTTCGGATTTGAATCTACACGGTCGAAGAGAGAGAGTTATCTTTTGCGATGATGCACTTCAAAGTCGTAGGCCTGCAACTGCTCTATCCATCTCGCAACTTAGCCTTCAGGGTTCTTAAATTGTAGTAGCCATGTCAGAGCTGCGTGGTCTATGCGATGAATGAACTTTTGTCCACAGGGGTACTTATGGAAATGCTTCGCAGTCAGAATTAAAGCAGGAAGCTCGCCACGAGTTACGTAGTTGTTTCGATCAGGTCTGGAGATTACTTTGCTGTAGTATGCAACCACTTTCTCTTGGCCATCGTGAACTTGAGAGATCACAGCTCCGACCTCAACATTGCTAGAGTCTGCGTCTACAATGACCATTTTTCCGGGTGTGGGGTAACCCAAGATGGGGGCATTGCACAGCTGCCGCTTGAGTTCTTGGAATGCTTTTTCACACCCTCCAGAACACCTAAACTATCGGACATTTTCCGTAAGTTTATGCATTCTCTTTACAATACCAGCAAAATTCTTTACGAACCTCATGTAGTACGTTGCAGGTCCCAAGAAGCTTCTCAGTTAGTGTTTATCTTTTTGGACAGGAAAGCTTTTTACCGATTCGATTTTATCAGGAACTATCCTTACTCCTTCCGCTGATATAATATGAACCAGATATGTTATTTTCGGACGGAACAAGGCACACTTTTCCGGGTTAAACTTCGAATGAGTGCCTCGCAGCCTCTCAAACACTTTTTTTTAGGTTTTCTTGATGCTCCTCAAACGTCCTACCTATGACGATAACGTCGTTCAGATACACTAGGCAGACTTTCCACGTGAGGCCTTTCAATGTTCAGATATAATCTCGGACTTCAAAAGTCAAATTTGCCAGAAATTAAAGATTAAACAAGCTTAATAAATTAATTTCTGAGTACATTCCTAATTTTATTGTGGAATTTATTGTACGTTATAATTTATTCATAATTGCAAACGCTGTCTCATCAAAATCAAATTATTCCTATAATTATCACCTTCATACGGTTATGTGTACACCGTCAACATCATTTACTCACTCTGCCATGGATTATGAAGGACCATTTCAAATACTCATCTCTAAGTCCAGAGAAAATCGATCAACAAAGAGCTACGTTGTAATATTTAAATGTGTTGAGACAACGGCTATCCATCCATCGATTTTCAGCTTGTTAGCGATCTCACATCGAAAGATTTCATAGGGTTCTTAGAAAATTTACGCAATGAAGAGGATTTTGTGCAAACTTCCTGTAGCGACAATGGATCTACTATTGTAGAAGTAAACAAGGTGCTCACAAGATACTCTCAAAGGTGTTACTATTCAATGCACTACACTTATGATGCCAAAGGATGTGTTAAGTTTTTCGAAAAATGCGACAGAAAGAGAAAGAAAGATGTTTGGGCTCAGTAGCTATTTCGCTCCATGGGTGGCATCAAACATTTTATGGTGTGACTAAATTATTAGTGTAATTGCACTT
The DNA here is from genome assembly GCA_949129095.1 of Volucella bombylans. NCBI lineage: Eukaryota > Metazoa > Arthropoda > Insecta > Diptera > Syrphidae > Volucella > Volucella bombylans. Next base: position 62,376,389 of record OX422142.1, read on the forward strand.
ATTGTTGTATTCTAGACAACCACGCATCTTACGTGATTTTCATTGCCTGAAAAAAAGAATGTCTTTTGAAGATGGTTACCGTCCGATTTAGAGGCCATTAGACTACCACTTGAGCCACGGCCACCCATCAATGTATTAGGATCCCATCAGCTTTTAAATGTACAAAAACGTAAACAACTCGATAAATGGTTATATAAAAGACAGTCTTTGCACGTTGATTATAAAGTAGAAAATATAGTATATTAAATTCTGTTGAATAGGTCAATGTATATATATTATCAATATATTATTAGAATACGAAATAGCAACAAACAACCAAAGATGGGACCCGAAACAGAATCGTGTAGAACATTTACATATATTGATACAATTCTGCGAACTAAAACATTTGAAACCAGCTTTATAAAGTATATTTAACAACAATGTGGGTCCTACTACAGTAATATCTGTAAACAAAATGTACAATAATATCTGGAGTTTAATTAATACTATTATGCGATTATATTACAATCGTTAATTTAAGCTTCATTCATTGTATAAAAGATGTGCCATTTCTAAGAAACAATATGCCATTTCTAAGGCCAATATAATAGCAGTTAGAGGCGTACTAAAAAAGAGTATGAGCTTAAATAATTTTTAAATGTATATTGTAACTTATTCCTTACAATACTATCACTTTATTTAATATAGTTACACTTTACAATCCACTCGCTTTTCTTAACCACTTTTACTTTACTTTAGTTTTTATATAAACCACTAAATCACTCTCTTAATTCACACTTCAAATTCCATTTTAGAACTGACTCGAATGTCTTGGGGATGCTGATATTTATAGTTCCCTGACATCTTTCGTGAATACTCTGTACCATCCAGCATTGCATTCTAATTTCCATTTTGCTTTTGGTGCCATCTCTATCTGTTTTACGCACACTAGTCAAAATAGCGTGTTTATCCGTCTCAATCACAGCGTCACTGTCTATCTCGCTCACACTTGGTACTCATTTTAACTTATTAAAAAGAATTAACTATGAATCGGATTTCTTTAACAATATTTTTTTTTTTGTCTCAATTAAGCGCTAGTCTAGCAAGTGTCATACCATTAAGGAATCCAGACTAAATACGCCATCTTTTAAAGTTACTTGCCAAAATGGCATAGTAGATTTTTTTGTCAGTACAGTCAGTTCAAGTTGGGTGATTAATGATTTTCAGGTACGTGGATAGACAAAAAAGAATATTTTAGTTAAAACCGATATAGTTATGTTTCAATTTTGGACCGCAATTTACAGAATAGTTACTCAGGGTTACGTGACAAAAAAAATCGAAGAAAAGTAAAGTTTTGCGGTCACAGGGTGTCAGATTTCTCAATTTTTTTTTGAGTGCCAATAATTTAAAAAGTACTTGACTTAGATTTTTTTTTATAATTTTGTGATAACCGACACCACTAAACCTATCACACGTTTCCGGCTTGACGTTGATATTTGGGACACCCTGTATATATGTGTTCAAATTCAAACAGATATCATACTGCTACCTCCCTAAAGTAATTCGTCCCGAACAACTTCGTTATTCATCGTTGCGTTGAAATGACACATTCTATCCAAATGGACCACTTTTAATTTTCCTCGATCCCCAACCCTGGATCTGGTAGATACCGTCATTAATATGAGTTATCACCTTGTATAGAGCTTCCCAATCCTGTTGCAATTTTAGTGATTTGCCTTTCTTACGCACAGTATTATACTGCCACACCAGATCGCCTTCATTGAAGCCGGAACATTTCGCTTTGATGTCGTGCCTAGTCTTGCTCGTTGCTCTTGTTCTTGCGGTTACTCGCTAGCTGCATCTTTTCTCGGGTGTTTTCATGGAACACTTGCTGCGCAAGTCATCTACGTAGTCATTCACTTCGTTGAGCTCAGTAGGTGGGGAACTGAATTTTGTTTCATTTATCAAACGAACTGTTTGATCAAATAAGATCTCCATAAGAGTGAGGTTGCACACGCGTTGTCTTCCTTGATCAGAGTGTAGCTCCATTGGGAATCCAAATCTGCTATGGTCTCAGCCTCTTGTGGTCACGTACTTAAGCAATCCATTTTCTTAGTTTTAGTATAAATTAAAAAATAAAAATAAAAATAAAATTAGACTGTAAGATACGTCGAAAGACATAGTTTAAATGTTAGGTTTAACTCAGAATGCCCGCATGGGGCCAGTAAGTTAGAATAAGATAATTTGTAAGTTATGTAAGCTAATTTTAAGCATTTTTTTTGTCTAGCATGTAAGAGTGAATTAATTAGTTAAATAAAAATACATTTAAACTGAATTGACTGTACTTAAGCAATCCATGACCACGAGGGTGTATCGGTTGCCATTAAGGACTTCTAAAAACGGCCCAGCGGTGTAGATGACTATTCATTCGAATGGTGCTCCAAAACTGTATTGTTGCATTCGTTCCTGTGGCTTTAGTTTTGGACCATTGGTAGCCGCACACCCTATGCACTTTTCGCACCAATTGAAGCCAATAGAAAAGTTCCCTTGCCGTGGCACAATTAACTGCATACGAGATGTTATTCCATCTGAACTTTCCCATTTTCTCTTTAGCAAACCATCTTGTACACAAAGCGAGTCCCACTGTACCCAGTATGCCTTCAGAGTTTGACTCCGGTCCGATATCTCCTGCCAGCTTGGTTTTCCCCGTGTTCCTTCCAGGCCAATATTGGTTCGATATTATTATCTGCGTGTTAGGAAGAACGGATTTCGTCTGTACTCCAACCCTCTACTTGGAGTCCTGATCATTTGGATGGTGGCCTGTTCTTTTGCTTCTTTATGATTGCAGTGTTCGGATTTGAATCTACACGGTCGAAGAGAGAGAGTTATCTTTTGCGATGATGCACTTCAAAGTCGTAGGCCTGCAACTGCTCTATCCATCTCGCAACTTAGCCTTCAGGGTTCTTAAATTGTAGTAGCCATGTCAGAGCTGCGTGGTCTATGCGATGAATGAACTTTTGTCCACAGGGGTACTTATGGAAATGCTTCGCAGTCAGAATTAAAGCAGGAAGCTCGCCACGAGTTACGTAGTTGTTTCGATCAGGTCTGGAGATTACTTTGCTGTAGTATGCAACCACTTTCTCTTGGCCATCGTGAACTTGAGAGATCACAGCTCCGACCTCAACATTGCTAGAGTCTGCGTCTACAATGACCATTTTTCCGGGTGTGGGGTAACCCAAGATGGGGGCATTGCACAGCTGCCGCTTGAGTTCTTGGAATGCTTTTTCACACCCTCCAGAACACCTAAACTATCGGACATTTTCCGTAAGTTTATGCATTCTCTTTACAATACCAGCAAAATTCTTTACGAACCTCCTGTGTTACGTTGCAGGTCCCAAGAAGCTTCTCAGTTAGTGTTTATCTTTTTGGACAGGAAAGCTTTTTACCGATTCGATTTTATCAGGAACTGTCCTTACTCCTTCCGCTGATATAATATGAACCAGATATGTTATTTTCGGACGGAACAAGGCACACTTTTCCGGGTTAAACTTCGAATGAGTGCCTCGCAGCCTCTCAAACACTTTTTTTTAGGTTTTCTTGATGCTCCTCAAACGTCCTACCTATGACGATAACGTCGTTCAGATACACTAGGCAGACTTTCCACGTGAGGCCTTTCAATGTTCAGATATAATCTCGGACTTCAAAAGTCAAATTTGCCAGAAATTAAGATTAAACAAGCTTAATAAATTAATTTCTGAGTACATTCCTAATTTTATTGTGGAATTTATTGTACGTTATAATTTATTCATAATTACAAACGCTGTCTCATCAAAATCAAATTATTCCTATAATTATCACCTTCATACGGTTATGTGTACACCGTCAACATCATTTACTCACTCTGCCATGGATTATGAAGGACCATTTCAAATACTCATCTCTAAGTCCAGAGAAAATCGATCAACAAAGAGCTACGTTGTAATATTTAAATGTGTTGAGACAACGGCTATCCATCCATCGATTTTCAGCTTGTTAGCGATCTCACATCGAAAGATTTCATAGGGTTCTTAGAAAATTTACGCAATGAAGAGGATTTTGTGCAAACTTCCTGTAGCGACAATGGATCTACTATTGTAGAAGTAAACAAGGTGCTCACAAGATACTCTCAAAGGTGTTACTATTCAATGCACTACACTTATGATGCCAAAGGATGTGTTAAGTTTTTCGAAAAATGCGACAGAAAGAGAAAGAAAGATGTTTGGGCTCAGTAGCTATTTCGCTCCATGGGTGGCATCAAACATTTTATGGTGTGACTAAATTATTAGTGTAATTGCACTTATTGTTGTATTCTAGGCAACCACGCATCTTACGTGATTTTCATTGCCTGAAAAAAAGAATGTCTTTCGAAGATGGTTACCGTCCGATTTAGAGGCCATTAGACTACCACTTGAGCCACGGCCACCCATCAATGTATTAGGATCCCATCAGCTTTTAAATGTACAAAAACGTAAACAACTCTATAAATGGTTATATAAAAGACAGTCTTTGCACGTTGATTATAAAGTAGAAAATATAGTATATTAAATTCTGTTGAATAGGTCAATGTATATATATTATCAATATATTATTAGAATACGAAATAGCAACAAACAACCAAAGATGGGACCCGAAACAGAATCGTGTAGAACATTTACATATATTGATACAATTCTGCGAACTAAAACATTTGAAACCAGCTTTATAAAGTATTTTTAACAACAATGTGGGTCCTACTACAGTAATATCTGTAAACAAAATGTACAATAATATCTGGAGTTTAATTAATACTATTATGCGATTATATTACAATCGTTAATTTAAGCTTCATTCATTGTATAAAAGATGTGCCATTTCTAAGAAACACTAAAATAAAAACGATAAAAGCATTTGAGAAAAAGCAAAAGAAAGATAGGACCATAGCACAGTAGAAAATTCCAAATATAGTTAACAGCTCAAAGAAACAATTGTTTGATTAAAAATTAATTTTGTATGGGGTTTCAACTTTTTCAAAATCCTGAAATGAATTAAGATTACAAAAGAAATTATTTTGAAGATAACCGATTTCAACTAGGTAAAAATCTTATTTAGTTAATAGTGATATCCGCATTTATATTTGCTCTATTTAAAATGTCATGTTAATGACGTATTTTAAGCGTTGCTCATATTTACAGCTAATTTAATATCGACGAACAATTTCTTCAATTTATGTATTTCCGATTTTAGTATTTTACAATTTATCGTAATAAGTCGAGTGCTTTTTTTCAGTAAAGCCAATAGTTTAAGGCAAATAAATTGTTTACTTTTATTACATGTATAATAGCAGTTAGAGGCGTACTAAAAAAGAGTATGAGCTTAAATACTTTTTAAATGTATATTGTAACTTATTCCTTACAATACTATCACTTTATTTAATACAGTTACACTTTACAATCCACTCGCTTTTCTTAACCACTTTTACTTTACTTTAGTTTTTATATAAACCACTAAATCACTCTCTTAATTCACACTTCAAATTCCATTTTAGAACTGACTCGAATGTCTTGGGGATGCTGATATTTATAGTTCCCTGACATCTTTCGTGAATACTCTGTACCATCCAGCATTGCATTCTAATTTCCATTTTGCTTTTGGTGCCATCTCTATCTGTTTTACTCACACTAGTCAAAATAGCGTGTTTATCCGTCTCAATCACAGCGTCACTGTCTATCTCGCTCACACTTGGTACTCATTTTAACTTATTAAAAAGAATTAACTATGAATCGGATTTCTTTAACAATATTTTTTTTTTGTCTCAATTAAGCGCTAGTCTAGCAAGTGTCATACCATTAAGGAATCCAGACTAAATACGCCATCTTTTAAAGTTACTTGCCAAAATGGCATAGGAGATTTTTTTGTCAGTACAGTCAGTTCAAGTTGGGTGATTAATGATTTTTAGGTACATGGATAGACAAAAATGAATATTTTAGTTAAAACCGATATAGTTATGTTTCAATTTTGGACCGCAATTTACAGAATAGTTACTCAGGGGTACGTGACAAAAAAAATCGAAGAAAAGTAAAGTTTTGCGGTCACAGGGTGTCAGATTTCTCAATTTTTTTTTGAGTGCCAATAATTTTAAAAGTACTTGACTTAGATTTTTTTTTATAATTTTGTGATAACCGACACCACTAAACCTATCACACGTTTCCAGCTTGACGTTGATATTTGGGACACCCTGTATATATGTGTTCAAATTCAAACAGATATCATACTGCTACCTCCCTAAAGTAATTCGTCCCGAACAACTTCGTTATTCATCGTTGCGTTGAAATGACACATTCTATCCAAATGGACCACTTTTAATTTTCCTCGATCCCCAACCCTGGATCTGGTAGATACCGTCATTAATATGAGTTATCACCTTGTATAGAGCTTCCCAATCCTGTTGCAATTTTAGTGATTTGCCTTTCTTACGCACAGTATTATACTGCCACACCAGATCGCCTTCATTGAAGCCGGAACATTTCGCTTTGATGTCGTGCCTAGTCTTGCTCGTTGCTCTTGTTCTTGCGGTTACTCGCTAGCTGCATCTTTTCTCGGGTGTTTTCATGGAACACTTGCTGCGCAAGTCATCTACGTAGTCATTCACTTCGTTGAGCTCAGTAGGTGGGGAACTGAATTTTGTTTCATTTATCAAACGAACTGTTTGATCAAATAAGATCTCCATCAGAGTGAGGTTGCACACGCGTTGTCTTTCTTGATCAGAGTGTAGCTCCATTGGGAATCCAAATCTGCTATGGTCTCAGCCTCTTGTGGTCACGTACTTAAGCAATCCATTTTCTTAGTTTTAGTATAAATTAAAAAATAAAAATAAAAATAAAATTAGACTGTAAGATACGTCGAAAGACATAGTTTAAATGTTAGGTTTAACTCAGAATGCCCGCATGGGGCCAGTAAGTTAGAATAAGATAATTTGTAAGTTATGTAAGCTAATTTTAAGCATTTTTTTTGTCTAGCATGTAAGAGTGAATTAATTAGTTAAATAAAAATACATTTAAACTGAATTGACTGTACTTAAGCAATCCATGACCACGAGGGTGTATCGGTTGCCATTAAGGACTTCTAAAAACGGCCCAGCGGTGTAGATGACTATTCATTCGAATGGTGCTCCAAAACTGTATTGTTGCATTCGTTCCTGTGGCTTTAGTTTTGGACCCTTGGTAGCCGCACACCCTATGCACTTTTCGCACCAATTGAAGCCAATAGAAAAGTTCCCTTGCCGTGGCACAATTAACTGCATACGAGATGTTATTCCATCTGAACTTTCCCATTTTCTCTTTAGCAAACCATCTTGTACACAAAGCGAGTCCCACTGTGCCCAGTATGCCTTCAGAGTTTGACTCCGGTCCGATATCTCCTGCCAGCTTGGTTTTCCTCGTGTTCCTTCCAGGCCAATATTGGTTCGATATTATTATCTGCGTGTTAGGAAGAACGGATTTCGTCTGTACTCCAACCCTCTATTTGGAGTCCTGATCATTTGGATGGTGGCCTGTTCTTTTGCTTCTTTATGATTGCAGTGTTCGGATTTGAATCTACACGGTCGAAGAGAGAGAGTTATCTTTTGCGATGATGCCCTTCAAAGTCGTAGGCCTGCAACTGCTCTATCCATCTCGCAACTTAGCCTTCATGGTTCTTAAATTGTAGTAGCCATGTCAGAGCTGCGTGGTCTATGCGATGAATGAACTTTTGTCCACAGGGGTACTTATGGAAATGCTTCGCAGTCAGAATTAAAGCAGGAAGCTCGCCACGAGTTACGTAGTTGTTTCGATCAGGTCTGGAGATTACTTTGCTGTAGTATGCAACCACTTTCTCTTGGCCATCGTGAACTTGAGAGATCACAGCTCCGACCTCAACATTGCTAGAGTCTGCGTCTACAATGACCATTTTTCCGGGTGTGGGGTAACCCAAGATGGGGGCATTGCACAGCTGCCGCTTGAGTTCTTGGAATGCTTTTTCACACCCTCCAGAACACCTAAACTATCGGACATTTTCCGTAAGTTTATGCATTCTCTTTACAATACCAGCAAAATTCTTTACGAACCTCCTGTGTTACGTAGCAGGTCCCAAGAAGCTTCTCAGTTAGTGTTTATCTTTTTGGACAGGAAAGCTTTTTACCGATTCGATTTTATCAGGAACTGTCCTTACTCCTTCCGCTGATATAATATGAACCAGATATGTTATTTTCGGACGGAACAAGGCACACTTTTCCGGGTTAAACTTCGAATGAGTGCCTCGCAGCCTCTCAAACACTTTTTTTTAGGTTTTCTTGATGCTCCTCAAACGTCCTACCTATGACGATAACGTCGTTCAGATACACTAGGCAGACTTTCCACGTGAGGCCTTTCAATGTTCGTTTCATTAACCACACGAAGGTGGCCGCAGTCTTTCACAGTCGAACGGCAACACTGTAAACTGACAAAAACCGCTTCCTGTAGTGAAGACAGATTTCTCACTATCCTCACGATTAATCTCTACCTGCTAGTAACCGCTCTTCAGGTCAAGGGTGTTGTGTTTAATGAAACGACTTCTTTGAGATCTCACGTAAAACTGGTTTATTGGTATTAACCTTTCATTTAAGATGGCTTATCGGTAACAGTAAATGTATACCTAATTACGAAGGGAGTGTTCTAATATTATTATGTAACACTTTCACCTATATAATTCACAATAAATTCGTAATTCGTATAATTCAGTTTATGCTTTCCAAAAATGTTAAATAAAATATAAACTTAATACATAATATTACATCTAGCAAAATGGTAAATAAAATATAAACTTAACATATAATATTACATCTATCAAAATTCTTTAATACGTGACTCCATGCCTAGAGCTTAACTTCGTTCGCCTTCATTTATTATTAGTCATACTCCTATTAGAATTTCGAGTAACTGCAGCAACTTTGTGATTTTCTTATCCGAACTGATCTATGTTTCAACCTTACTTCATTCGAGATTATATCTGTTGGGTTAAGACACTTTCTTGTAGCTTGCTTTTCAGTGCCATCTTTCAGATTACTCATATTTCTGGTATACTCGTATATTAATCCTGGGTGATATTTATCTTCTAAGGTCGACGAACGTAGTTATTATGTACATATCTAACCTAATTACCTATATTAATAAGGTAAGTGAGCGGACTTACAATTTCTAAAATAGTGGCTGGCTGCCATTTTACCAAATGTTTAAAATGTAGTTTATACTCGTACATCATTTTGTCATTTACTTTAAAATTCTTATTTTCATCGTACGACTATGTATTATATTTTTGTCCATGCCTTTTTATGGGTTTATTGTCTACATATTTCTTAGCTATTGTTATTTTTCCTTCTATCAAATATAGGCTCCGCCAAAAATTTTTTTTTTTTGAAAATGCTATAGAAAAAACTACTGAATATTTTCTCAAATTTCTTTTTTTATTTCAAATTACAATCTTTCCGATTAATAATGGAAAATAATTTCATTCAAATGGCTGCCTCGGCTGGCCATGCAGTAGCCTACACGATCGGTCCAATTTTTAAGCACATTATCAATTGTGTGCAGCTGTATTTCACTAATGGCTTCACGAATATTGTCCTTTAAAGCGTCAATTGTCTCTGGCTTGTCGGTGTCAAATCGCAGCTCCGAGGTGGCTAAACGACATCAGCTCTGCGGCTGATAATGCGATTTTCAAAAACAAGGCGCAAAACATCGAGTGTAGCTTCGGCTGTGTGGCACGTAGCGCCATCCTGTTGAAACCAAATGTTGCCAATATCCTCCTCTTCAATTTTTGTGAACAAAAATTCGTTCAACATGGCCCGATAACGATCGCCATTGACTGTAACGGCCAAAAAAAAGAAAAATGGCCCAATTATGCCTCTGGACCAAAATCCGCACCCAACAGTGACTCGTTCTGGGTGTATCGGCTTTTCAATGTATGCGTGCGGGTTTTCTGTGCCCCAAATGCGACAATTTTGCTTGTTTACATACCCGCAAAGATCAAAATGAGCTTCGTCTGAAAAGATGATTTTTTTGGCAAAATCGGCATCTTCTCTAAGTCGATCGCTGGCCCACTTTCCTAGCGTTGTTCAAGCGTATACGCAACCATATTCGTTCAGCGGAAGGATAATACTAATTATCTGTCAAATCAGACATAAGCTAAGTGCTACCATTCACGAAATAAGCACTAGTTGAAAAAAAAAACGTTAGATGGCGGACCCTATATTTTTTTAATATTGATTTGATTGTGATACGGGGTGGTATGGAGGTATTCTACTAAGCCTAATTCCCCTTTTTAAAACCCGGGGTTAAAAGGAGGGCCATTTTCTGACACAATTTCAGAAGGGTTTCCAAAATATGCAAATATCTTGTTTAAAACATTTATAACACTTTGAGCATCAGTATTCGTCATTACTTGCACATCGATGAGTTTACAGAAAACGTCGATTAAAATTAAAACGTTGACCCCTTCCCAATAAAAAAGTCCAAGTGAATTCTTTCAAAATGTCTGTTTACTGAAAGCCATTTAATTCAGACAATCTCTTTCGAAACATTCTGGCTTACTTGAGAAACCTAACAATATTGGACATGCCTATCTATATCCCTATCTATATCAACCCACCAAACCGTACTTCTGACTAGCATTTTAATTCTTACTACTCCGTTATGATTCTGGTGCAGTGCATGTATTACCTTTCATACTAATGACTTGGAATTACTAACCTATCACCGGAGTACAAACACTTGTCGTCAGTGGCAAAGACGACTTTACATTAAACAACTTTCTGTCTTCAGAATCTAAACCTATCTCATCTGTCCAGCCATACAAGAAAATCGAGGCACCGATGTATGTTGATCTTAAATGTTTGCGAGTTTTTTTTTTTGAGAACTTAACACTGAAGAGGGTATTAATACTCTTATACTATAATGCACGTGTTAAATTTTTAAAAAAAATTGGAGAGAGAGAGCAATATGTTTAGGCTCAGTGGTTATTTCGCTCCATGGGTGGCATACAACATTTAATGTATATACTAAATTCTTAGTGGAAGTTGGCTTGTTGCTGATTTCTAATCAACTACTCCGCTTACTTGATTTTTATTACCAGAAGAAATGAAAGTCTTTCGGACGCGGTTGGAATTCGAGCGCTTAACTTTCCGACTTGTAGATATTTGGCTGTTGTAGAGTTTCAAGCACAAATAATTACTGCGAATTATAATCTTCCACTCTGAGTGAAGAAAAAACTCTCCGTCCTATTCGGACTCCCACCCCAGGAGTTTCAAACCACTACAAAACAATTTTCCTTTCTCCTGCTTTCTAACTTTCCGCCCTGGCAACAGTAAAAGGGTATCTAACCCCTTAGGCGCGCGTAAATTATAAAAAAAAAACAAGGCCAGTCCACTACCACTTGAGTCACGGCCACTACGACTAGGAAACAGAGACCTCGGCAGGGCAATCCATACACGAGTTGTACGGCTTAGAAACGAAGCGAGACGGGTGTTACGGTTGAAAGTTTGAAGGGGCGGAATGCTACTGATGATTTCAAGGGTGGTGGAAATATTTATAACACAAAGTGAGACATTACGTCGGTGTTCGAGGATGTCAATTGACTGACATATTAATAGTATCACCTATGAGTTTTATCTCACGGTTCATATCTATCAGGTGCAGAAATGTTTTAAGAGCACCTGACCAGATGTGCGCATTGAACTCCAATTTTAGGAGGATGAATGCCTTATATACTGAGGTCAGATCAGTGGGGGAGAGATATCTCTTACATAGCTTGTGGAAATCTAGACATTTTGCAGCTTTTTTGACGACATCGAATATGTGGTCATTCTAAGGAAAATAGTCGCACACATACCGGAAATTCGAAGTTCGTCGGTTTCGACGTAAATGCCACTCGTAGATAATGGTTTTGTATTTAAATTTCGCTGTAATGACAGCAGACAGCATTGAGTTTTGGAAGCATCAAATTTCACTCTGTTGGTAGCTATGCAGTTAATATCGGAGTTTAATGAGCTTAACATACGCTGCCGTTCTACAGCCGAAGAGCAAGGGCGTGAGTTCGGGAACGAATATAAAACATAGAGAGTTCTGTCATCATCAAAAGAATATATTGCATTGGAAGTAGCGGACAAAAAGAGATTAAAAAGAGTATCAGAGACAGAACGGAGCCCTGGGGTACACCAGTATTTATTTTGTGAATAGCAGGCTTGAAACCAACCAAGACAACTACTTAAATTAAACGTTCCGAAAGATATTTTCCAATCCATTGAAGAAGAGAACCATCGATCCCAAAAGCGCGCATTTCAAATTGACGCACTCTGTCAAATGCCTTAGAAATATCAAGTGCAACTATCTTGCTTGTGCCAGATTGCTATATACTTTGGTTCCACTTTTCGGTGACACATCAAATCACCAGTGGACCAGTTGCTACGAAAACGATACAGTCGGTTGTTGAGGAGATTTCGCGTTTCGAGATATCTCATGTGCTGAAAATAAGAGATAAGATTCCAATGAGAATGTGTTCATGATGTATGTGTAAGAGAGCACAAGGCGCATGAGTGTTTGTGTTTGGCATGCTGCTCATTTTTATTCTTTGGATCTTGTCTTGTGGTTCACTTCGTTCTGTTTATCAGCCGAGTTAACACACGAAGCGAATAATATGATACATTTAATTTGATTGTGAAATAAAAATAAAAACATCTATGAACTCACATTTATTCTATATTTTAGTCATTTACTTAAGACATTATTTTCAACACCATTAGCTGACGGCTTATCAGCATTTCCATGACCTTGGAAAGAAGAGACGTAATTGAAATGGGTCTGTAGGAAGAGAGAGAAGAAAATTCGTCTTCTTTATTAACGGGCTGAAACAATCTGTTTTCTATCTGCTCGAAAAGAGTCCGAAAGAGCAGGATTGATGAAAAAGCTAACGCAGTCGTTTTTCCAGTAAAGAAGAACACCTATTAAGAAGAAGGGGAGATATACCATCTGGACCAACAGATTTGTGTATATTAAGATCTTTATGCACTATTGCTGCTACACGAGTGCGCAAGTGGATTGAAAATTTACCGCAGCTAAGTTTTGGTTGAGACAAAGCACAATCTGGAAGTGTTGAGCAGGCAGGAAAGTGTGCAGTAGGCAGATTGGCATTGTTGTGCAAAGAGCTGACAGCTGAAACGTCATTATAAATGAAGGTTAGGATGGAGAAAGAGGCGTGATTTCAAATATTTTTGGCGAACGACCGAACATTTTTACTACCTTTGGAATGCCTTTTCTTTTGGTTTTATACTCTTCATCCGATGACGAATAAAGCAGCTCATTCCAAAAAGAATAGTTTCTCTGATCATATCAGTAGCGGCATCCACGTCGTTATCGATGAAGCACAACAACCAGTTAGAATTCCTCAAGAAGCTGTTAAGTCCGCTCCAATTGGCTTTCTCATATTGCCATACGGTTGTTTAGGAACCTTTTCTCTAACTGTATGGTTGTTGCACGACGAGCCTAGAGGAGAGAGCACATCAACGGTGTACTTACCAGTTAAAAACAAGTCGAGGGTGTTGGCGCGTGGTCCAGTTAAAAACAAGTGGAGGGTGTTGGCGCGTGGTCAAGCTGGTTCAAGTTATTTTCCTCAGCGAAGTTCGAAACACACCGTTCTTTGGGTGTTGTCTGTTCAAAATATCGAAGAAAACCAGAATTCTGTATATAAAAATCGTCCGTAATCGTGATTTTGGTATGAGGATACAGGGATACAATTCTTTGTATACAGCACATCAAGCTCGTTAAAGGTCGAATTGCCATCCAATTTGGGTCTTCTGTAAATTATGAAGAAGAAATAAATAAATAAAAAGTAATAATAGAACTAGTTCGTAGCCAGGTAGCTTCAGATCAGAGTGATCTGAGAGGCGTGGCCGGGGATCTGCCTGTATTTCGCTAAGTTCCAAAACTGCTGGTCTGTACTTACAGAGTTGGACGTACGCAGAAAATTGATTACCCGTGATTACAATATAGACCGCGTATATTGGCTACGTCCACCGACGTCCCTTAAGATATGAAAGTCTGTCCTAAGGTGGAATTTGAAATGTGATTTACGAGTAGTGATAAAGTGGTTTAAATAAAGGATAAAGAAAACTAATATTGATTGAGAAAAACTATTGGATTGTAGACTGTCTCGAGAGCAAGCAACTTACAGCTGGCCGTGCGAGAAACAGCCGGTTCACAAGTGAACACCAGCAGATTTGAGAATCTGTCCCTCCGACTTGTTTATTGTAATGGCAAAGCAAATGCTCACAGGAAATATACTCGCTTAAATTGAAATGGAAATGAGTGGAATAAGTGGATTAAACACCGTTTCACCTACACCCCAACCCGTGAGAATTTTCACCTCAAGCAGGTTTCTTTGCAATTCGACCACTTTAAGTCCAGTTCTGTTGCATAATTTCGGATATTCAAGTTTAAAAAAAAGTGTAATCTGATATGCAGGAAGTCCGTTGGCATTGAGAGAGTTCAGAAATTCTACCGTATAATTAGTGGCATCATTTTTATCGACTACGGTTTTTATCGAAGTGTACCTATACACCACTTCATTTCCTTCAACTCCGAATAAAATAATATTATTTATTTCTGCGGTTTGGTCATTTTTATGTGTCAGAATAGCTATGTATGTTCTGATGAGCATTCATAGAGACGGGTGTTACGGTTAAAGATTAGAAGGGGCGGAATGCTACTGGTAACTTCAGTGGATCACGGGAGGTGAAAATACCGGTAGAGCGAGATAAGACAGAAGTCATTTCGTCGGTGTTTCACGTTTTCAACTAACTGGTGATATTTGTATCACCTATGCGTCTTATAGCACGATTTTGAATATTATCAAGCAGGTGAGGAGATGTTTTAGGAGCGCCTGACCAGATATGGGCATTGTACTCCGATTTTGGGCGGATGAATTATCTTATATATTGAGACCAGATCAGAAGGGGAAAACTATTTCTTATATCGCTGAGGAAACCTAGATATTTCGCAGCATTTTTGGCGACATCAAATATGTGGTGTGGTCATTCCAGTGTAGGTTGTCATTGACATACATACCGAGAATTGAATGTTTTTCAGTTTCGACGATGCAAGTGGCATTGATGGATAATGGGTGAGTGTTTTGATTTCGATATAAGGGCAGCAGCCATCATTGTATTTTGTAAGCATTCAATTTCACTCTGTTAGTTGTTACCCAATTGGTGATGATATTTATATCTGAATTTAGTAAGCTTGGCATACGCTAGCGTTCTTGTTCTACAGTCGAAGACCATGGACGTGAGTCCGGAAATGAGTACGAAAAGCAGAGAGTACTGTTAATAGCAAACGAATAAATTGGATTGGATGTTGCAGACATGAGATCATTGATGAAAATTAAGAACAGTGTCAGAAACAGTGTGTCCTGGGGCATACCGGCATTTATTTTGTGTATACCAGACTTGAAACCATCCAAAGCTTAAATTAAATGTTCTGAAAGGTAGTTTCTAACCCACTGAAGGAGAGATTCATCGATCCCAAATGCACGCATTTTCGACAAAAGAACCTGGTGGCAAACTCTGTCAAATGCCTTAGAAATATCAAGTGCAGCTTTCTTGGTTTCACCAGATAGATGTACGCTTTGGTTGCACTTTTTGTGAAACGGGCTGGACAAATGCTATTTTCCATTTACTCGGAAAGAGTCCTAAAAAGTAGGATCGGTGGTAAAGCATTGCGCAGTGGTTTTGCCAGGGTGGGAATATATACCATCTGGACCGGCGGATTTGTGTGAGTTAATATCTTTAAGTACTCTTGCTACTACACGAGTGCAAAAGTGGATTCATCCCATTGAGAATTCCACGCACTCAAGTGTAGGCGGAGACAAAGCATAATCTGGAAGTGTTGAGCTGGCCGCAAAGTGTGCAGCAAGCAGAGCTGACAGCTGGAATGTCATTGTAAATGAGCGTTGGTAGAGAGGATGAGCCAGAATTTCTGATGTTTTTAACGAACGACCAAAAGCTTTTACTATGTAAAATGAGTTTTTTCAACAAAATTGTTGGAAAATAGCAAACCCGAAATAAATTATGTTACTCGACTGGGTGCTTCGCGTCGTGTTACAGTATATCGCATATACACGCATGGATGTGTAGAGTAGTATAAAACTTGCGCTTTGCAGTACAGCAAGTAGAATGAGAAACACATATTGCACGTAAGCAAACACTGCTACGTAAACAGAATAGAAACTTCTTACATTTCTCTAATGAAGTAGAAAGCAAATCAAAAAAAGAAACAAAAAAACCCAAAAACAAAAAAATGGAAAATAGAAAGCAAAAAAAACGACAGCAAGAATAATAAAACAATTTTTTTGGTCATATGCAGCACTCACTGTTGATTTGTTCATTGCAATGACCTTCGCTTATGATATGATTCAATTTTGTAGAAGGTGAAATAAAAAATTTAATTTCTATGGTTAAAAATAGTTAAAACTAGCGAATGGAAATGAAATATACCCCAATATGTTTATTAATTCAGGAAATTTACGACAAATCTACGATAATTGTTTTTAAATAAGTTGAATAGGTGCGGACCTATAGCGTGGTAAAGCTTCTGAACCAACTTAAGGTACACGAAAAGGATGAATAAATCAATCCCGATGCAGAATATCACAAAAAAAAATTAATTGCATATAATAACTGAGCATAAGTAAATATATACGTCTAAAGTTCATCAATATACGTAGTTTTCGTCTGACACGAGGGTCGTTACCATTTTATATATAATTAAAAAGAAAACAATCAAGCCCAACCTCTTAATATAAAATCTAAACTTATTTTATTAAAAGTTATGTGTAATTCAGAGTTTCCTACAACAAAAGTAAATGATAGTTAAAGTATGGCTATTTATTTTAAAACTAAAGAGCCCTGTTTTTTTAGTTAGCCCAATTGTTTAAACGTGTGTTGGCAAAAATTTGTCTGTATCCACTGAACCAGACAAGATATACATATAAAAAAGTAATGAATACTGGAGATTTCTCCTCAATTTTCATATGAATTAGATAAGTACTCGTATGTAGATGAGTGTAAAAACTATCAAAATTTGATCTCATGCTATACACTGCTTATTTATTATTTGGATTGTCTACACAAAGGTAAATTAAGCCATTAGACCTTAAGGCATCATAAGTAGAACTACAAATTTAATATTAACCATAAATTAAGAAAAAAGTTAATTAGTCGCGGGCCTTGAAATATCCTCATGCGTATTAATTTCAATACCTTTGTCTCCTTTCCTTTTACTAATTAGAACGGTTAATCTAATCAAGCTGCATTTGTGAAGGTGCCTCCGCTTAGACGTTTCTGGAGTTTTTTTTAACATTTTTCAAGAATGCTGTTTTGTAGCCAGTCAGAAAATCATTAATTTACTCGTAGATTAGTTTCGATGATGATGTTATTATTGGTGCAACGCCGTTGCCTCAGTTAATATTTTTGTATTGAACACTGGTATTGATAAGGAATCAATGACGTACATTTGCATATATAATAAATAGCGCTTTCTAAAAATACTCGTACGACGGTCATATCCAACTAGCTCAAACTTTGACTATTGGATACCTTGTGGTGTTCTAACTTAAAATCTCTTAAAATTCAAAGTTCCCGATTACTGTACTATGGCCATTCTGTTCACTAACCCAAATTTGCCTCCAGATTTGTTTTTAATTTAAATACTCTAAGCACGGTATCGGTTGGGTCTTAAAATATGATATATTGATTTTGCGAAAAATTCCAGATAGAGCTTCACCTCGATTGAATTGCAGTGCCTTAGCGACGGTGTCAATAAATAAAAGTATTCATAACATACTGCATCCACATGCATGACACATTTTTAGACACATGCTGCTACGATTTTAGTACAAAATGTTTCTAAATAATGTGGACCCAGGTTAACTTAAATATTTATCATCAATTTGCTTGCTTCCGTATATAAAGAGAGTTTCTCCGCACAACTATTTATTTCTGGTGTCAGCAACAATTTGCGTCCAATTAAATATCATTAGTTCGTCCATTGAAAATATCTTCCACATGGCATGTAACGTGTCACAGTTTATGATATGAACAAGTGCTTGTAGACCCAAGCTCATCATATTAATTTTTTGTGCTCTCCTATCTATTCTTTTCCATTCCTGAAGCTTTAAATCCTCCTACACCGTTGGCATCCCCTTTTCCCTATTGACAATATCATACATGTCGTTGGCACTTAGCATGACCCTTTTTAACAATTTTCAACAGGTACTACCTGTTTCAATAAGATGGGTCGTGTATTGAAAACTGTTGAGATAACTTGACCTGACTTTTTTTTTCTTGTGGGGGTTAAGAACAAAGTTTTGTGTTTAGTTGAGAATATTCTGACTCCTTACCACTGGTGGGGGGAAGTCAATAACAACACAACTATTTTAACGAACTGAACTTTATTTAAATTAATTTTGCCTTAAATACTACAATTTTGCTTATTCTACATTATTTACACAACTTGAGCAGGCTAAGAAACAAATCGTACGAGGTGTTCAGTTACGTGGCATGTACAAGTAACTTAATAAGCTGTGCGCTTTGGAATGCACTGCTTAGTTCTCAAAAAAAATGCAGAGTTTTAATTTGTGCGTTGTTCGTCGTTTGTTGTTTGATGCTTGTTGTTGTGATTATTCACAACATGCTGGGGCCGGCTTAAATGGACGTCACGCAGAAGTCTGATTCATCAAGTTTTCGGGTTGTAGAGGGTTCAATGCTATGTAGCTGCGTGCTTGTTTTTTTACCTGGTTTTTTCTTGAAGAATCGCGTTCTTATGTTTATAACTATGAAAATAAATGCAGCTATAAAGAGCAGTGTCGTAACAGAGCCGATGGTGGTGTAATGTTGGATCTTGTGTGTCCTCAGTAACAGCAGCAATTTTTCCTAACCTTGTTGGACTTCAAGAGCATGTTCTACCTTGCCAATATCCTTAAATATGTCTGGCCGTAGAACTGGAGCTTCTTGCCTCATGTGCGTGAAATTCGTCAGCTGCTGCGATATGTTGCTTGTTGGCAAAAACAATGCTTGCAATCGACTTGACAGAATTCGTTTCCCAATGATGATCATCCATTCTTGACGTATCATGCAGGTTTCTTGCAGACTTATGGTTCTGCTGCCAAATAATGAGATCTGCTTCATTTCTTGGTCACAGATAACGTCTACACTTGTTTTAAAGGGCATGTTAAATATATAGGTATTAGGATGATGCATCTCTACCCAATATGCTCTGGCAGGAACTGTATGGGTAGTACAGGCTGTTGAGAGTAAGTTGTTGTGTTGAAGTATGCTCATCTCGCATGCACTAATGGTGGAACCAGGTGTATAAATTGGATTGACTAAATTGCACCAGTACATGCCAGCTGACCTCTGCTTGCAGGAATTGATTTCTTGCTTTGTCATAGGGTAGTATCGATCCAATTGTAGACTAACTAATAGGTACTCTGGTGATGGTACTAAGTACGTGAAATTCCCGTTATGCCCAATTGGTACTGGTAACACATTGAAAACCTTGAATTCCTCGTTGAACAGTAAGGGAATCGTGTAAAAATAATGTCTTCATCTGTTACTCTTCCCTTTGGATGAAGGTCTTCATAGAGTTGGAGAATCGGTTCATGTTGTCGTTCCCCCGGTATCATTAATGTGCGAGGGATGTTGTCATGTATCCTTATCAATTCATTCTGCAGCTGGTTCACACTAAGTATAAGAGGATGCATTCTGCCCTGATGTGTTGATAGTACAATATCCAGCATTATGTTTTGAGTGTTCTGGTAGTTGATCATCATTAACATTGCATTCATTGCGGTAGATACCAAAATTTTAAATCAGTTGAACTTATCGTGTTGTTTATTCAAGTCATTTATAAGAGAAATCAGAAAGGCTTGTTGTTTTTGGTTGGACATTCGTTCTTTCTTGAATATATTGATTGTTGAATCGATGATGGTTGTTTGATTCTTCATTAACTGTAATATGTGTTCTTCATTTCCTTGCACCATTTCAATTATTTGCTCGTATTTTTGAGCAAATCGTTGATCCAGCACTCCAAAGAGCTCATTTGCTACAGTTCCTATGAAGTCGAATGGTGATCGCTTACTCCTTAATGGCACGTTGTTTGCGTGCAATAGCACATCGTTATTCAATTCTATCAGCTGCAATTGTTGTTCGAATTGTGCCAAGGTATTATCGCAAAGAACTGTAAAGCCTTCTGATATATTTCTAATGCAAACGTCTTTCATCCGCCTCACGCATTCCTTGTATGTATAAAATTCGGACTAGTAGCTTGTCAAATTAAAAAACACGATAGCTTTCCATGTACTGGCGATCATGTTTGCGCGGCCAACGTTTTCAATGAATATACCAGACTGAGTTTGGTATTGATTGACGTGGACTTGGTTCATATTCTGATCAGACATAGCTCTGGTGATAAATGCTGCTATTAAGCATATCCAAAAAGGAGGATTGTTTGTTGTTATATTATGTCTACCAGAGCGCTTTCCCTGGCCTTGTGTATCTGCATTTATTTGATTGCAATTTGTTAAATCTTTAGTTGCAATTTGAGTTTGAAGTATTGCATTCTCTTCAGCTGTATTTAGTTCATTATTGGGTAATGGGCATAGTTTAGCAATCGGTCTTTTGTAGTGTGAGCCGTTACTCAGAACTGTTGCAGCTCGAACCCTTTTATCTTTTCCTGGGTGTACCTCCGTCACTCTTCCTAGTAGCCATTTTGTAGGTGGCAGTCGGTCATCTTTAATGAGAACTACGTCACCGACACTTAAGTTTGCCTCCTTTTGTTTCCATTTGGAGCGTTGCTGAAGTTGTGATAGATAGTCATTCGACCAAGCTTTCCAGAAGTCGTGAATCATTTTTGGGATTAACATCCACCGGGAGCCGTAACTACGTGTTTGGTCAATTACTGGTTCAGGTAAGGCGTTGAGCGCAGATCCAATTAACAAGTGACCTGTAGTGAGTATCAGCTTATCTTCAATATCGTTGCTTACAACGGTAAGGGGTCGAGAGTTTAGGCATGCTTCTATTTGGGTAAGTAGCGTTGAAAGTTCCTCAAACGTAAGCGTTGTTTCACCAATTATTCTTTTCATATGATATTTCACCGACTTAACACCTGCTTCCCATAGTCCGCCAAAGTGTGGGGCAGCAGGCGGAATAAAATGCCATTTGATACCATCAACTGCCAACTTCTCAGTGATTTCATCTCTCCCCTGTGCTATAGTCAACTTGATTAAGCTCTGTATCTCTTTGTTTGCTCCTATAAATGTCGTGCCACAATCAGAGTAAATATCTGAACATACACCTCTTCTTGATGTAAATCTTCGGACGGCAGCCAAAAACGCCTCTGATGTGAGGTCGCTTACTAGTTCTATGTGAATAGCCTTAGTAGCTAAGCACACAAAAACTGCTATGTATCCCTTTGTAGTGCGATTACCTCTTCCTTTGAACAAAAGAATTTTTAGTGGGCCAGCATAGTCTACACCAGAATGAGTAAAGGGTCTCGAAGGTGTTACTCTTGGTGTTGGTAATATTCCCATTATTTGAGCTTTATTTATTGCTCTAAAGCGATGGCATCGTACACATTCGTGAAATGCTTTCCTGACAACTCGTTTGGATTGCAAGGTCTTAAAGTTGCTAAGGTCAGTTGAATACCTCCATGCAATGTTTTTTCGTGAGTGTGTTTCACCAACAACCTTGTAAAAATACTACGGTATGGTAGTATAATTGGATGTTTCTGGGATTCTGTCAGAGGTGCATTTTCCAGCGGACCTCCGACTACTATAATGTTGTCCTTGTTCATTAGAGGATTCAATGATAACAGCTTACTTTTCCTATCTAGGAAACGTCCACCTTGCAGACAGGCCCATTCTTCTTTGAATTCCCTTTGTTGAACGATGCGTATGACGGTCTTACGACTGGCTTCTAACTCCTTTGTTGTCAATGGTCCTACGTGTGTATTCGTCCTTTTGCACTTTGAAATGAAGCGTTTACAGTACGCAGTAACTCTTATAAGTTTGTTGTATGAGGAAAATCTTGTGAACATGCATGCGGCCTCAAACACCGACAGTGTCATAGTTATCTTTACCTCAGGAACTGTAACGTCAACAGCTACTTATGCCGGCCAATGGGATGAAGGGAGCTTTAGCCATTCGGGGCCAGTCCACCATAACGAGTGATCCTTCAATCGGTTTGGTGCAATTCCTCTAGAGGCAAAGTCAGCGGGATTTTCAGACGATGTAATGTGTCTCCAGTGCTTTGTTGCAATTTTTTCATGAGTTTGCGATACCCTTATTAGCTACAAATGTTTTTAACGTAGAAGGACATCGCTTAATCCATGCTAGGGTAATCGTCGAATCTGTCCAGGCAAAAACATCACCCAATTGTGTCCGGAATACCTGTTGCGTTTCCAGAGTAACCTTGATAGCAAATGGGGTCCGCACAATTCTAGTTTTGGAAGTGTAATTTTTGTTTTGATAGGTGCGACCTTTGTCTTTGCCATCAATAATGTTATTTGGTATGAACCATCTTGAAGAGATATTCTGGAGTACACTACTGCAGCGTAAGCGGATTCTGAAGCGTCACAAAACCCGTGTAAGTCAATTTTGTGTTTCTTATTAGTTCCCATCCATCTTGGGATTTTTATATCTTCAATAGTGTTCAAATTATTTCTGAGACTATTCCAGGATTGTTGTAGCTCTGAAGTTAAAGGTTCATCCCACGATAAGTTGGTCTTCCATAGTTCTTGCATTAATAATTTTGCCCTAATAGTGACAGGTGCCAACCATCCCAACGGGTCGTACAACTTAGCTATTTCCGAAAGTGTGGCACGCTTCGTTAAAGTTTGTTGATTTGGTTCTTCCTTGACTTTAAATTGAAGTGTATCAGACGAAAAACTCCAGTGTATACCTAGTGCTTTGATTGTGTCTTCTTTATTAATTTCAATTTCTCGGTGCCCCTGATTATTAACTTCTCTGTCTTGTAGCTTAATATTGTTCGTTGCCCATTTCCGGAGATTGAATCCTGCTTCTTTCAAAAGTTGAACGAGCTGTGCCTTTGCTTCTTTGCATTCGCTCAACGTGCTTCTTCCAGACATCAGATCATCTACATAAAAATCATTTTTAAGGATATCGGATCCAATTTGATACCTTTGTTGCTCATCAATGGCCAATTGTTGAAGGGTTTTGACTGCTAAGTACGGTGCCGATGCTGTTCCATATGTCACAGTGGTGAGTCTGTATTCCTTTATCTGTTCCCTTTCTGAGTTTCGCCACAAAATTCGTTGATAATCCTGATGATAGTTGTTGACCTTTATCTGGCGGTACATTTTCTCTATATCCGCTGTGAAAACGTACTTATGACGTCTCCATCGCAATAAGATTGTTGTTAAATCTTCTTGCAGCTTGGGCCCCACCAGCATGAGTTGGTTTAAACTCACGCCTGTTGTAGTTTTAACCGATGCATCAAACACAACCCGTAGCTTTGTTGTCGTGCTATCAGGTTTATGAACTGCGTGGTGCGGCATGTAGTAGACATCACTTATGGTATTGTTGGCTAGAGGCACGACCATATAAGGTCTAAAAACTCCTTCATAAACTTTGTGTATTCTTCTTTTAATTTCAAATCTTTACTAAACTGCTGTTCCAGTTGACGTAGCCTGGCTATTGCCTTATTTTTAGAATCTCCTAGTTTATGGTTTTGCATCAATTTTATGTTGAATGGTATATTCACCACATATCTACCATTATCATCTCTGGAGTGAGTTTCACTGTATATTTACTCACATTCCTGGTCTTCCTCTTTTAGATAGTTGCGGTCTTGAAATTCTTCTAGTTCCCAGAATTTTTGAAGCTGCTTTTCTAAGGAGGTTTGTACTACCATCCCAGTTACCCTGACACCATAGCCTTTCTGGGAAGATGTTCGACCTGTTATGAGCCACCCTAAATGAGAATTTTGTGCTATTGGGAAACCCTTTGTGCCCTTTCGCACTCCTTCTAGGATTATTTATCCATATATGTCAGCACCTAGTATCATGTCGATAGTACCTGGAGCATTATACGTATCCTGGATCGGCAAGGGTAAGCTCTTGAAACTGTTTGGCTTTTAAAGTTATTGTTTTCTCGGCTGGCAGCAATCTTGTTAGTTTTGGTAGAACAAGGGGTTCTACGTGTATCTTGAATTTTGATGCTACTCTTGATGATATGGAGAAATTTACTTTACTACGTGCAGTTCCTGCATCTGTTGCTCCTAGACCAGTAACAGCTACAAACACTCTTTCTTTAGATAGTCTAAGCGATTGAGCTACTTCTTCTGTGATCAAAGTAGCTTGTGAGCCTGGATCAATAAGGGTTCTTATTTGCCTGCTTTCCCCGTTATTATTTTTAGCAATGATTATGGCTGTGGCAAGTAGGACGCTTTGGTTATGATCGCCATGGTTAACTTGGGGTTGCTCTGATTTAGTTATATTAGGTTTTCGTTTTTCGAAATGTTCCATGTGCAAAAGTGAATTATGCCTTTTATTACAATGTTTGCACAGTCTCTTGCTGAGGCATGCACTCTGTTTGTCATGGCGTAAGCAATTCACACATAGTTTTGCTGATTTCACTTGTTCATAACGCTTTTTTGGGGTCCAGCTCAAAAATTTATTGCAAACGTAAACAGCATGTTCACCTTTGCAGAATGCGCATTCAGTTGCTGTTCCAATATGGCAGTTGTGCGCTGTAAATTTCAATTCCTCTCTTGGTGTCTTCTGCTTTGATGACGACAATACTTCCAATGCTCGGTATCGTCTTGTTAGAAACTCAAAGAGTGCTTCTTGAGTGGGCATCTTGTTTGGGTTTTCAATGCTTTGCTCAAACAAGTTCCTGCTTTCTGGATCTAATGTTTTCAATATAAGATGAACAATGATCGGTCCACATGAGGAAGTTTCGAAGCCTATGGTTTTCAGAGCCGCAATCCCTTCTTTATTTGCGTCCATGATTTGCTTAAGATGATTTGATGATGGATGGTTCCCAGTATGATTTCCTTTAAACATTCTGTCCAGATGCATGGTAATGATTTTTCTTTCATTGGCATATCGTGACTTTAAGGTTTCCCAGGCATTTTGATAATTATCACTTGATATTGTGAAATGTTGTATTAACTGAAGAGGTTCGCCTTCTAAGTGAGTTTTAAGATACTCCATTTTTTCTGTTACGCCCAGAGTAACTTTGTTATGAATTAATGTGGTAAAAATGTCGCAAAACGATTGCCATTCTAAATAATTACCCTTGAATATTGATATTCTCAATTGGGGAAGGCGGATTTCTGGAGCGGAAGAGGAGTGGTTTTGATTATTTGTTTCTGATGATTTCAATGCCATTTGTAAGAGACAGTTGTTTACATCATCTTCAACTCCCTCGTAACGATTTTCCTGCATGTAGGGAATCGTATAATCCTGTTCTGATGCTTTCGACAAAAATTCTTCGTGGAGTTCAGTTAGGTTCCTCCACTGTTCCAGCAATATTTTCTGTTGGTATTCATGAACTTCTTTTGAATACTTATGAAATGTCTGCTCGAAAGCATCAATGCTCCTTGATATCGCCGCTATTTTAATGTTCAATTTTGTGAGCCTCTGTGTCTGTTGCTCATTTTCTGCTAGTTCTTCTTCATTACTACCAGCCGAAGATACATTTTCCAAGGCATTTTTAAATTTTTCGTACATAGATTTAACCACTTGAACAGTGTCTCTTTGTATGTACGGTGTGTCCGGTTTAATCACCTCTTTAATTTTTTGGTGATTGGTTTGGAATTCAGTCCAGATTTTTTCGATTTTCTGTAGTCTTTCCTGTATGTAGCGAGTTGTCTTTCTAGATGTGCTGTCTTTTCCGAAATTTGTTTGTATTTTCTCCAGTTCCGTTGCAAGAGATTTTTGTCTTGCGACGATAAGGTAAACATCCACATCCTCCATATTTTTGTTACTCTTTTATTTGTTCCGTTTTTATAATTTTATTTCACAAAAAAAATACCCAGTGTTGCTAGCCCTGGTAACGCTTTTCTTCGTTTTTGTTAATTTTTAGTTATGACTGTGTACGTATTTTCACCAATGTTTGTAGCCCTGGTGACGCTATGTTAAAAATAACAAAAAAATGTTTGTTTCACTTAGATATACCAGTGTTTGTAGCCCTGGTAACGCTTTCCTTTCTTATGGCTTCGAAGGACCAATGTTTGTTGAGAATATTCTGACTCCTTACCACTGGTGGGGGGAAGTCAATAACAACACAACTATTTTAACGAACTGAACTTTATTTAAATTAATTTTGCCTTAAATACTACAATTTTGCTTATTCTACATTATTTACACACCTTAAGCAGGCTAAGAAACAAATCGTATGAGGTGTTCAGTTACGTGGCATGTGCAAGTAACTTAATAAGCTGTGCGCTTTGGAATGCACTGCTTAGTTCTCAAAAAAATTGCAGAGTTTTAATTTGTGCGTTGTTCGTCGTTTGTTGTTTGATGCTTGTTGTTGTGATTATTCACAACATTTTGAAAAAAAATTATGACAAAGTCAAAATTTTTTGTTTAAAAAAAACAACAGATTTTTGATCGTCAGTAACTTCCGACATAATAATTTTAGGGCAACATTTACTTTCAAGCAATTTAAGTTCTAATAATACGGAGTTCAGCAATATCCCATTTGTTACCATTCACGCATATATTTGAAAGATGTATGTATTGAAAAATAGAAGTTAAAACAGATAAAAGTTAAACTTTGCTTAAAACCCCTGTATCTCGTAGGTCATACATTAGCGATTTACACTGCGCCGCGTATATCTTATAAGCTAAGAAGAAAACAAAACTCGCAAGTTACACAATTGCAAGTCAGCAGATTTTTAGATGGCACATTTCTTCCTTCGCAACCAATAAAATGTCAATTCGGCATTACGGTTTAAATGGGAACTTATCGATGTCTGAAGGCCATCGGAAACGTAATACGTAAACTTTATACACATATTACATATTATGGGAAAAAATTAAAAATGATAAACAATAAAGAAAACTGAAGGCGTTTTATTTGGTAAAATAAACAAATTATCGAATTGGGACAGTCGAATTTAAATTGGTGAAACAATCAAAGAAAAATGAATAGAATTTGTGAGAGTATACAGTTTCTTGTTTGATGAGATAACACAAAAGTATAAATATATTTTTAATGAACAAAGCATTTGTCTATTTCCATTGCAAAGGAAAAATAACTACAATGTGAAATTTTAACAAAATGACTGTCACTATAAAAAAATAACTTCGATGAACTGTCATAATCCAAGTGCCACCAGGTGTGGCTGTGGTATAGCAGTACTAGCAATCGCTTCTCACTCGGAGGGTCATGGTTCGAATTCTACCCATGACAAGTCTTTCAAGTTTTTCATTTGTGTAATTGGAACTCAGACAGAAAAACTCTACGTGTGAAGGCATAACACTGACACGTAGATTTGACTGTTGTAGAGTTTTACATGTGTTTCAGGCATTAGAGTTAAGAAGTTAAAGGAAATTTGCGACATTGCTAACATTGAATACAAAAAAAATTTGGGATACAGCAAAACTCATTGGCTCAATCTACTGTCCGCTGTGGAAAGAATTTTAAAACTCTATGTGCCTTTAAGAGTATTTTTTGAATTTAGAAAAATACCTTTCATAATACAATTTTATAAAATTGAGGAACAAAATATATCCGTACTAGATGTCACACAACACATTAAAAACATAAAACTATCTAACTGACAAGAAACAAAATTAATACACGCCACTATCAATGGGATGTTTACTTGACTGTCGCAGTGCAGATGAAATATATAATTTCCTGGCGGTGGCTGAAGAATTTTACTCAACTTGTTTGCAATATATTGAGCAGTGGACTGAATATTTTGATAATTTAAACATTTTTGATTAGTCAACTTTAAAACCTGTCTACCAGAGTAGAGTAGCGTCAAACAAGTTATTTCCCATATGTCTGAATATAAAGTTATGAATTCAGGAAAAACCAAAGAAGTGGAAAGATTCGAGTTTTCTTTAATTAAAAACTACATATCAAAAGCGAAAGAAGAATGGAAGAAATCATATTTCGTCATTTTGAAGAGACCCAAATTCAGATAAAAAGTTTTAAAAAAGTAATTGAGTATATGCTTTGCCTACCGGGGAGTAACGCGCCAGTAGTGAGAAAATTCTCAGGAATGAACAAAGTATGGACATCAATTTAAAAATTTAAAAAACACTGCAAAATATATTAATTTGCAAATACAATGTGGATCTAACATGTGAACAATTTTTAACACTTTTGAATGGGTCACGGGAATTGCTAAAACAAATCTGTTCAAATGAGAAATACTCTAATTAAAGTGTTAACAGAAATTTAAAAATATTTCTTGTTATTTTACTTTTTTCTTTTTAACCCCAACTTCAATACCAACACATGAATATGGGGGATAGTAAAACAGGTACCAGTGTACGTTGGTTTTAAATGTCTAAATGTTAAAATACTAGGAAAAAGAGAGCTCGGCAGGGCATTCCACAAGCGAGTTGTTCGTCTTAGTAACGAATCACGATATTTAAGAGTACACCCGAAAATGGGTTTGAGGGTATACTTTATAGCGATACGGGTGTTACGGTGGAAGTTTTAAAGGGGTGAAATGCTACTGGCGATTTCTATGGAGCACTGATTGTGCAAATAGCGATAAAACAAAGTAAAACACGAGGCATTTCGTCGGTGTTCGAGTGTGTCCATTGACTGGGTGATATAAGCATCACCTAATACTTTTATCACACGGTTTTGAATTCTATCCAGCAGGTGCAGAGATGTTTCAGGCGCACCTGACCATATGTGTACATTGTACTCCACTTTCAGGCATTCATCCGCCTGATATATTGAGGCCAGTTCCGAAGGGGAAAAGACATCGTTGTCATTGACACACATGACACACATACCTAGAATGGAAAGTTTTTCGGTTACGACGATGTGAGTGCCATTTATGGATAATGGCTGGGTGTTTTATTTTAGCTTTAATATTTTAACAGCATTGTATTTTAGAAGCATTAGATTCCACTTTGTTGATAGTTGCCCAATTGGTTATGCTGTTAATATCGGAATTTAATTAGCTTAGCATACGCTGCCGTTCCCGTTCTACATCCGCAGAGCAGGGACCCGAGTCCGGAAACGAATATGAAAAGCAGGGAGTACTGTCGTCAACAAAGGAATATATTGGATTAGAAGTGGCTGACAAGAGATCATTGATAAAAATTAAAAAGAATGACAGAACGGAAGTCTGGGTCACACCAGCATTTATTTTGTGAATATCGGACTTGAAAACATCCAAGACAACTTGAATTGAACATTCCGAAGGTAGTTTCTTATCAATTGAAGAAGAGAGTCGTCGATCCCAAATGCATGCATTTTCGGCAAAAGAGTCTGATGCCAAACTCGGTCAAATGCCTTAGAGATATCAAGTGCATCTACCTTGCTTTCGCCAGATTGATGTACGCTTTGTTTCCACTTTTTGGTGAGACATGCCATCAAGTCACCAGTGGACCTGTAGCTACGAAAACTGTACTGCTGATTATAGAGAAGTTTTCGAGTTTCGAGATATTTCATGAGCTGACGATTTATCAGCGGTTCCATGACCTTCGAAAGAAGGGACCTAAGTGCAATGGGTCTGTAGTAGGAGAAATGGGAAGATTCTCTAGGGAAATTAAAAACGTATTTGATCTAAATAAAATTTTGTCTATTTTACGTATTCCTGATAGTGATTGGAATTAAAAAAAATTAAATAGAAATAGTTCTACTAACAATACTAAACAACTTGCCAGACAATTGAGAAATTTAGAACGAAAATAGCTGGTAACTTTAATGATAATAGATCAATCCAAAATAGAAATACCGTACATCGTATACTGGACAGATAGGATAACAGAATTATGTCAACAGGAATCATAATGACTTTAGAGACGATGAAAGCTTCAGTGATAGGTCAGGGCAGAATGGAATTCATAACAGAAAAGGACAATGCAGATATCATAGCAGATTAGGACAATCTAGGCAACAGAGCTAAGTGCTTCTAAAGTTTTATTCGTTGTTTTATTACAAAATTTACACAATTTGTATGCCAATCCTTATTCAATTCCAAAAATAAGGGCGTAGTACCAAAAAAAAGAAGAGAGTGATAAAACGTGTTCGGTGCATACTGTTATACGCCGTGTATACTTAAATCGTTTTGACAGAAGAATTTTATGCGATCGGTGGTCGTGAAAGCCAAAGCGCCAGGCTGGTCGTGCGGAAGTTCTCAGTTCGAATCACGGAATTTGTTTTCTTAATTTTTTTTCCTCTTCCTTTTCTTTTTTTCTCTTTTTTTTTCATTGACCTTCAGTCATTGGGGAAGCGGGTTGTTACTTTTGTTTTTTTGATAATATTGTATATATAATAACTAGAATTAAGATAGAGTTAAGAGATCTACTTTTAAGATACAATTAAGCTTGTACTATTTTAAGGCGAAGAGAATAAAATTATAAGGTTATTCGGAAATTGTTTGTGTTAATTGAGAGAGGACGGGATTTGTTCGCGATCGTCACAACCAATTCGCGATTAAAGTTGTGTTGAAGTTGTGCGGAAGGGTAATCGCGTGGCGCCCATTTATTTAACATCTTTACCCACGGCCAGCCTCCGAAGTTGGCCGAGCACCTTTCTGTGCAACGCCGCGGGGTAGGAGGTAAAAGGACGGTAACATTTTGGCGCTCAACGTGGGGCCCTTATTCGGAATCAGCCATTTAATCAACCATCGGTAGTCGGGTGCTTTTTTTTTGGTGGTTTTATTGTTTTTTGAGTTGTTATTTTTTTTTATAAAGGCTCTTGTTTTCCCGTCTGGAGAACTTCGAATTAATTATTTTAGCACAAAAAAAGGAACCTCCAATCACAGCAAAACTATTTTTAATTTTTTTGGGATGGAGATCAATAGGTTAAGCTCGGAAGAGCTTCGATACGAGCTAGATGTTAGGGGACTCATAGGTAGTGATTTAGATGAGATGAGGAAGGTACTGCGCACGGCTTTAAGGAGGGACTCGAGTTTAATTTTGCCTGAGTACACGTTTAGTTTTTCAGAGGATCAAGCAGCCATAAAATCCAAACTAGAGGAAATTTTAAAGTTGACGAATGAGTTTGTTGGTGACGAAAACTCCACACAATTTAAGAAGATTTCTGCTAAATCGGAGTGGGTTTTGAGGCGTTTGAGTAGGTCGAAAGTTAGCACCCCCGGAGAGAAAGCCTTCGTTTTGGATGTCAGGCAGCAGGTCGTAGGGCTCCTTTTAAACCTAGACGTTAATGCGGGAGTGGATGTTCCGAAGCAGGAAGGAAAAGCGATTCAGGGGGAAGAGGTGTTGGGTATTTCGCCGCCGAACGAGGCGTCTCCCACCAATAGTATTCACTGCGGTGTACCTCTTGCCACCTCATCACCCTTGTTTACACCAGAAAAGAGGGTGCCC
Organism: Volucella bombylans; assembly: GCA_949129095.1. Lineage (NCBI taxonomy): Eukaryota > Metazoa > Arthropoda > Insecta > Diptera > Syrphidae > Volucella > Volucella bombylans. Next base: position 62,408,002 of record OX422142.1, read on the forward strand.
CTTATGAAATGGGGCGTTAAGTTCAGCGGTGACCACACTCAGTCAATTAGTTGCTTCTTGGAAAAGGTAGAAGAGCTAAGGGAAGCTCACTAAGGCTGAGCTTTTTTACGGGGCCTACGACTTTTTCGAGGGGAAAGCGGCAATATGGTTCAGGGCCAATAAACCATTTATCAGTTCCTGGCCACAACTGGTCCAAAAGTTAAAAGCGGAGTTTCTGCCACCGGGTACGATGATAGGCTCTGGGAGGAGATAAGATGTAGGACACAAGGCAGTTCCGAGACCATAGGAATTTACGTCAGCGTAATGTTAGGACTATTTTCAAGGCTAACTGAGACACGTACGGAAGAGGTGAAGCTGAAATAGATTCGTAGAAATATTTCCCCACTTGTTTTCGATGTAGGCAACCAGGCCACATCGCAGCCCAATGTCAGCAACCGGTTCGTTGCTATGGCTGCAATAGGGTTGGTACCATACGCAGCCGGTGCAAACACTGTGCATCAGTGTCTCGGGTTTCGGGAAACAACCCCTCGGCTCAAGGACAGGCGGGGCTTTGAGTCGAACGAAAAAGACCGCAATAAAACGGAGGAGGGGCGTTGGAGAGTCGGTAGGGTGTAACTTAGGTTTAGACTTTATACTGGAAATGAAGGGTTCTGACAGGTGTCCTTATTTAAGTGTAGAGATTTATGGGGTAAACATTTTAGGGTTATTAGATTCAGAGGCATCTCGAACGATTCTCGGTGGTAAGGGTTGGGAAGCGCTGCGGGGTTTTAATTGCCAACTGTCCAAATTAAATGCCAAAGCGGTGACTGTTGCTAATTGGGATGGGGTTGACATGGTCGGTGCACTCAACGTTCCTATTAAGGTGGAGAATACGGTGAAGGTAATGGAAGTGCTTCTGATACCAAAGTTACCGCATAGTTTGACACAGCTTGTTCAGCACGTCATTAAAACCAGTTCCCCACCTATCAAACAACGATACTATCCCGTTTCTCCCATAGTACAGAGACAGATTAATAAGGAAGTGGACGATATGCTGGAAGCCGGGGTCATTGAGCCATCTTCAAGTCCATGGTCGTCTCCAATTTTATTAATCAACAAAAAGGATGGGAAATACCGATTTTGTGTGGACTTTCGTAACCTCAACCAAGTAACCGAGCCCGACGCGTACCCAATACCATACGTCTCTGCAACCCTTGACAAACTTCGAAATGCTAAATATCGTTCCTCGCTTGACATCAAGTCTGCCTACTGGCAAATACCTATGGCCGAGACATCGAAACAGTACACAGCGTTCACTATTCCCGGGAAGGGGCTGTATCAATTTCGTCGCATGCCTTTTGGGCTACATAACGCCCCAGCGACTTGGCAGCGTTTTATTGATACAGTCATCGGAACCGACCTTGAACCGAACGTCTTTGTGTACCTAGATGATGTCATAATTGTGACTGAAGCTTATGAAAAGCATTTGGAAGTCTTGCGAATAGTGCTGCAGCGAATAAAGGAGGCCGGTTTTGTCTTGAGTCGTGACAAATGCGAGCGTTGTAAGCCAGAGCTTAGGTACCTTGGTTATGTCGTAAATGGGAAAGGCCTTTTAGTGGATCCGGAAAACGTTAAATGTATGGTTGAGTACCCACGGCCAGTGACCGTATCTGGAGTGCGAAGATTTGTCGGTATGATGTCGTGGTATAGGCGTTTTGTTCACAACTTCTCAGATTTGATTGCCGCAATTACAGGGCTTCTCAAGAAAAAGCGCCACTTTGAATGGAACGAGAGTTGCGAAAAAGCATTCTGCACGCTGAAAGAGAGGTTGATTTCGGCGCCAATACTCAAGTGCCCTGATTTCAGTGTACCCTTCATCGTACATGCAGAGGCCTCTGGTTGTGGCTTAGGAGCCGTTCTCACTCAAGAACAACCTGGTGAAGGCGAAAAGGTGATTAGCTATCTTAGCCGATCCCTGACGAGAACCGAAAGGAACTACTCCACTACGGAACGGGAATGTCTGGCTGTTATTTGGGCCGTGGAAAAGCTTCGTCCCTATTTAGAAGGTAGTAGTTTCACTGTAGTGATTTTTTTTTTTTTTTTTTTTTTTATAATTTACGCGCGCCTAAGGGGTTAGAGACCCTTTTACTGTTGCCAGGGCGCGGGCGGAAAGGTAGAAGGAAGAGAAAGGAAAATTGTTTTGTAGTGGTTTGAAACTCAGGTGTATTTGGTTTCGATTTTCGCTCTCCAGGGGTGGGAGTCCGAATAGGACGGAGAGTTGTTGCTTCACTCAGAGTGATTCGAGGTATAATTCGCAGCATTTTTTTCTGTGCTTGAAACTCTACAACAGCCAAATCTAGGTGTCGGTGTTATGACTTCACACGCAGAATTTTTCTGTCTGAGTTCCAATTAGAAATGAAAAACTGACTTGCCATGATCAGGACTCGAACCTGGACCCTCCGAGTGAGAAGCGATTGCTAGTACCACTAGTACCAAGCGAGTAGTTCCGAGGGAGAGCCGGTCCGAAGTACTAAGGCAATGCCACGATGACATTTTTAGTGGGCACGGTGGGGTACAAAAGACGCTAGACAAGGTGGCGAGAAGCTACTTTTGGCCGAAACTAAAAACAAGTGTCACAAAGTACGTCCGTGCATGTACAGTCTGTCAGACGGTGAAACCTGACCTACGGAAACGTGCAGGACTGATGGTTTCACGGTGTAAAGTCAGCAGACCTTGGGAGCTGTTATACGTGGATTTTGTAGGACCTCTTCCTCGGTCTACTAAGGGGTATTGCTACATTTTGACGGTGGTCGACTTCTTCTCAAAATTTCCCTTGTTTTTCCCCGTTAGAACAGCAACCGCCAAATCCTTACGAGCTATTCTCGAAGAACAAGTGTTTTTAGTGTTTGGGGTCCCTAAATGGATTGTGTGTGACAATGGAATGCAGTTTAAGAGTAAAGAAATGGCTGATTTGGCCGATGCCTACAAGGTCACCCTGAATTTCACTGCATTTTACCACCCGCAAGCCAATCCGGCGGAGCGGTATAACCAAACGCTAAAGACAAAACTTCGTGCCTATGTTTCCGAGAATCACTGGAAATGGGATGAGCTTCTACCCAAAGTAGCATGTGCCATTCGAACCTCAACACACGAAGTCCTCAAGGAGTCACCATACTTCGTTTTCTTTGGGAGGGAGATGCCAATTAGGGGTGATGGGTCTGAGGTTCCTTCAAATGCTTTTACAGCCGATCGCTCTTTTGATGTTCAGGGCTGGTCAAAAGCCTTAGGTGAGGTAGCAGAAGACGTAAGGAATAGAATGCGCGTCGCAGCTAGAAAATCGGGAAAATTGTACAACCTAAGGAGGAGAGACACTCAATTCTTTCCGAAGGATTTAGTTTTGAGAAGGAATTTCGTCTTATCCGATGCTGCGAATTATTTTACGGCAAAGCTTGCCCCCAAGTATGTAGGTCCCTTTGAGGTTGTCCGAAGAGTCTCTCCCTGGACGTACGAATTAGGGGACAAAAGCCGGAAAAAAGTAGGTGTTTGGCACTCAAAAGACTTAAAGCTATTTATAGACAAGGACGACCTACGGTAGCCAGTCTGTTTAGGGTAGAAGTACGAAAATCTTTCAATAGAAAGGGGGTGTTTATTATGGTTTAACTTTTTTTGAAAGATTTTCGTCCAGGTTGGTGTGAAAACTCATGCCATGGTCAGTGGGAACATCATCCCCATGATTGGGGCTTGGCGTTAAGGTAGCGCGCACAGCTTCCAACTGGGGCGTCGTAGGTTCAATTCCCTCTGGAACCTTGTTTTCTTCCTTTTATTCTTTTTCATAGGTCATTTTCGCCGCGGTTCTCGTTAAGGACATCTGATACAGCCTGTGGAGATGTGCATGGTGAGAGCAGCGGAAAAATGGCCTGATCCGTGGAAATGGGCTAAGACAACCAAGCCATATAATCGAATCCACGGCGAGGTGAGACTGTAGCTGGCTGAGAGAGATTTGAGAGGGTCAGTTGGCTCGAAACAGGCAGTGAGGCAAGTGGTGTTAAAAACGCAGTGTCAAGTATAGTAGTGCAGTGCAGGGAGCAGCAAAAAAAAAGTACAGTCGTTATAGTAGATATTTAATTAATATATTAATAGATATAATAAAAAGTTCGAGCAAACGTAAGGACACTAAAGGCAAAATCGTGGTTGGAGGTTCTTCTTTTGGTTGCATGAAATCCTGGACAAGCTTGGTGCAGTTTGGCAATTCATTCTTCCCCAAGTGAAGCCCTAGTTGGAATTGGAGCGAGACGACCGAGGAGTAGAGCCAGAGCCAGCTAAGTGCTTCTAAAGTTTTATTCGTTGTTTTATTACAAAATTTACACAATTTGTATGCCAATCCTTATTCAATTCCAAAAATAAGGGCGTAGTACCAAAAAAAAGAAGAGAGTGATAAAACGTGTTCGGTGCATACTGTTATACGCCGTGTATACTTAAATCGTTTTGACAGAAGAATTTTATGCGATCGGTGGTCGTGAAAGCCAAAGCGCCAGGCTGGTCGTGCGGAAGTTCTCAGTTCGAATCACGGAATTTGTTTTCTTAATTTTTTTTCCTCTTCCTTTTCTTTTTTTCTCTTTTTTTTTCATTGACCTTCAGTCATTGGGGAAGCGGGTTGTTACTTTTGTTTTTTCGATAATATTGTATATATAATAACTAGAATTAAGATAGAGTTAAGAGATCTGCCTTTAAGATAGAATTAAGCTTGTACTATTTTAAGGCGAATAGAATAAAATTATAAGGTTATTCGGAAATTATTTGTGCTAATTGAGAGAGGACGGGATTTGTTCGCGATCGTCACAACCAATTCGCGATTAAAGTTGTGTTGAAGTTGTACGGAAGGGTAATCGCGTGGCGCCCATTTATTTAACATCTTTACCCACGGCCAGTCTCCGAAGTTGGCCGAGCAACTTTCCGTACAACGCCGCGGGGTAGGGGGTAAAAGGACGGTAACAAATATTATTCAAAACCCACAAGACATGGACATTAATAGTGTGAGAGACAACACTTCGAATGAAGGGGAAACGAATACTCCAGTCGTATGTAGGGAGGAAATAAATAGTATTGAGCTGGCGGAGTTTCGGAACTAAGCCTCGGAACAAGATATTCTGCAGTTCTACAATTGGAAGCATAAAATATACAATTTTAATGGACACTGCCTCTAGAGTCAGTTCAATTATTTCGCCAAGAGTTGGCTGTAGCGATTTTCTAGTATTCAAAATTCAGAAAATAAAAAATACCAGTTTATTCATCTAAATCTATATTGTCCCCTTCAAAGAAATCCCCATCGACTGCAACACACTTATGCCAGCGCTTGATCCAATGCTCGAAACATTTTTTATATACATACATAGTATGCAGTTTTCGGTATGCCCATCAGTGCTTCCTTCGATTTTTCCATTACTTCCTCTCGGCTGCTGAAACGCGTTCCCCGTAGTGGTTTTTTAACTCGATTGAACAGAAAGAAGTCACAGGGAGCCAAATCAGGTGAATTCGGTGGTTGTTGGATGATATTTGTTGCATTTTTCGTCAAAAAATTACGAATAATGATGGTGCGACGGTGCGTTATCATGGCGCAAAATCCACGAGTTTTCTGCCCACAATTCTGGTCTCTTTCGGCGAATTGTTTCACGCAAACGTCTTATAACGCCCAAATAATACTCTTTCTTTACTGTCTGGCCTTCTGACAAAAATTCATGATGCACTACGCCGTTGCGATCCATGAAAATCGTGAGCATTGCCTTCTTTTTAGACTGAAAACGACGTGGTTTTCTTGGTCTCGGCTCATTGCATGTCGTACTCATAAACCTCTCGTCTCCAGTAATGATCCTTTTGATGAATGTGGGATCGGATTCAGCCTCGCAAATCATCTCTTTTGCGACGTCAACACGGCCTCTTTTTTGCATAAAATTGAGGTCTTTTGGCACCAACTTTGCTGCTACACGACGGAAACCCAAATCGTTAACCAAAATGTCTTGGACGGATCCATAGGTCATGTTCAAGAACTCCGCTATCTCTCTGATGGTTAATTTGTGGTTATTGACCAACATTTCTTTTACTCCATCAATGTTTTCGGCGGTTTTCGATGTCGATGGTTTGCCACTGCGTTCATCATCTTCGATTGACTCACGACCACTTTTGAACCGCTCGTACACTGGGTAAACGACCGTTTTCTTTAGAGAATCGTTGTCGAAACACCTTTCCAACATTTGCAACGTTCGCGCATCATTAAATCCATTTTTGTACGCAAAATTTAATACAAGTTCGTTATTGCAAAATAAAATCCATATCTAAAATTGTAAAAAATCGCCAACACACACAGATTTAGATGTACTCTTGCCTACGTAACTTTTGCAAATGTCAAGCTATGACGCTAAGATTTAGGGAGAATGTCAACAACAGATTTACCAACTTAACAACAAAACAGAGCTCAATTCGGAACAATGGGAGCGCCACACGGAATGGGAACTTTTTGATCAGCATGGTATTAACACTATTAATAATAGAACCAAGGAACATTTCTGTTACTGATGCACCTAAACAGCTTGGGATGAATACTGAGAGCAAATTAAAATGGTATAAAATGTCATCAGCTAACAATGACTCTGATCTTCTTATGGGTATGGACATTATTACGAAAACTGTGACTGAGTTTAATATAAGTGAAAAATTTATGAAATTGGTAAATATCGCAAATATAACGAAAACACCTCAAGAAGTTTAATGTGACGAACTTTCAAGTCTAAACAACAATAAAATAGATCTTGCTCATTTAAACATGTCAGATGAATTAGGCACTGAAAATATAAAAACAATACTAGAATTTACTTTACAAAGAAGGTGGCAAGCTCACAAATACAGATAGTATTATGCATGAGATCAGGACCACCACTGATCCACTGTAATAGCAGATATTCTTCCCCCATATTAGTTGTAAATCAGGACAACAAACATTCAGACTATATGTGGATTATAGAAGACTGAATAAAGTTGCATTTGACTATAATTACCCTCTGTCTAATATCGATAGCATATTAGATAAGTTAGAGGGGACCCAGTATTTCACTAAAGCTAAAATAGCTAAAAGCTACTACCAAAAATTTCTTTCTCTCACACCTAAGGTTTACAGCTAACAAATTAAATAAGCTAGGCGCAGTAACGTAAAAGCAACGCGAGAAGTAAGTTTTTGTTTAGTTGGAATAGAGGCGAAGTGCATGGTATTGATCGTAGCTTATACCTATCATCAAGCCTTACGTTGTAATATCCGGAGTTGTCAAAAAATAGTCTTAATACCTTATACAGATGTCTCAGAGGGAGAACATAAAGCCATTTGAACAATTCAAAACTGGGTGTTCTATGATTTACTTTGGTCATAATCCTTATTGCATGCTTTTGCTTAATCAATAATGGTTCTATTTTATTATAGTAAGCACCACCGCAGCAAGATATACCATACTGTAATTTAGATTTAACTAAACCATTGTACACCATTTTTAAAATTTGCGTATTGCAGTAAAGACTAAGGTGGTAAATCTGTCTAACGACCTTATTTAAATACTGTTTTATATAATTTGTGTGATCTGTCCAAGATAGCTTATAGTCTAAAACAATATATAGTTTTATATACTATCAACACACTCAATTCTAAAGCAATCCCCACTGCAACTTATATTTTCATTAAATGCCGGTAAACTACCTAAAAGTGAATAAGTTAAACAGAACCGTTGACAATATGGCTGACCTTAACCCTTCGGGTTAGGGGTTAGAATATACCCGAGGTAAGGCATGCCTGTCGTAAGGGGCGACTAAAATCCACTGGGCCGGATTAAGGTGTTAAGTGACCCGTGCCAGAATCGACCAGGTTGGGGGCCCAGTATAAAAATATCTCAATCTCTAACGGAGCATCTGGATACTTGGCGACCTCCGGATCAGCCAGCCTTATCTGTCTAATCCGGATCTCTGGACAGACGGACTACCCTTTCTCCGCTACTCGTGGGAACTAAAATGAGTTCAAATAATCATCAAAATAATACAAATATAAACCAGGACCCCTTTCAAAAATGCTCAAGGGTCACGAGATCTCCAGCACGCGGATCGCTAGGAAAATCATGCGAAAGCAAAGACCAAGCACAGTCGGTAGCTCAGGGCAATAGCATTACACCGAATTAGCTACAAAATCTCGAACGCGAAAATTCTGATCTCCGCGCCAGACTCCAGAATATGGAATTGCTCCTTGCCGAATTAAAAAAGCAACTACAATAGATGCCATTAAGTCGCAATCTAAATCTGAGTCTGAGTCTGTTTTGCTACTTGACCGCCCCGAAAACTCGAGTTTTCACATGGACGAAGAAGAGCTAGTCCGCGAAACGGACTGGATACTTAAAAAAAAGCCAGGTAAGAAGCGCAAAGCTACATCCTCGCCTGATATCGAACAAACAAAGAAGTAAGCCAGCTTTAACACTGCTGAGGTCGATAAGACAACAAAGCAACCTAAACAAAGACCGCCGCTGCCAATAAACGTTTTTGGAATCTCGGACTACAACAAGTTGCACATAATCCTGAAATCACTGTGCTCAACCGATTATAAAGTAAGATCTCGTAATAATGATACATGGACTATCAATGTCCTTAACCCAGACAACTATCGTTCGCTTTCGCAAAAATTAAATGCCGAGAAGATTCAATGGCATACGTACGAAAATAAAACGGAAAGACCCATACGCGTTGTAGCTAGAGGATTGCATCCCTCTTGCCTTAAAGAAAACATCGTAAATGACCTTAAAAATAAAGACTTTAAGATAATCGACGCAGTTAATATACTTGCGCAAAAATAGAGCAATGTTGAAAGCGAGAGGACGACCCCAAGACGCGGTCTTCCCCTCTTTAGGCTAACTTTTGACAAAACCGAAAGCCTAGAAAGAATTTATGCCATAAATTCAATTTTGGGACTTGTTGTCAAAATTGAACCTCCGCGGAAAAATTCCAGGCTGATTCCCCAATGTACACGTTGCCAGGGATTCAGCCATACTCAGGCCTACTGCCAGAAGGAACCTCGCTGTGTAAAATGTGATGGCAAACATCTGACTCGAGAGTGCAATGCCGCGAAAGAGTCCCCAGCGATATGCATTAACTGCAAGTGAAAACATCCAGCTAACTATCGAGGCTGCGAAGTTGCGAAGGAGTTGCAAAAGCTACGAGATCAATCCAAAACGAAGCCTTTGAAAAACGCAGGGACAGCTAGAATGAGAAATAACAACAGCGGTCCTACTCCAAAGCCTTTAAAGAAGGTAATGGTGACAAACGCTAAAATCACCAATAACAACAACGTCAAAAATAACAATGCGCAATTGGAAAGTGGAAAAACTTACGCGCAAATAGCGGCGCGAGTAAATATGACTAACTGTACATCACCGGATCCTGCCTCAAATGTGTTCTCAGTAATTCTCGAGAGACTAGAAGAACAGACTAAAATAAATAAGATAATAATCAAACGGCTTCTTAAGATCGAAGCCAATTTCTGCAACTAATTATGGCAAAGAAGCTCAATATACTTGCGTGGAATGCCAACGGGCTACAGAAAAGGCTTGATGAACTAAATATTCTCATTCAGGAAAAAGTAATTGACATATGTTTAATTTCTGAAACTCATCTGGCGACAGAATCGCGAGTGGAACTAAAAGGTTACCACGACTACCACGCTCATCATCCATCGGGAAACGCAAGAGGCGGGTCATCCCTATTCATAAAAGACTGCATTGAACATACTCTGGAAGCAATAATTGAACTTGACAAACTTCAAATGACCGTGGTGCGCGCTAAAAATAAAAATTACTCTTTTAGTATATCCTCAATCTATTGCCAATCGCGCTGCAAAATAGAAAAACACGAATTTATTGACCTATTCAACTCTCTTGGACCAATCTTCATTATTGGTGGCGACTTTAACGCGAAGCACACCTTTTGGGGCTCAAGATGTATCTCTCAAAAAGGCAAAACTCTTTACAGGGCTGGTATGGAATGTGGTTGCTATTTTTACTCAACAGGCAAGCCGACATACTGGCCCTCGGATGTCGCCAAAACACCCGATCTAATAGACTTCTTTATCGGAAAAGGAGTAAACGCTAGTTACGTCAAAGTTGAAGAAAGCTTCGATCATTCTCCAGTTATCCTTTCACTGTGCGAATCCTTGGTTAAGAAACAAAGACCACCCAGATTAACTAACAGCAAAACTCACTGGGAAGATTTCCGAATAGACGTTGTAGACAATACTGAGTTGAAAGTAGCACTTACAACGCCGTATCAACTTGAAAAAGAAGTTGAACGTTTTGTTGAAGTCATACAGCAAGCGGCCTGGAATAATACTCCCCACGAATCGAACAAAGTTCCCAAAGTCGGCATAAGATACCCAACGGAAATCAGAGAAATGATAAAGAAGAAACGAAGAGCGCGTAAAAAGTGGCATGAAACCCGGGCACCACAAGATAAAACGTCCTTCAAAAGGCTCTGCAACTTGTTGAAAAAAAATCGATCAAGGACTTCAATAACCAAGGTATTAATAACTACCTTGAAAAACTCACAGCGACAAAAGATACCAACTACTCTGTTTAGTTTTTAAGTATATTTACACACAAATGTATTTCATATAACAATACCGTATAAATACACACCTTTATACACAAACTAAAGTATACAGCGAAGCTGTTGATGGAAAACGTAGGTGTTTTTTGTTAATTCATTGCACTCACAAATTATGCAACTTACATTTTGCTACATAGACAATATTTGTTTCACTGTCATTTCTTGCTCTGTATGAACAATAATTATATAGGTCATGTTATTTATTTTGTTCTTCCTCATTGTTATAATTTAAGCTTAGTTAGCCAAAATATTGTATAATTATAGTTAAGAGTTCAATAAAGAATCACTCGCTATTGATCAACACTTTGAGCTTGTCCTTTTCGCTACATTAAGACTTCCCCCCACCAGTGGTAAGGGGTCTTAATCATAATCTCCAGTGTAGTCCAAGTTTATGCGCTTGGATCTACAAAACAAAGGTCAAGGTTTATGTGTCCTGTCCAAATACTTAATTAAAACTGTCAATGCAAACGAGCATTGTCTTCAACATTTGGTGACCCCGACGTGATTCACACATTGTTTCACATATAGCGACTGGACTTTTGCTCTAAGAAGTGATTCACACAGTTGACTCACATATTCATCGGATCAAAAGCGAGTATAAGAAAGCGTTACCAGGGCTAGAACACTGGGCTTTAACATTTGCACCATCATAAATCACAATCAAAAGAGCCTTAGCTCAAGATGGAGGAACTAGCAACAAATCAACTGAAGGCAGGCGAGGAAATTCAGCGGATCATAGTATACTTTAAGAAGGATGGAGCGGACAGAAAGTCAACTGTCAAATACTTCCAAGATCGGTTGTCACTGTTAGAGACTGCATGGTCGCAGTTCGAAGAAACGGACAACCGAATTCGAGGGCTGTCCAGCATCGATCATAACCACGAATACTTCTTAAAGGATTATTATACCGAGATCCGGGAATTAGTCATACAATACTCCGAATTATTCAACAAGAATATTGGCTCACTAAAAGGCAACTCATACACTCATCTTGCAGTATCTAAGACTGGTGAAGGAGCTGGTGCATCTGATGTTAGTAATGTCAGCGGTATCATAAGAAAGCAGATTCAGTCAACCAATTCACTGCATCGCTTATTAGGATCGGTTTCTAAGGACGATGAGCCACGGCCCAGAGAATATTATGAAGCAAAGCGGGAAATGATAAACAGGGTATGGCAACAAATCGAATCGCTTAATTATTTAATTTGGGAGTTAAGTGATGATCCAACGAAACATGGGTATGACCTAAGTACATATGTTCAAGTCGAAGCACTGGTAGATGGCAACATACTCAACTTAGCAATGAAAATGGGTTGCCAGACTTCGAACAGTCATTCCACGTCAATGAATAGCAACAACATACCGATTGACAATTCATTGAACCTACCAAAATTAACAATTCCGAAATTCGATGGAGTCTATTTAAAATGGCGTCAATTTTTTGATATTTTTCAACAAATGATACACAACAAGCCAATTCCCAATGTACAAAAAATGTGGTACTTAAAAACAAATGTCCCTGGAGAAGCAGAAAAACTGATTGGACATTTGGCGCTGACGGAAGAAAACTACCTGACAGCCTGGCAATCGCTTCAAGAGAGATATAACAACGTGCGAGTGCTAACAACAGCATTAATCCACAAAATTATATGTCAACCAAATCATACGTCTGAAAATGTGACAGCTTCTGCCATAAGGGAGCTCCATGACACCACACAAGAAGGACTTCAAGCCTTAGAGAATTTAGGAGTGGATACCTCTAGTTGGGATCCTCTATTGCTACATCTCCTAATCAAGAAGCTCGATAGGACCACACACGTCCTATATGAACAAGCACTCAGAAACCCAAGAGAAAATCAACCATTAAAAGAGTTTCTAAGTTTTCTGGAATTCGGTTTCCAATCACCGGAAGCAATTGGACAAAGGGTATCAAGGTCACAGTCAAAACAAAACTCAAAATCATGTTCGTCAGTTGTATCGGCAACACAAATTGGAAAGAAAACTGGAAACTTATGCCGAGCATGCAATACTGAAGCTCATCCGCTATACGGTTGTAAACAGTTTTTAGACTGGCCCACCAGCAATCGCCTACAATTTGTTCAAAAGCAAAGGCTATGCATTAACTGCCTACGATTCGGACATACCCAATGCAATAAGAGGCATAACACACTATTACACAGCAACGATCGGGCCAAAATCGCAGAAACGGAGAGCTCAACGTCAGCAATATTGGAATCAGCAAAAGACAAAAAAAAATTGACTACATTGGCTACAATAAATGACAAGAGTTACGTTCTTCTCAGCATAACACAAATAAGATTAACCGATAGGAACGGTAAAAGCATTGAATGTAGAGCCATTTTGGATTCTGGATCCCAAGTCAACTTAATTACGGAGAGCCTCATCAAGAAAATGGGCATATCGCCAAAAAATACGTCAATGAGTATTCAGGGTATCGGCGATGGTAAAATTGAATTCCATCATCGTGTGAGCCTTCAACTATGTTCAAGACTAAATGGGTTTTCCACACAGTTGGAAGCTTTTGTCCTCAAAAACATAATATCACCACAACCAACGCAGCATTTGGATATTTCCTCATAGGCAATCCCGAACAATATTACACTGGCTGACCCAAATTTCAACAGACCAGGCAAAATTGACGTTCTTCTCGGCGCAGAATTTTTTCATCAATTGTTATCAATTGGACAAATAAAATTAGGTGAGGGCTTGCCAACACTCCAAAACACTGTATTTGGATGGATCCTAGCAGGAAAGGTTGAGACGAACACAATTGCTTTAGCAACATGCGGGATTTGTAGCGAATCTGAGGACCAAACAAATCAGATAATCGAGAAATTTTGGAAACTTGAAGAAGTAGAGGTAGCTGAACCAAAGACTACCCTGGCAGAAAAACGGTGCAAAGAACATTTTACTCAAACCACAAGAAGAGACGATAAGGGTCGTTTTATAGTTAGACTACCCTTCGCACAAAACATTACAGCCTTAGGATCATCACAAGATATTGCTCTAAACAGATTTTTGGCTTTGGAAAGACGGCTTTTGAAGAACGACATTGTGAGGAATCAATATATTGAGTTCATGGATGAATATGAGACATTAGGACACATGACGGAAGTCAACATCGACGACATATTATCTCCTAATTATGTTATTCCACATCACTGCGTCTTAAAACCTGATAGCGGTTCCACCAAGCTTCGGGTAGTGTTTGACGCCTCAGCAAAAACATCATCTGGTGTGAGCTTGAACGACATTATGCACACTGGACCTATTATTCAAAATGAGCTTTTTGCCATTCTTCTCCGATTCCGGATGCCCAGATTTGTGTTTACAACGGATATACAGAAAATGTATAGGCAGATTCTGGTTCATCCAGATGACAGAGGATATCAACTTATTGCTTGGAGAAGGAATCCCAACGAGAAACTGAAGTACTACCAACTGAACACTGTCACATATGGCACAAGATCTGCTCCATATTTGGCAGTAAGATGTTTACACGAGCTAGCCAAGGCTAACAAGGCAAGGTATCCACTTGGAGCCCAGGTATTACAAGACGACTTCTACGTTGATGATGGATTGACCGGATCAAATAGCCTCACTACTGCCAAGGAAATTCAGACAGAACTCGTCAAGATACTCGATCAAGCTGGCTTTAAGCTAAGAAAATGGTGCGCAAATCACCCACAGCTATTGGAAAACATTCCACCAGAACATCAGGAAGTAATTCTTGACTTTAACACCAAGGCGGAAGAAACAATCAAAACACTAGCATGGTTGCCAAAGAATGATCATTTAATTTTTAAGACAAGCATTGGGGTGAAATCACGCATAAAAAAACGGACAGTTTGTTCCGATGGAGCTAGAATCTCCGATCCACTAGGAATATTAGGACCAGTTATAGTAACTGCGAAAATCTTCATACAACAATTATGGCAACTGAAAATCACATGGGATGAAGCATTGCCAGCAGAGTTTCACACCAAATGGCTATCGTTCCAAGATGGTATAAAAGAACTGAATAACATGCACTTCCCACGACACGTTTTTAATTCAGAAGTCCCTAAGTTAATTCAGATTCATGCCTTCGCTGATGCTTCCGAGAAGGCTTATGGCGCAGCGATATACATTCGATCAGTTCTCAGTGACGGAAGAATAATTATGAGATTACTGTGTTCAAAATCACGAGTAGCACCACTTAAAAAACAGACACTTCCACGACTGGAACTTTGTGCTGCGGTATTAAGTACTATTCTAGCAACCAGAACTAAAAGGGACCTTAAAATTGAAGACACAACAATATACTTTTGGACCGATTCTGAAATTGTTTTAAATTGGATTAACTCCAATTCATCGTCATTTCACACCTTCGTAGCCAACAGGGTAGCTACAATTTAGAATCTTTCAGTTGCCGAGCAATGGAGACACGTCAGATCAAAAGACAATCCTGCTGATGTACTATCACGTGGGTTATCTCCGAGTCAGCTCAAGTCTTGCCGAATGTGGTTATACGGACCTCTGTTTTTTCATGGGACGGGGGACACATGGTCAAGGCCTTTTTGTAAAACTTTAGCAATAAACACTAATGAAGAATGCAGGAAGAAAATTTCGGCTACAGTAACATGTGTCGAAACAGAAAACCTTCTCCGGCAAGTCAACCACGGAAGGTCATTCAAGACACTTATACGCATTATAGCCTATGTTCAAAGGTTTATACGTCGTTGCAAACAGAATCGACTTTCAACTCCAACACAATTAACACTAACACCCATGGAAATAGATGATGCACTAATGAAGGTTTTACATTACAACATTACAGCAAACACACTTTAATAGTGAAATCAAGGAATTGAAGAAATACAAAGAATTACACAAATCAAGCTCTCTCAGTGGTCTCTCCCCATTTCTGGACGAAAATGGAATTATTCGGGTTGGTGGACGAATCAACTCTTCATCCCTGTCATACGATGCAAAACATCAAATGCTCCTACCATATGATGACCCAATAACGAAACTGATCATGAAAGATATTCATGAGAAAAATTATCACTGTGGATCTCAAACATTGCTAGCCCACACCCGACAAAGATTCTGGCCAATAAAGGGAAAAATCCTTTCGCGATCAATCGCGCAACATTGTATAAGGTGCAATAAGGCCAGGCCACACTTTCTAAAGCAAATGATGGAAAATTTACCTCCTACACGAGTCCAACCAGCAAGACCCTTTCTGAATTCGGGCGTGAATTATTGCGGCCCATTCTGGGTACACTATAAAATATGAGGAAAAAACCACAAAAGGTGTATGTTACGATATTCTGCTGCTTCACAACAAAAGCTGTGCATATAGAGATTGTTAGTGACCTAACAACGGAGTCGTTTATTGGCGCTCTTAATCGCTTCATAGGCCGCCGAGGACATTGCGAAAATCTTTACTGCGACAACGCCACAAACTTTATTGGCGCTCGTAATCAACTTGCGGAATTATCATCAACCATCTATTCCTCAACTGCAATTGACAAAATTATGAAGGCCTGCAGCGACAAGGTAATTAAATTCAACTTTATTCCTCCTAGAGCCCCACATTTTGGTGGGTTATGGGAAGCTACTGTTAAGTCTGCAAAAACATTTATTAGTGAGAAGTGTTTCTACAGCATCATTAACCTATGAATAACTGGAAACAGTTATGATCGGCATTGAAGCAGTTTTGAATTCACGACCAATAACTCCAATGTCGGAGGAGCCAAATGATCTGACTTCCTTAACACCGGGACACTTTTTAATCGGTCAACCTTTAACAACCTGATGTAAACACAACTACACTTAACGCAAACACGTTATCACGCTGGAAACTGGTTTCGCATCTAAAGAACGAATTTTGGAATAGATGGTCTAGAGACCATTTGAATGAGCTACAATACAGACACAAATGTAGAGAGAAATCTCCTAATATTAAACCTGGAGGCCTGGTAATCATCATGGAGGATAATGTTCCAATTCTTCAATGGCCCCTTGGAAGAATAATTGAAGTCTACAAGGGTGACGACGGAGCAGTTCGAGTCGCAGGCGTTAAGACCTCAACCGGTATTTGGAAACGAGCAATACATCGATTAGCACCTTTACCAATAAAGGAACATCATGAAGAGATCGAAACAATTGAAACCCAGCCCGAGTTCAATGAAACCAGTCAAAGCCATCATGAACCTGTAGAAGTACCAAGAAAGAAAATGAGACGCTTAAGCCACATCAACTTGATCATTATGCTTATAGCAGTATTGATGTTTCCCATAATTGTTGCAAATCCTGTTCAAATAATAAGGTTTAAATCTGAGCCAGGAATTCACTTTGAAGGCATGGGCACAACAAGATTTGTCACGGCTGAATGGAAAATTATTGCATACTACGAACTAGCACCATTCAAGAAGGAAATTACAGCATTATCAACCGGAACGCTTGCCTTACACAATTTGTGCGAACAATTTTCAAAGAGGACTACCTGCCGTTATTTAGTTGATCATTTCAATGAGACTATAACCAACTTGCAGTTTGACAACAGTTTGCTTTCCGAAAGGTGAGTTAAAAGGGGCGCTCTAAATATTATTGGAAACGTCGCCCACTCTCTCTTTGGTGTCTTGGATTCCAAATATGCTGAAAAGATGTCTAGCATAATTGATAAGGTTAAGGAAAATGAGGATTACTTATTAGAACTACACAAAACCCAGACATACATGATTGATTCTACTGTGAACATCGTCAAACGAAGTCAATTAGACACAACTTCTAAATTTACACAACTTGAAAAACAGATCAATATGGTTATGAATGGTATACAAAAGACAGAAGCAGAAGTAGATCTAATTCAAATGTTCAACTCCATATCTATTCAGCTGACAATGCTAGTGTCCAACTTACAGAGAATGCAAGCAGCAATACTCGACGTGCTTACTGACACACATCATGGAAGAGTAAACCCACTACTTCTTTCACCCCAGCAGCTAAAAGTAGAAATTTCGAAAATTAAAGGCCACTTGTCAGCTACTCAGCAACTCCCCGGAGATGAAGCAGACTTACTTCAGCTTTACAAGTTAATGGCGATTAAGGGCAGCATCAAAAATTACCATATAGTATTTATCATCAACTTACCATTAATCGATCACGAAAAATACGATCTCTTCCATATGATACCCATACCAGTTGTTATAAACAAGACTATGCTGGCAATCAGCCCGTGTACGAGTCTCATTTCAATAAGCAGTCACAGAGATCAGTACGTTGCAGTAAGCAAAGACGATTTAAAAGAATGCCGGATGATAAAGGAGGGAACTTATTTGTGTTCCAACTCACAAGCGAAATTCAACAAAGGATCTGAGTTATGTTCTTGCAGCTTTAACCTGTTCAACAACCTCACGAAACCAAAATGCAAGCTAATGGAAGTCCAAAACAATTTCATCTTAACACAACTATTTCATAAGAACCAATGGATATTCGCTACTAGAATACCAATTCAAATGTCCGTGGTATGTGGAACAAGTTTCTTTCAATTACAACTGAAGGAATCAGGATTTCTTAATCTCGAACCAGGTTGCACCATCAAACACAACTCCGTTACTATTCAGGCTTACTACGAATATACATCTGCATTAAGACCATCATATACAAGTTTTGGCATCAGGACTGAATTTCCAAGTCCACCAAAGAAGGAATCATCTTTGAATAATTCCAACCCAACTCAATATAGATTCGAAGGTGAAGAGCTTACGGCCTTGAAAACTTTTCTTAGGAGTCAAGATTTTGTAAAGCTACCAAACAGAATCAAGACCAGTGAATATCATCATACAACAATCGGTTACTCCGCACTTTTGTTATCCATCAGTGTAGCCTTTGGTTTTATATGGACATGGAAAAAGGGCCACTTTAACAGAAAAATCAGCAAGGAAACCAACAGTATCACAACGCCACATCAAGATTCTCCTACCGATCCTCCGACGCCACAGTCAAGAAGCACCCTTAATGCAAACAAGTTTGCTGTACACATTTAAATGTTGAACAATTGTTCAACGCGCGGGAGAATGTTTAGTTTTTAAGTATATTTACACACAAATGTAATTCATATAACAATACCGTATAAACACACACCTATGTTTTCCATCAACAGCTTCGCTGTATACTTTATACACAAACTATAATTCATTGCACTCACAAATTATGCAACTCACATTTTGCTAAATAGACAATATTTGTTTCACTGTCATTTCTTGCTCTGTATGAACAATAATTATATAGGTCATGTTATTTATTTTGTTCTTCCTCATTGTTATAATTTAAGCTTAGTTAACAATAATTTTGTATAAATATAGTTAAGAGTTCAATAAAGAATCACTCGCTATTGATCAACACTTTGAGCTTGTCCTTTTCGCTACATTAAGACTTCCCCCCACCAGTGGTAAGGGGTCTTAATCATAATCTCCACTGTAGTCCAAGTTTATGCGCTTGGATCTACAAAACAAACGGTCAAGGTTTATGTGCCCTGTCCAAATACTTAATTAAAACAGTCAATGCAAACGAGCATTGTCTTCAACATACTCCATATGGAGAGCCGTTAAAAGTGTTCGAAAGCCCCAAATACACGTGGCGCCAATAAGAAGAAACCAGGATGACTGGGCGAAAGAAGATAAGCTAATGTTTTCGCCGACCATCTTGCAGAAACGTTTAAACCATTCGACGGGGAAGTGCTTCCAGAGAATGTCAATACGTTAGACGTGACGACAAACTTTCCAATAGAAAAGGCTACACTTAGGGAACTTAGACAAGTTATAGACACGCTTAAGCCCAATAAAGCCCCTGGATATGACTTAATAACGGGAGAGATACTTAAAGCGTTGCCGAAAAAAGGTTTGATAAAGCTGCTCTATCTTATAAATGCCAGCATTAGATTAGAGCATGTACCGCACCAGTGGAAAGTAGCCGAAGTTATTATGGTTCCGAAACCCGGTAAACCGCTGACTGAAGTCAAGTCATATAGACCAATATCGCTTCTCCCGATTACATCGAAGGTCTTCGAGCGAATCCTTCTTAATCGTCTTAAACCAATTACCGACACAAATTCCCTCTTACCTGATCATCAATTTGGCTTTAGAAGCCAACACTCTACAGTTGACCAAGTGTATCGAATAACCTATGTAATTGAACGAACAATCGAGTGGAAGTTAGTCTGTTCAAGCGCATTCCTTGACGTTTCGCAAGCCTTTGATAAGGTATGGCACGAAGGCCTAAAATATAAACTTCGACAAGCCCTACCCCAGCAATTGTCTCGTATTTTAGATTCATACCTGGAAGACCGACTCTTCCGTGTGAGACACGGAAACGAATATTCCACTTTTAAGACAATAAAGGCGGGGGTGCCGCAAGGAAGTGTACTTGGCCCTCTGCTATATTTGCTTTTTACCCGCGATTTACCGCAAACGGAGGACACTGTCCTAGCCCCATTTGCTGATGACACTGCCATTTTGGCAACGGCTAAAACAGTCGAAGAAGCAACTGCCAAGTTGCAACATGCCCTTACACGGATTAACAATTGGACAAAGACTTGGCGAATCGCGCTTAATGAAAACAAGTCTGTCCACGTGAACTTCACTCTCAAGAAAATTGAAAATCCACCGGTGTTTATCAACGCAGTACGAATTCCTTACGCGAACGAGGCCAAATATCTCGGTATGACACTCGCTAAACTAAAATGGAGAGCACACGTTAAGAAAAAACGTGAAGAGCTTGAAATCAAATATAGAGATATTTACTGGCTTATTGGAAAGTATTCCAAGCTTAGCTTAGAGAACAAACTGCTGTTATACAAGCAAGTGCTAAAACCGATCTGGACATATGGTGTACAACTTTGGGGTTGTACTAAAAATAGTAACATTAATATATTACAGACATTCCAAAACAAAGTTCTTCGAGGTATTGTTAATGCGCCGTGGTACATAAGAAACAATGATATCCACAGAGACTTAGGAGTCGAAAACGTTCAGAACGTAATTAAAAAATTTGCGCGAAAACATAATAATCAATTACAAGGTCATACGAATACTTCTGTTCAACAGATCCTTGACGAGACAAATTTATTGCGCCGTCTGAAAAGGACTAAGCCTCTCGACCTAGCGCGGTGATTAGCAGCGCGTAATTTTCTAAATTACACAGGAATTTTCAATGGAAAATCGCCTGCAGGATTATAAAAACAAAATAAAATGCGATAGAAGAAATGCTTGTTGAGTGTGAACTCAGTCGTGGTGTGCATAAGGGAGGTGTTTTTTAGTGATTAAGAATCTCACACTACTATAGGCTCCGGGCCTATAGTGTCTATGAAGATTTCTCACCTTCCCATGAAAAAAAAAAAACAATAAAAAAACTCGCCCTTATATGGCGAGTGCTAATATAAGGGCAGATCTTTGCAGATTAAACCCTTGATATTAAACATCATAAACTTAGTTTTATTACTGATTACCATGCTATGTTTCTTGAATCATCTTCTTAAAATGTCAAAATCCCAATTTACATCTGATAATAAAGTATGATAATTCATATTTGAATAGGAAATGACTGTATCGTCAGCGAAAGCTGTAATTTTGCCCCTAAAAGGCTGAATGAATAAAGAATTCACATAGATTAGGAACAGTAATGGACCCAATACATATCCTTGAGGAACACCTATATTGGAAGAACGTACGGAACTAAATACGTTTTAAATCTTTACCACTTGTTTACGATTCAATAATGATTCAATAGATACGATAATAGATATAGATATAAAGCACTCAATAATGAAGCCCGTAAAACCTGCATTAAACAATTTATTTAACAATATAGCGTGATTAACCAATGCCTTTGTAATATCAATAAAAAGAAAAGACGGGATTTGTGAGTTATTCAAACTATCATATATTTCCCCAGTCAGCTTTAATAATGCACTTTCTGTAGACTTACCGCCTCTGAAGCCAAACTGGCAGTCGCTAAAAAAGTGGGTCTTGTCTAGAAAAGACAACATTCTTCTCTTTATACCCTTTTCAAAGATTTTTGAAAAAACTGACAAAAGGGAAATAGGGCGACAATTATTCAATTCTCTGGTATCACCCTTTTTGTGGGGAGGAATTACCACTGTTGTTTTAAGGCAATCCGGAAAGACTCCTTTACGAACACAACTATTAAAGATAAAACATAGAACGTCAGAAATCTGAAATGAAATATTTATGGATTATGGATTTATTCTTATTAAGTATTTCGTTGACAAGAGTTGCCAATATTATTAGCTAATTTACGGGTAAAGTAATTACTTTTGCAAGTTAAAATATCAGATTTAACTTCACTATAGATCCTCTCGTAATACCGTTTAAGCCTAGCATTATTATTTTGTTGGGATTTGCTTTTTTCGTGACTCATGCCTCTTATCTGGAACGACTTCGGGTGAAGAACCAGCTTCATGTTTATTAGACGGTCTTTTCTTGGGGATCTAATTTGTTTTGCGTGTAAGCTCTTCTTCGTCCGTGTGGTAATCGCGACTAGTTGAGCGGGGTGGGCTGCTTTCTTGGGCTTCGTTTATATGCATTTTTCTCAGAGTCTTGTTTTCTTCTCGGAGTAAATCTACTTATTTTTTAAACTCTTGAAAAAGTAGCTCCATTTGCTTAAGCTTCATACGGAGTATGTTGTTTTCCTCCTCCAGGCTTTTGTTATAGCATAGGCGCTTCGGGCGGACTTCTTTCCCCGGAGACATTTGATCTTGGTGATTGAGATCGTGATACTTTTGAACTTTTAGAGAAGAGATCAAACGACTGCGGTAAATTCGTTGAGTTTACTGCGATATTTGAGTTGTTTGTATTATTTGTTTTATTTGTTTTGTTTCTATTTAGGTCCATATTTAGATCCCACGAGTATGGGAGAAAGGAGGTCCACCGCATCAGAGACCCCTGTAATACGGTAAGGCTACGTTACAACCAGAGGACGCCAGGTATCGGGAGGGCTCCGTTCACGGTGCTCTATTGATTTTATATCCCGAGCACCATTCAGGCCTTAGCACGGGTCGCATAACACCTTGCCTTAGGGATGGGATACTTATTTGAGTGGCGCTGTTTACTCGCGCCCTCACTGATCTTGGAATACGGCCCAGATGGATTTTAGTCGCCTCTTACAACAGGCCTTCCTACCGCCGGTATATTCTAACCCCTATCCCAATTTATATGATAAATTGTGTTCAGAGCTAAAACTGAATTACCACTCTTTAAATATGTATGCCTATTTCAAAAATAGATTAACTGCAAATTTTGGCAACGCAAAAAGGGAATGGAAACGAAATTTTGAACATGGCTAATATATACAAATGCAGACATTATTATAAACAATGATAACAGTCCTATAACTGAACCCTAATGTTGCTAATTAATTTAATGATTTTTTTTTTCGAATTTGAGTTCTTTGTAGGATTATTCTAAAGGTGATAATCAACATGATTTATCTTTCAAGAAATTAATTAACAATCTGAAGGTTTTTTTTTTTTTAGTTTACAGCTCTTGAAACACAAAAAAATATATTATCATTAAAAACATCTAATTCGTCTTCTTTTGATAAGATTTTCCGCCGTTTTGTTTTGAAAAACATATCTTTGTCTTATTTCGGATGTCTTATAGGTATATTTTATATTAATTGTTAATGTGTTACGGTTAAAAGTTTGAAGGGACGGAATGCTACTGGCGATTTCTATGGAGCACTGGTAGTGGAAATAGCGATAAAACAGAGTGAGATATCGGTGTTCGAGTGTGTCCATTATTTGGGTGATATGTGATATGATGATCACCTATGAGCTCTATCGCACGGATTTGAAACCTATCTAGCAGGTGCAGAGATGTTATTGGCACACCCGACTAGATGTGGGCATTGTACTCCAATTTCGGGTGGATAAATTAGTTATTTATTGTGGCCAGATCAGAGGGGGTAAAGTATTTCTTACATCGTTCGAGGAAACGTACACATTTCGCAACATTTTTGACGACACAGGATATGTGGTCATCCCAACATAAGTTGTCATTGACACACATACCAAGAATGGAAAGTTTATCGGGTTCGATGATGCTTGTGTTCAGAGTGGAATTTTTCCAGAATCACTAGAAATAGTAGTAGTAATACCACACCACAAAAAGGGTGACGCTACGGTACTAAATAAATATCGTCCCATTTCCCTACAACCTGTTTTCTCAAAAGTTTTTGAAAGAGGTATGAAACCCAGAACTTTATCTTAAATTAAGTAAACAAAGATAAAACAAACTTCCTTAGTGTTTCCCAATTTGTGATTAGAACCACTGAAAGTGGTTTGTGAAACTGGTGAAATTTTAATATTTCAGAAATTCCTGCCCTTCTTTTAACATTATTAAAGCTTTTGATATGGTTAACCATTCTTTGCTGTTAAAAAAAACACAAGTTACAGAGATTTTATTTATGACTGGTTTGCTTCATATTTAAAAAATCGTGAGCAAATAGTAAAAATTAGAAACTGTTTCAATTCACAGAATTTAATCCACATACATAGGTGTACTACAGGGTTCCATCTTATGTCCTATTCTCTTTTTAATCTACGTGAATTCGTTATTTATCTGGAAAAAGTTGCAGATTTAAACATATTGCGTAGGCAATCAGCATAGAATGGAAAGCAGCGATAAAACTATTGTAAATTTATGCTCTTCAATATCAAAGGTTGAATATGCGAAGACCTCCGTTTACATTACCATTCACAGTGTTTCTTAAGATTTCTTCTACGCCACCACGATCTTATTACCTTCAACCCTTTAACAGTAACGTCAGTTGCAGTGACGCTTGCTTCAAAATTGATCGCGTCGACAATTTTAAATATTTAGGTATTATACTAGGTAATAAGTATGTGGCCGTGGCTCAAGTGATAGTGAACTGTCTTCGAAATCGGAAGGTTTGGTATTCGAATCCCAGCCTCGCTCAAAATGCATTCATTTCTTCAGTTAACGAAAATCAACCAAGATGAGCAGTTGACTAGAAATCAGCAACAAGCCAACTCTCCCCATAAAGTGTTGGATGCCATCAATCACAGCGGTTCAGGTTCCAAAGAAGGGCGGTCATAGGGTTTTTTGGGCAGATTTACAGTGAAATCATATCATAACTAGAGGGTTATAGTAATCATAACAACCAACAATACAAAAGAGCTGTTTTTTTAACAGAGTATATTCATGCATAAAATATTCATCTTATATAAAAAAACATAATCTCACAAAAAAATCGGGTTATAATAACAATAAAATTAGTTTTGTTTATCTTATCAAAACGTAGTATTTTACATAAAACAAGTGCTATTTACATAGTATTAAAAATGTCAAATAATATAATATAATAAAGTTAAAATAAAGCTCAAAAACGTAATAAATGCAACACTTCTTTTACTAACGCAGGCTTTTTTTTATACTGCAATTTTCTTAAACTAGAAATAAGTGGATCTGAATTAAGAAAAAGCCTTTGTAAGAGCTCCATGTTAGTAATATCTCGGGAATGTTTCCTAGTATTATCGCGTCTGAATAGTTTGACTAATTTATTACAAGACTCAGCGGCCTCCTCAGATAATTCACCAATAGATAATAAAACACTATCTATCACTTCTGCTTTATGTATTGATGAAGGTTAGTTATACAAAGGGTATTCCTCCACAAGCATCTTGGCAGAATCAAAAGCATAACTCTTAAATTTTTCTGAATTTATTTTATAACCAGAAGAAAGGCGCTGTAGAAGGTGAGTACATCTGTCAATAGGATCTTTTCTAACCCTCTCATGCCCGCTGTTGCATATACGCAACATTGTATTTATGAGCCTCTATCTACCGTTATTTTAAATTTTTTGTTTTAAATCTTTCGCAGAAATATAGCTGCATGTATTGAGTGAGCTTACACCTAATTGTTCGGTAGTCAGCTGCACACGCGTTCAGTTTGTAGCTATTCTCCCGAAAGCGTAGTTGAAAAATTCATTGTGTAAAAAAACGTGGTTTTAAAAAAGTGTTAAAAAAACATTAAAATAATTACTTCATCCTAAAGCCAAGTTCAACAACTAAATAGAGAAAGGTAAGTGAGTATTTAAAAAAAAACCCGCATGAAAATATTATTTAGTTTGTTTGTAATAATTTTGTAAATGTCGTGTTGCGTATATGCAACATTGGTCTATTGTGGTAATTTTCGAAAAATAAAATTTTTTTGTATACAGATTCTAAGATGCGCCCAAAAGGTCTGACTCAAGCTGAGATTTAAAAATTTGCCAACTTTGATTGGGATGATTCGGCTGATGAGGAAAATGAAGAAGAAGAAGATTGAAATATGGACGAAATTATAGAAAAAACTTTGAAAAATTTGGATAACAGAGCTGAAAATGTGGAAGTTGGTTTGTTTGACGAATTTATTAGAAGCGAAAATGATGGAGATTGGAATGAAAATGAAAACGTTGTACAGGAGGTGATGGAAAAAAATTGATTTGGAGAGTTTGAAGTGGAGAAGTGCAGAGTTTATGGAAAGAGAGACCCCTTGGAAAAGTGAATTATGCAGCAATGCGGTGGAAAACCCCATCGAATATTTTAGTACTTTCTTTGCGGACGAACTGTGGCAGAAAATATGTGAGGAAACGAATTTATATGCCTTGCAAATGAAAGGCATAGAATTGAAATGCACTGTGCCTGAAATGAAAAGGTTTGTTGGCATACTTCTTTACCTTGCAGTTGTGAGAATACCAGCTTATAGAATGGCGTGGGCGACCAATTTCAAACTAGCGGCCGTTGCAAATGCATTACCGAGAAACAGATTTGAAAAAATTAAACAGTTTTTGTATTTGAACGATAATTCTAAACAGCCTCAGAAGGAAACACCTGAATATGACAAGTTGTACAAGGTTCGCCCTTTGTTGGACGCCATAAAAAAAAAATTCAATGAAATTTCGCAAGAAGAATTTCAAAGTATAGATGAGCAAATGATTGCATATAAAGGTAAGTTATTATTTGTGAATGCATTTCTGAATAAC
The DNA here is from genome assembly GCA_949129095.1 of Volucella bombylans. Classification (NCBI taxonomy): domain Eukaryota; kingdom Metazoa; phylum Arthropoda; class Insecta; order Diptera; family Syrphidae; genus Volucella; species Volucella bombylans. The sequence goes on from OX422142.1 coordinate 62,434,732, forward strand.
ACAATAGTACATTCTTTTCTTAGGTCAACATAGTTTGAAACAATACCTTCCAATGAAGCCCAACAAGTGGGGTTTCAAAATGTTTACGAGAGCTGGTGTATCTGGGATTATATACGACTTTACTCTGTACATTGGAGAAGGAACGTGCAAGACTTATGGATTGGGCATTTCATCAGATATCGTGCTATTTTTATCATCTAATTTACCAGTAAACCAAAATTTCAAACTGTTTTTTGACAATTGGTTTTCGTCAATAAGCTTGATGATTGCTCTGAAAGAAAAAGGCATATTGGCCGTTGGTACAATTAGAAACAACCGATTGAAAAAATGTGCTCTAATCAGTGAGAAAGACCTTCAAAGACGAGGACGAGGATCAAGCGATTTCAAATATGAAGCAACGCACAACTTGATTGCTTGTCGTTGGTATGATAATAAGAGCGTACAATTAGTTTCCAATTATGCAGGTAAGAACCCCATGAGTGAATGCAAAAGATGGTGCCGCAAAGAGAAGAAGTTTATAACTATACCTCGTCCAGGTATAGTCGAATGTTACAACAAACACATAGGAGGGGTTGATCTTGCGGACATGCTGCTTGAATTGTACAGAATCAACCACCGCTCAAATAAGTGGTACATGCGCATAGTTTACTGGTGCATAAATTCAAGTTTAGTAAACAGTTGGTTGTTGTACCGTAGAGACATACCACATACAGACGGCGGATTGAAGCATATGCCGCTCATAAATTTCCAATTGGATGTTGCTTCCCAGCTTTTGAACGCAAGTCAAACTACATTTGTCGCAAAAAAGAGAGGTCGTCCATCATCACTCCTTTTGACAATGAATTCATCCCCATCATCACCAGCTCCATCATCAAAAGCTCCGTCCTCATCAGCTCCGTCATCACCAGCTCCGTCATCACCAGCTCCTTCTACGGGCTCTGAATCAAACCCCTATAAAAGAGCTTATGTTGCAGACCCAGCAAAATCACTACGACTTGATGGTTATAATCATTGGCCGGAATGGGGAACAAGAGGAAGATGTAGAGTATGCAGACTGGATTTCCAAGCTGTAAATGCAGCAAATGTAATGTGCACTTGTGCTCCAATCCCAAAAAAAAATGTTTCCTGTCCTATCATACATAAATATAAATAAACGGCGTTTGAAAAATAATCAACTTGACTTTAAATATATAACACAATTGCCCAATGTTGCATATACGCAACATCCTGTAGCTCTTGAACCAGGACACCTAGGACATTGAAATTTTTGTCAGTTGATATTGAGGTCAACTCTAGCTTATATGTCAACTCAAAAAAATTTTAGCCACGCCCATTTTAATTCGAGCATGAGAGGGCTAATACCTGTTATTTCAGATGAAATATCGAGTTATGGAAAAATCTACGTGCTGTGTTTCCATCATTGGATGTGCCACTTTTTTTTTATAATTTACACGCGCCTAAAGGAGTCCGAATAGAACGGAGAGTTTTTTTTTCTTCACTCAGAGTAATTCGAAGGTTATAATTCGCACTAGTTTTTTTTGCTTGAAACTCTACAACGGCCAAATCTACGTATCAGTGTTATGCCTTCACATGCAAAAGAAAAACTTGAAAGACTTGTCATAGGCAGGATCCGAACCTTGATCCTCCGAGTGAGAAGCGATTGCTAGTACCACTACACCATGGCCACGTTACTTCGAGGTTTGTCTACGATTAAACCTAATTATTCCCTAAACTGCCGTTGACCTAGCTCTTTTCTCTGAGCAAGACTAGCTTTATCTTCTGCCACTTTTTAATATTAATTCGATAAGAAACCTGAATAAAATACTTGAAAAATCTAATGTATGAATGCAGAGGAGATAAGCCAAACTCAAATTCAAGCAAACTCTTTTAAGCATATATTTAAATCGTTCATCTCTTTTGGTGTTGCACCACAAATGTAACACCTACTCGTAGATAAGTCGCTAAGTGCAGAACAAACTTTACCATCTACCATCGTCAATTGTAAGGAATGGGTGATTTTAATTTCGTGGCGATTAATAAGCACTGAAGTAGGGACTAACTGGTTAATTTGGCTTTTGAAATAAACTTCTTCTTGCAAGTTGACTTCTTTTGTTTCTTTTGTAAATTGAAAACGAATTGATTTGCACCACCTAGTAGAGGAAGGGCGTGGGTTTTTCCAAATGATTAATTCATCACAGGTATTTGGTTTATAAACAAGTTGAAGAGGTACAAGTTGAAGATGTGACAAATAAACTCGAATCTTCGATAGTTGAATCTGAAAATTTCTGCTTATATTCACTATGGCCTGTGCTGCCATCAAAACCCCATTTACCAATTGAAACTAAGTCATCCTTAGGTTCGTGGTCTAACAATGATTGCAAATTTATTTCAGCACAAGATTCTGTCATGCGAATATCAGTTGGATAGCAACGTTTTTTTTTGGCTTCCAGCACTTTATGATAGGACGGAAAAACATTTGGTATTTTAGAATGAATCACTTCTCTTAATAATAAATATTGGTTTTTAGTAAGCTTAGCTTCATTAATAAATGAAACAACTTCATCCGTGCTAAATTCCAAACAACTGTCTGATTGATTTGAACTGTTAAGTAAAGTAGTTACAGCGGAAACGTCCATCTGTGATAAAACTGCTAATCTGCGAAGTTTGGACCTCTTTCTGCGATCTCCAAACTCCTTCCTGTATCGCGTTCCACTTGCAGATTGAAGAGATTCATTTTGCTCGTAGTTGTAGTTTCCACATACTTCTCCATCAGATATTTTAAGTATGCAAACTTCTGTCTCATTTAACCAGCTTTCTCATTTGGCCACTAGCTTAGCTTTTGATCTCCTAAATTGCTTCCAATATGCGGCAAACCGAGATTCAAAAGGAGATTTCTCAAGCAATTTTTTATCTCACATTTATTTATAAACTAGCAAAAAAATCGTATGCTTATAGCTTAATTAGTATGAACTGGGTTAGTAGACTTGAATATATTGAGGAACAGTTTAATAAGTTTGGAAAGGCAAAGAAAATTATATGCAATAGCGAATTCAATGCAGAAAATGTATAGGAGTTTTTTTTAGAGAAAAAGAAATAGAATTTCACTTTACCAAGCCGAACTCCCGTAGAGGGAACTCCGATATTTAACGTTTCCATTCAACTTTACTCTGAATTCTTTTAACTATGAAACCCATGTTGTAAACAAATAGGAAAATCCATAAAGCAGTTTAAATTTTAAATATCTTATTACAGAAAAAAAAAATTATTGAATGTACTCGTACAACACCCAGCAACAGTTAAAAGACCAAATAAATTTACGGGTGTTTAATTGGCTAATGAGGTGGATAATGGTAAATAATTATGACAGCAGTGGTAGCGGAACCAGCTCTTCCGGTAACCCAAATTAAATCCAACCAAGGATTTACAATTCTTAATCGCGTTACGGTGGAACTTATCAATAATACCTAGACAATTGTCCATATCATAGACACCATTGACGTTTTAACTACAGTCGAAGCTATGGAATACAACTTGCAAAAAAAATAAACAATTTCACAATTATTAACGAAATTATAAATATTAGAGCGAAAGTTATCGCTAGTATCCTCCTTAGAACAAAAGAGAGGTTTCTTAGACATTATTGAAACCGGTCAGAAGTGGTTATTCGGAACTACGGTATAGAACGTTTTGGATACTTATACCTACAACGCTTTAGAAAACGTAAATAACCAAATGGAAATTAACAGATAAATTATGCAGAACATTAACAATTTTAAATAACTATAAAAGAGGATAGGAAACATGTATGAGGTGCACAATAGTATATTAGATCAGGAAAGGAATTTAACTTTTCAACTATTAAAAATTGAACAGCTGTTAAAATTAAAAATTTTAGAAGAACAAAATAGATAATATTCTTGACAATATATTATCGCATCCGCCAGGTATTATTATAGGAGAAAAAATACCATCTACAGATTTAAATCTTTTTAAATTAAAGTACGCTAATATAGGGGCATTTCAAGTAACAAAAGAAAATTAATCTTAGCAATTAAGTTACCAAAAAATTACATTCAAACTCAGTTAGAAATGATAATTCCCTTATTAAATAAAAAATTAAAAGATGTATTATACATAGATATTACTGTTACAAATTTTGTAGAGTTAAACATCAGTTATATTTTTAATGCAAATAATATTTATATCAACGATTTAAAGGAGATGGATGATTGTTTAATTGTGTAATTTTTTGGCGTATGTAATTTTAAAATAAACAATAAAACCGAAATTGTAATTATTGAAGAAAATTTAAATGTATATAAGAACTTGCATCAAAATAGTGTAATAAATGGTTGTGCCGACCGAATTCTAGTATAAACCGGAGATTTTATAATCATTTTAAATAACTGCACCATAAATATATGAAACGTCTCAGAATCCAACTTTCATTAAGAATTCGTACATAAATTTTCCTACGAAGAAAACCAAAATGTTGCTGTTAAAAAGAAACGTAATTTTTAAACGATGTTACAAATGTATCAAATTGAAAATCTTAATCTTATTAACCAACTAAAGCCCGATAAAAATAATAACTAAATAATAACTATTATAAGTTCAAGTATAATTTTTATTGTATGCATAGATATAATTGCAGTTGTAAAGAATATACGTCAAAAAATTAATACAAAAAAAAAACAAAATCAAGGAAAATTTTCAGCTTTCATTTTATTACATTTATGTTACTTTGCAACCAATAGAGTGTCAATTCGACAATCCGTTTTCGATGGAAACTTTTTGATGTCTGAAAGCCATCTGAAGCGTAATGCGTTGACCTTATATTCATATTACATATGATGGGAAAATTAAAAATGATAAGTATATAATAAAGAAAACTGAAGACAGTCATTATTGATATTGAGATTGACACAAAATTGCGTGTTTAATTTACTAATATAAATAAATTATCTAACTCATAGGTGTGAAAATCAAAATAAAAATAATAGGAGAAAAAATAGTGCAGAGTAGTGTAGAAGAAAAAAATAATATTATACAGTGCGGGTATCTCACCTCTCACGCTCCTGTCGTTGCTGTATTTGTCATAGGGCACGGGCAATGACTGTGTGTACATACATATGTAAGTGTAAATTTTGTTGATGCATTGTTTGAAAACCACAGACTTGAGATGTTTCAAAGTAGCAAAACGTGGGGGCTAATTATATATTTTAACGAAAATAAATTATGACAAATTCAGAATTTTAAGTTATTTAAAAAAAAAATACTTTTGATCTTCAATAACTTTGACACATTAACCATATTACGACACACGTTAAAATAACTATAAGCTTTATAGGCGCATGGTTTTCAAATGCGTTAATTTATATTATTTAGTTATGTTTATTTATATTATTTTATATAATTATTTTAAAGGTATAAAGGTAAATTTTTAATACTACTTATTTACTTACCTCCAGAAAAAAATATCGTTTATAGGAACAGTTCCGTAAATTATGCCTCGCGACTGCGATCAACCAACCCATCAACTCATCATACCGCATACAAACCGTGAGTCGTCCCGCAGTGAAGTTGACCGACGACTGAGTTGGTTGAGAAGGACCAGTGTATACGCGCGTCAGATCAAAAAAGAAAGCAACATATTTACTGCGCGGGCGCCTTTGAGGCGTAGCTTACCTTTCTAGAGTTAGTTTTAGGATAACATTTCCTTTGAAAAAACCAAAGTTCTGACGATATCCCATTTGTTACGATACACACATAAATTTGAAAGATGTTATTTTCAATAAGAGTCAAAACAGGGCTGCGTAGAGCTTTACTTAAAATCTCTGTGTCTTCCCTGGGAATGCATTTCCCATAATATTAAATTTGATGAATGAATCCAACGATGACGAGAACGGGCATATTTTGGGCTTATGGAGTAGGTTAGTTCATACCAGAGTTATAAAAGATTGCAATCATTTTGGATTGCAATCTTTTATGAATGCAGTTTTATGATTTCAATAATCGACTTCATTTAAGACTCAAAAAAGGATGCAATCACCTTTCATTTGTCATCGAAAGATTGCATTCTTTTTTTTACCATTCGATTGAATGCAATCATTTATGAATTCATTCATTATTTTGCATTCATTTGCATTCTTTTCAACTTTTTCGAATTTTTTAGCAGTTATTTATATTCTTTAGCATGTTTATCTGCATACCAAGAGTATACAATCCCCTCCCCAAAAAAAAATTTACTTTTTACTCTTTTTTTTTGAATAAACGAGAGAATCATTATTTTATTGGTATTTGGTATTTTATTATATAATCAAGATATAACATATATACAATAACATAAAAAAGTTTTCAATTAAATAAAACGAATAGATTATGATACAGATATATATGGTACATATATACAAAACAATAAAAAGGAACAAATCGCCCCAAAATCGCCGTAAGTAGAAAGTAAATTTATATTTACTGAGACGTATTTTCGAAAACAAAACGTTTGCACTTACAATATATTTCAATATTTACATTCTCTCTAACTGATTGGCTTTCAGTAATACTAACTTCTCAAAATTACCATCTGCAAGTACTCCGCGGGGGGGAAGATTTATCAACCCAGCGAATGCAAATAAGCGCTCCACAGCCGTGGATGAAGGTAGAGGAGTGTTGTATCTTAAAAAAGGTTGATTTTACAGTTGGGTACCTATTTAGCATTTCCATCGACGTGGATGGATTTCGTTCTCTGCTGAGCTCTCCATTGTAGAGTTAGCAAATGTTAAATTTGAAGGCGTTTGTTCTTCTAAAAATGTAAATACCCCTCATATACTCGTACATATGGTATTTTTAAACTTTTGTTTCAAAAGAAACAAATAAGTTGTTACATAGCTTCCTTACCGTTCACAAAAAAAAAGAAATATGAAATATCCGAAGATTCATTTTGCAAGTCACTTTGATTTAAGTTGTTTTCAGTTTCGTATTGAGACTGAATCGCCTTTCTTGCAATCGCATTTATTTCCGCAATTTATTTATCATTAAAACGCGGTGCAGATACCCATTTTAACTTTACTGCTGAGCAAAGGAACGAGGCAACAATGGCATCATGAGCTTCCCTCGTTAAGTTGACATAACGCTGAAACCGATTACTCAAGTTTTTTTCCAAATCAAAGACAACTCCAGAGTCAAAAGTTTTCACTGAGTTATGTAGTGTTATGATGTGTTTCCGTCATTAGTATTGCCAGACTCTTAAATTGGCATATCAACCAATAACCCTGTTTCTCTTCTAAATTTTTCTTGGATTAGTTTTTTTCTGGCTTTGTCTTTTTTTACTGCCTTGGTCTCTTACCTGCCACACCTTGACACTTAATCTATACGCAATGTGAAGGAGGCATTCCATAAATCGTATCCATGAGTGAAGTGGGCTCAATCCAAAGGACATTGCTTCTTGGTTCACATGCCTAGTTGAAAGATTAGTTAAATTGTTCATTTCGGAGGGTTTGGCACCGCAAATATAACACGTTTGTGATGAAGATATTGTAGATGATAAAGCAGTACAAATTTTTCCGTCAATCATAGTTAACAAAAAGACGGGTTTAATTATGATATGCAAACTGTCAATGATAAATTCTATAGGAAGTAAGGTTTTAATTTGATCTTGAATTGATTCTATTTGATCAGTTCTGTGGTTTCCTTAGCAAAATTTAATTTTATTGGTCGTCAATATCGGGTTGATGATGACTGGGTTTTGCCAAAGTACTTGCTTAATTTCATCCTTAAAGAAATACATCTGGATGGGAACCATTGAGATACAAAAAAGATTTTTATCCGAATTATCACCAGCAGAAAATTTTTGTTTGTATGATTTCTGTTGAGCACCATCACATCTCCATTTTATTACCAATGATAGTTCTTTTAGGTCAGCAACGGAACTTAAAACCTCTTTTTGAGCTAAACATTAACGCTCAACGCTGTGATTTACTAAACTTTGCAATCCACATTCTGCAGAACTTTCGCTCACAGTTTTATCATTTGAGTGGCATTTCGTCTTAGCTTCTTTAATTTTGTAGTATGAAGGTAATAAATTGGGAACTTTGTTGTTAATTTGTAGGTATAGTATTTCGTACTGTTGAGCATCATCTGCAGTTATTGGTAAAAATCCAGGAGCAGGTGTTTTTAGCGTATTCCTCACAATAGAACCTTAATAACAAAATTTAACCTACAAAAATATTAAAAAAAAAAACAAAACAATCAAACCTCGGTGCGGAGAACTTTCAGATAATTATTTCACTGCAATAGCAGTATTTCTTTTTCCGTCTTGTCTAAGCCTTTTTTTCATGAGCCATTGTAATTTCTTCAGCGCTAAAATAATCTAAAATGGTTTTAACTTTTCTCTTCTTGCTTTTCTCACAGTACTCAACAAAGCTTTTTCTCGGTCTTCCTATTCTAGATGAAGAAGGTATTTCATATATGATATGTTGTGGTAATGATAGATTTTCATTTAGCCACAGAGAATTTGAATTTTCGAAGCGCTCCCTATGCCGATCACTTTTGGCCCATCTCTCGTCAAATCTTATACATTAAGTTTTTAAGGTTAATTTGATTGACTTTTTTGCAGCCTCAGAAAACAGTACTAGTATATGGCTGAAGTAACCCATAACAAAAGCAGTCCTGATTTGGCACCAAGTGATTATCACCTTTCCCCAAAATTGAAATTATCCATTGCATCTCAACGTTTAGGAAGTAACGAGGTACTTATGAACGGTGTGAATCAATGCCTCAACGAACTGGCGGTGCCATTTTTTAAGAAGGGTATACAAAATCTCGTCCCACGTTACCAAAAACGGAGACTATGTAGAAAAATAATTTACATGTTAATAAAACTATTTTGTGCAAAAAATTAATGTTTTTGGTTTTTTTTAAAAATATTTTTCACTTCGGAGGTTGATTTTGGAATAGCAAAAACAGCATCTAAGCGCTTAATTTTGACTTTAGAAATCCAAACATCAAAAATTTGATTTTCATGATTTCAATGGGCATCCCAAAAAATTAAAAATTTAGTATGAGTGTCGCACCTGTTCGCAAGAAGTTGAAAGACATTTTAGCTGTGCATATGCAAGGCCCTTAAACAAATACGGTCTCTAACTTGAACAACACTGAATAACTATACTCTTCATCTAATGAATACAAAAAACACATATTTCATCTATAAATTTTACTTGCATTTACCCCTTATATTAAACAAAATCTCTATTTATTTAAGAAAAACTTACATTTATATCAATTGATTGTTTACTTATTGAGAAAAAAATAAAAAAAAGCTATAAAATGTACGCGAACCAATTAAAAACGATATAAACACTTGCTCTTCAAATTGGCCTTCTTATAAAAAAAATTATACACAATTTGAAGTTTGAGATAATTTTTTTTTTGTTGCACTAAGCTACAACAAAAAAAATTTCACAGTCATTACGTAGGAGGTTTATGATCTGAGAGAAATCGGTTTTTCTTTAATTTTGTGCATGTCATTTTCTTATTTAAATCAAGCTAAATCAGCGATTCGTCAAATGCAAAAAGTCAATGGCCTCTGCAATTGGGGATAGGAGCTGAATATAGTCTTCCTAGTATTCGATGTCTACATCGAATAACTTAGGTACCTCTAATTTTTCACAAAGCTCGCCGAGCTTACTTTTTCGTTTTATGAAAAAAACTTAAAAAAGTTAAGTGTTGTGGGGTCAACACGTACTCATACTCGTAGACTGTGCGAATTACTTTTTCTTTTTAGTAGTGATTTCTCAGTGCAGTTAATAATATGCCTTGTGTGTGCAAACAAAAAGTTGATAGAAATCAGCCCAAGATCAAATGTGTGGGCTGTAACGGGTTTTTTCACTGCATTTTTGTGAATATCAAACCATTGATATTGAATTTCTTCAGAAATCGAAAAAGCCATTTCGCTGTAAACTATGCTCTACTGCGAGAAGAAATTCTCTTCGATCTCTCCCTCTCAACAATTCCCCCAGAGAGCGAGAGCAGGCACTGCAATCGGTACTCACTGCAGACGAAATTCCACCTACGTTTCCAACGCCGTCAAGTGAAGAACAGAGTCAACTGTGTCTCCAACAAAACTCTCAAAATCAACAACATGAACCACAGATATCAAATTAACAGCTACACAATAAAAAAAAACGTTAGAGCATGTCCACCAAAGAATTGAGCATGTCTTCAAAGAAATTGTGGCACTCAGATCTGAGAATGCACTTGCTCTTTCGCTGATCAGCTGTCTCCAAGAAGAAAAAAACCAACTTAAGCAACAAGTCAACGACCTCAGAAGAGAATTGAATTTTATGCAACAGGAGAAGAGAGAAAAATGTGTTGAGGCGTTCCTAGTCTAAACAATAATAATGCTCTTGACTGTGCCCTGCAAATTTTTTCAAAGGGTATATGCGCATATGTTTCTGAAGCGAATATTGACAATTGTTATGTAAAAAAAATTAAAGGGAAAACTGATTCAGATGGTGATATATCTAAGGTACTTGTGGGAAAATTCAATTCATGTTTAAAAAAAAGCTATAATGCAAAAAAAAGTTGGTAGTAAAAATAATTTAACGACTCACATATTTAAGTGTAAACGTATTTCACAATTTTATTATTTTATTAACATATCCTTAAATGGTACAACAAGGCGACTTTTACGTGCTGCCCAAAAGGTGCAAAAAGAGAAATTGTTTAAGTATGTGAAGGTGAAGGCAGGAAGAATATTTATGCGCAAAGGAGATAATGATAAATATATAATTATTGATTCGGAGTCTGACCTCCAAGCTTAAATTAAATTTATTTTTATGTTTGAATCACAAGATTATAATCAAAATATGCCCTCTGTAAACTGCATAAATACTGATTCCTTCGATCTTAACCAGAACTACTTTAACAACTTTTGTATCGTTGGACCCAATTTTCAACGACTCGGCCACACATTTCGGCCGAAACAGCCGCTATTGGCTCTGAGCTCTTCCAACGTCGTCGGCGTGTTGGCATAAACCAATGACTTAACGTAGCCCCACAGAAAATAGTCAAGCGGCGTTAAATCGCACGAACGAGGCGGCCAATCGACTGGCCAATGTTTTGAGATAACACGCTCACTATACTTACTCTTCAATAAATCGATTGTAGCGTGTGCTGCGTGGCTTGTGGCATCATCCTGTTGAAACCCCATATCGTCCAAGTCCATATCTTTCAATTCGGACCAAAAATAATCGATGATCATGGCGCGATAAGAGTGCGTTCACAAATTAAATTCAAAGTTGTCAAGTCCCTATTGGAAAACCCTTTATAAGGAGTATGCGTAAAAATCTTGATAACCTTCTTGTTCATTTAGATTCGTTTGGTAATAAGCCAAGTTTTATCTTCTTAACAGAAACATGGATTTACAATGAGGAATTATCCCTTTTTAATATTGATGGCTATGAATTTTTCCCATGTTGCAATAATGAATATGCTTCTGTAAGTGTTGCAGTTTTTGTTACAAATGAGTTTAATGCCGATGTTGTTTCTTTTAACTTGCAGAGTTGTGATGTTATTAAAGTATCCATCAGTGATAAGAAACTAACTATATTCTGTGTTTATAGATTTAATGAGTCTTTGGCTAAAATGTTTCTGGTCTACTCGTATTAATAGGTGCGCCAGGACATAACACTATCGTATTAGGCGATATTAATATTGATATCATGCAGGGTTCTGCAGAGGTTGACAGTTATTTATTCCTGTTAGGATCTTCCGGTTTTCAATCGTGTATTAACAAACCTATTAATGAATCCTCAAGTACCTATATAGACCATATTATGGTGCGTTTTTGCAAACCTGAAGATCTCTTGTTTTATAACTCTGTTTTAGATTTACAAATTTCTGATCACTTTATGACATGTCTGAATATTAAATACAACTGTGCGGTTAGTCTAAATATACTTCCTTCGTGCTCTTCTTAGTCTATCACTGATTACCGTGCGCTAAATGAATTTCTTCGCTATGAAAGTTGGTTTAGTGTTTATAGTGAAAATAATCCTTCGAAAGCTTACAGTTACTTTGTTGATACACTCAGTAATTACATTATGCTTAGTTAAAAAAAAATAAAAAGTAGTGTGAATAGAACAAGAAGACTAAAATCTTGGATAACGACGGAAATGCTTAAAAAGGTTAAAGAAAAGAATAAATTGTACAAAATGAAAACCAAATTTCAAAACAATTCTAGTAATATTGATGTTTATAAAAAATTTGTAAAGATATTGCTAAAGATGTTAAAAATTGAAAACATAACTACTACCTAAACAAGCTTCGGGATGTCAAAGGTGACTCGAAAAAAGAATGGAAATTGGTTAGAGAAATTCTAAATATATCTACTGTCACTAGTTTCGTTGAAAATATAAAATATTCTGATACTATCATCAGTGACCCTAAGGAAATTGCTGGAAAATTTAATCGCGTTTTTGTTTGTATTGGTAACAAAATAGTATCAGATAGCTGTGCTTATGTTTCTAAATGAGAATGTACTTTTGATGATGTGTCTTCTTGTGTCAGTTTTTATTTTGAACCAATAACATCTTTCGAAATATACAAAATCATTTCTTCTCTTAATAGCTCACGCTCTAAGACAAGTGACGGCCTTTTGAATAGTTTTGTTAAGAAAATAGCCTTGAATATTTGTGCCATTCTATGTTATATTTTCAACAGAAGTATCTCCATGCGTGTATTTCCAGATGACCTAAAACAGGCCGAAGTGATACCTTTATTTAAAAAGGTGATAAGACATCAGTTAATAGTTATAGACCTATCTCTCTTCTTCCTGTCTTTTCTAAAGTTTTTGAGAAAGCTGTAAAAAACAGAATGATACATTTTTTAGAAAAAAAAAACATTTTTTTTAGTAAATCCCAATTCGGTTTTCGCCCGGGGTTTTCTACTGAAGGAGCACTGTTGAACTTCTGCACTGAAGTTTTTAGCAGTTTTAACGATAGAAAATTAACTGCAGCTCTTTTCAACAATATAACAAAAGCTTTTGACACGGTAGATCACAATATACTTTTAGACAAATTGTACAAATGTGGGTTCAGAGGCATGATACATTAATGGTTTTCTTCTTATCTTTCCAATAGAAGACAAAAAGTGAAAATTAATGGGCAAATTAGTTCCAGCAGAAACATTACTATTGGAGTCCCACAAGGTTCGGTACTTGTTCCGATACTTTTCTTGATTTTCATTAACTCGCTACTTTCACAAAATTATAGAAGTAAGATTAGATTAGTAAGTAGATTTTCTTAAATGTATCTACTATGGATTAGTTCATACTAAACTTGAATACGGTATAGTTTCCTGGAGCGGGACTCATGACAATAAATTAAATCCTCTTTTAATTTCCCAGAAACATGTTGTTCGTCTTATATTCAATAAAAATTGTGACGTTAATAGTTTACCACTTTTTAGATATCTTAAAATTCTCCCTCTTAAACATTTATAGTTTTTTAAGGTATTAAAGATTTTTTTACTAGATCGGGATGTGAATTAAATCGCGGCTTCGCAAACTATAATCTTAGAATCAACAATCTTAATTATGCGTTAGTACCACAACACAATCTACAAATATTTTTTAATTTCTATACGGCAATTGCTCCTAGACTCTTCAATAAGTTACCTATTAGCATTAGAACCTTAAGATCTAAATATGTTTTTTCAAAGAAGGTAAAACTTTGTCTTTTAGATAAAAGGTATGAAGATATAGCAAACCTCACATCTGCTACCACCTGAATCATTTAATTATTTTTTTCTTTTGTTATTATTATTTTTTTCTTCTTCTTCTTTCTGCCACTACAAACTTTGTGACTAAAAATTAATAATATACCGCAACCCCACCTCATTTGAGTTTATAATTGTAAATTGAAATAATTGTTAATGCTATCGTCTCTAGTTCCCTCTGAACTATAGACAGCTTGTTTTTTTATTTTTCTTTACCAGTTTTTTTATGTTAACGATAATAGTGATGCAATAAGTTGAAGGTTATGGGTAGCGCATCTTATATGCTTTGGCAAAACATTTTCAAATGATTCATTTTGAAATTGTACTGACCCCAGATCTTCTTCATCTGAGCTCTCTGGTAGCTCTATGCTTGAGTCTTCACTGTAGCAGGTGGTATTGCTTTCGACTCCGAACTGTTTAAAAGTTTTTACAAAATTCGCGCCATTGTCAATAACTGTTGCGACTATGTTTCCACAATTTAGCCCAAACTCTGCATGAATTTCCTGAATAGTGTCATTTATTTTGTCATATGTATGTGATCCATAAAAGCGTTTGCAAGATAATGCCACGGATTTTAGTTGAAAATTATCATCCAACCAGTGACATGTATGGCCGAAGAAACTGCGGTGCTATGTGGACCACACATCGGCCGTTGTGCAAAAATTTTTGTTTTTCACAATAAAACCTCTAATTTTGTTTTTCATGGCGACGTAAATGGTGTCTATAACCTTTAAGGTCGTTGGCCTGCTCATGATATTTAAGTCCTTGTTGGCGAAATGTATGAGATCCCTGAATGATTTTTCTTCAACAATTCTAATAGGGAGTATATTGTTTGCCAGAAATTTTACAACAGAAACATTAAATTGGTCCTGTACAGTGTTTTTATTTTTGTACGCGTTAGACTTTGCGATTTTGTACTCTTCAAATAAATTGGCATGTTTGATGCGTAGATGTCTTATAAAGTTAGAAGTTATTTGTAGCGATCCCTGTAGTTTGGACTTGCAGGTACAGCATTCAACTAATTTTTCATTCCTTTTTTTTTTGAAATTCCGTTTCGTTAAGTTTAATAGAAAAAGGTTTTTTTAATGGCAGAATGATGAGGAACGTGTTGTTGGCTATTTTATTTATTAATTTATCATTATAAACATCTATCATAGTAAGAATTCACTTATAATATTGTAAGAGATAACAACTTAAATAAAATTAACAATTTACAAATAGAAAGAGAAAAAAATGTATATTTAAAATTAAAAATTCAGGTAACTAAAAGAAAAGGGATTAAAATTGAGTTGAGATCGCTTGAGACAAAAAAATTAAGGAATAGGGAAATTAAAAACAAAGTGGTTTGATTCGAGAAAAAGAGATGTAACTCGCTCCTAAAACTGCGTGTGTCATTCAGCTCTCTTAGGTTGCGCGGAAGTGAATTACAAAGGCGAATGGCAGCAATGAAAAATGTTCTCATATATTAGGCAAGAGAATTGTGGAAGAATTAAACAAACAGATCTATTAGATGCCGAAAACTGGATTTTATTGTAGAGATATGAAGGTTGTCTCGTTTTTATTATGTTAAAAAGAGAATTGAGGGTTCGAAATTTAACATAGTTCTGAAAAGTCATATCCAACACGTTTTTTGCCAAATGTGATATGTCAAACCTTTTGAGACCGTAAATTTAACGTATAGTGTTATAGTTAAAAGCTAACTGAAATTTTCTATTACTTTCAGCATCACAATTACAGAAGATTTCACACCCTTAAATTAATACAGGAATAACCAATGCTTTGGCAAGCATAAGCCTTGTTCTCAGTGGTGTAAGCTTTGGGCTATCCACAATGTTTGGAGAACACCATACGCTTTACCCACTGTTGGTTATCAGTAAAAAAACAAGAGGTCGTTGTCACACGATTAGAGTATAAGTCATACTTTATGTAACATAGGTTTAGCTTATATACTAGAGTTTCATTATGTGTGAATGTATAAATGTATTAATGTGCAAATGTAACAAAAGCTTTTAATGTGACATTGCCAGATTGGAACTTAAATATGTATTATAATTTCAACACTCCTCTTTAATACATACTCGTATGTATAAACATCAAACAAAATGCACAATATAAAAATATTCAATTCTGTTTTAGTTACAAAGTTTCAAATAATAAAAGTAATTCATTTTACAAAGATTTCAGGCCGCGCAAATTGGCACAATTTTCATGTTTTGATTTACATAAATTTTTCGTAAGAATATCTGCAAGCATTTTATTAGTAGGACAATATTTTAGTTCAATTAAACCTTTAATGTAAACTTCGGGTACAAAGTGAAAACGTATGTCTATATGTTTGCTCCTAGCATGATATACAGGATTTCTTATTAAGTTCATGGCGCTTAAATTATCGCCGTGAATAAGGATTGATCTGACATGTTGAAAAATTTTCATTTCATTAAATAATTTTTTGATATAAACAGCTTCTTTCGCTGCTTCTGACATAGCCATGTACTCAGCTTCAGTACTGCTTAGGGCTACCGAAGGCTGTTTTTTGCTCTCCCATGAAAATACAAAGCCTCCAAGCATAAAGGCAAAACCAGTGTAGGATTTGCGATCCGTTGTGTCGCCTCCCCAATCCGCGTCAACATAACCCTGTACCACCTTTCCAGTCTTCGCATATTTGATGGACATGTTAGACGTGGTATGTAGGTATCGTAACACCTGTTTCGCCGCCGCCCATTGCTCGACGTGCGGCTGAGTATTCCTCTGCGATAGCTTGCATACAGAATGCAATATATCAGGCCGGGATGTGACTGCCAGATACATTAATGACCTGATTAGTGATTGGTACTCGGTTTGATCCACCATTTCGCAGTTTTTACTATCACAGTTTGCTTGATAGCCGGGTACCAACGGCAGTTTTGTTGTTCGGCACGCTTCCATGCCAAACCTCTTGAGAATTTGAAGTACATGCTGCTGTTGGCTGATAGTAATTGAGCCAGTTGCACCCTCTCTCTCGATCCGCATACCGAGAAATTGCTGTATAGGATCCTTATCTACGACCTGAAATGCAGAGGAAATTTTTTGTTTAGTGGCTAACAACTCACCCATATCTGAGGAACAGATCATCAGATCATCTACATATATAGCGATGATGTTGATATGGCCACGTTCGTGCTTTATATAAACGCATGGTTCACTTGGACAAGCAGCAAACCCAATTTGACTTAGCGTCTGATCCAGTTTAAGGTTCCACATACGACCAGACTGCTTTAAGCCATAGAGAGACTTTTTTAGCTTAAGAACACAAGCACCAGCTGCGGGGTCTTCAAACATAGGAGGTTGCTTCATATATACCTCCTCTTCTAATTCTCCATTGAGATATGCGGTTGAAACGTCGAGTTGATGCACATGCAGCTCTAACTCAGCTGCGATAGCTAACACCATACGAATAGTCGCATATCTCACAACAGGTGAAAATGTTTCTTCGTAGTTAACGCCATATTTTTGCCCACAGCCTTTTGCAACAAGCCGCGCCTTATAGCGTTCAATCGTTCCATTTATGTCCCGTTTAAGTGCAAACACCCATCTGCATCCAATCGCTTTATGATTCGGGGGTAATTCAGCCAGTTCCCATGTATCATTGTTGATCAAAGCACCATATTCCTCTGCGATAGCCTTTTGCCATTCAGCCGATTCCTTACTTGCTTGAGCTTCTTCGGCTGACGTTGGAACACATTGTGCTGCTCTTTTGCCCTTCGCCAACCTCTATCAGCTGTTCTTATTAGTCTTACTGGTCCGCTTTGTCCATCAATGTCATCAGTTTCAATTTTGTTTTTGACATTATCTTCCCGTTCTGTACATTTAACTTCACTGCCCCCGCTGCCACAACCGGCATCGCTATCGTCGTCACTAGTTGTCATCTTGATTGATTTGTTATCTGTTAATTTGTCCATTGTTTGCACATTTGTAAATTTGTTATTGCAGTCAATATACTCTGGTGGATTTTGCAAATTGATGACGAATGTTTCAATTGAAGGCTCCACAAAATGTACATCACGGCTAACGATGACTTGTTTGGTTGACTTTTCGAACAATCGATATGCCTTTGCCTTATCAGCATATCCAACTAATATGCATTCCTTGCCCTTTGACCGAAACTTTTTGTGCTGTGTCTTGTCAAGAGCTATTGCGAGACATCCAAAAATCCGAAGGTGGCCAACTGCTGGCTTACGCTGGTACCACAACTCATACGGAGTCGCAAGGCCTAAAGTTTTCGTAGGCGAACGGTTTCGTAAGTAAACAGCTGTATGGACTGCTTCTGCCCAAAAATTTTCTCCCAGATTTGCGTCTAGCATCATGCTACGAGCCATTTCAACGAGCGTTCTATTCATTCGCTCAGCCACACCATTTTGCTGTGGGGTGTGAGGGACAGTCAGCTGCCTGACAATGCCGTGTTGTTTTAGAAATGCGTCAAACTCATTATTCACATATTCTTTTCCATTGTCACTGCGAAGCATTTTTATGTGTTTGCCGGTTTTTCGTTCTACCATGTTTTTGTAGTTTTTAAACACTGTTAAAACTTCCGATTTCTGTTTAATAAAATACACGTGAACGTACCTTGATTTATCGTCCACCATTGTAACATAATATCGCGAGCCACCAAGTGAGTTGACATTTATTGGACCACACACATCGCTATGTACAAGCTCTAGAATTTCTTTGCTTTTACTATTTGAGGAAGTGAATGGCTTAACACAAATCTTGCTTTTTAAACAAACAGTGCAATTAATTTCTACGTTTTTTGCATCAAAATTCAGACCGTGCACAAGATTATTTTCTTTTAATTTCTTTAAGCTTCCCACATTTAAGTGTCCGTATCTTTTATGCCACATTTCAAGTTCTTCCTTAGAGCTTTTACTTGAACACAACACAATTTTGCTATCTTCAATTTCACACAGAAACAAGTTGTTTGTTAGTTTGGCACTCAATAGTTTTTTACCATTTTGGTCATTTACATACGCGTAACTTTTCTTAAATGTTACCGTGCAGCCACCTTTTACAGCTTTGCTTACGGAAATGAAATTGCATTGCAATTGGGGAACATAAAGAACGTTCTTTAGTTTAATCACTGAAGTTTTCGTCTTTATTTCGACTTCACCGCGACCACAAGCATCGATGGATTTTTCTCCAGTAAGTGTAACAGTATCTTTGTATGCTTCAAAATTACTAAACATTTCACGTTTTGCACACATGTGAGTCGTAGCGCCACTCTCCAAACACCAAGCTTTGTTATTAAACGCAAGCGGATTTTGGTTTGTACTGAATAGGGAAAAAAACGATTTCGCCTCTTCTCCTTTATATTTTAAATCATTCGGCTTTTGTCTGCATTCTGCTGCAATGTGGCCTTTTTTTCCACAATTATAGCACTTCACATTTCTTTGCCTTTTGACTATATGGTTGCCGTTGTTTTTGCGCTGGTCATTTCTGCTATTAACCTTGGCATTCGATGACCTACCCAAGAAAGCCTGATCAGTGCTCTCATTTTCAAGCAGCTCTTCATTTTTCCTTCTGTCGCTTTCCTCGGCTAGCTTCACCTTTAAAGCACTAAACTTGGGTAACTCATCACGAGATTCGAGTGCTACCACCAAGTTTTCGTATGATTTTGGCAAACTTGCTAAGAGCATTATAACATATATCTCTTCCTGCAACTCTATGCCAATTTCAGACAGTTGCTCGATTATATTGGCAAAGTTAGATAAATATTGATGCATGCCTTCACTTTCACTCATTCTCATATATAATAATTTTTTAAAAAGCGTTACCTTTCTTACTGGTCCAGTTGGCTGGTGAATTCTTTTCAGCGTTTCCCAAGCGTCTGATGCGGTTTTGCATTTCTTTATATTGCCGATTTCCGAAGTTTTTACGGACAAAGTTATCACTGCAAGGGCCCTTTCATTTTTCATGTTCCAGGACGAAAATTCCACACTTTTTTCATTAGTTGGACGTTCTGAAATATTTGAGACACACGACCATAGCTCTTGGTGTACGAGGACACTCTTCATCTGGACACACCAGGAATCATAGTCAGAGTCCTCCAACTTGTCGATATTGTACATACTACCGGACATTTTACATTAGAAAATTCAGCTACAGGTACCTACAATTACTAACTGGAAAAATGAAGAAAAAACTAGAACTGTATATGCTGCGGTCTGGGCCCATAACCTGTTGGTTATCAGTAAGAAAACAAGAGTTCGTTGTCACACGATTAGAGTAGAAGTCATACTTTATTTAATATAGGTTTAGCTTATATACTAGAGTTTCATTATGTGTGAATGTATAAATGTATTAATGTGCAAATGTAACAAAAGCTTTTAATGTGACATTGCCAGATTGGAACTTAAATATGTATTATAATTTCAACACCCACTATAGCATTACTATGGTTATTGCATGTCAGTACTCTGTTGAATACCTAGGTTTTTGGAAGATTTGACGAAATCTATTGGTAAATTGTTCAGCATTATGGATGGGAAATAAAATAAGTCCAAACATTTTTTTGAAATAACTAAACACTTACATTTATTTTCGTTCAGTGCTAGGCTATTTTCCAACGCCCATTTCGAAATTAGTTGAAGATCTTAATTTATATCATTAGCGCAGTTTTCTATTAATCCAAGGGCCCAACTTCTATCAATTTGAATATCGTCCGCATAAAGGTGCTTTGACGAATTCATAATAACGGATCCTATATCATTAACATACATTGAGAACAGGAGAGGTCTCAAAATCGACCCTTGGGGAACGCCTCGTTACAAAGGAAGAAATTATGATAGAACGCCTTCCAGAGACATGGCTATGTTATTACAAAATTCAGCAAAATCGTCCGCATCATTTTGCAATAAACCATTGTCAAGATATTGCTTTTAACAGTTGCTGTTCGATTATTTTAACCAACCACTAAACCACATAACACAGAAAATAAATTATAAGAACTGACCTGCTTAATAATTTAAAAAAAAATAAAGTTGTTGTTAGATGTTGAATAACTTTCCAATGATGTAGTCGATGAAGACATGATTGTTGGTAAAGATGGGAAACTCGAATCCTCATTGCGATTGTCTTCAAGCAAAACACCTTTTTGCCTTTTATTTTGTCTTTCACCATCGCCAAGGTGTTGAATTCGTCGCTTCTTTGATTCAATCGAATAAGTCGGATCACTTTCATAATCGTCGGAAGAAAAGTCCCCATCAACGTTAAGATTATAACTAAAAAATTTATAAACATATATGTATTTAATCATTTCATCATAAACTACACAATAATAATTGATATACCTCATTTTTTTAAACAAAAATACGCTTAAGTAAATCAGAAACCAAACCAGTTCGTCCGACGATGCTAAACTTATTACAGATAAAATATTATGTTCAAATACTGATTGTCTTACAAATACTGTACATTTATTACCAATTGATAAGTCACGCTGAGTTGACAGTTATGTACCAACTTTGTTTGCCATTTATTTGACGTTGAGAGACTTTACTTCTCAACTCTATTTGCATTGAGTTGCTAATGAATGAATTCATAAATGAATGGTAAAAAAAAGAATGCAATCTTCCGATGCTAAATGAATGGTGATTGCATTCTTTTTTTTGAAGTCTTAAATGAAGTCAATGATTGCAATTATAAAATTTCATTCTTTGAATGCTTTTCAAAGAGTGCAATCCTGAATTATTTTACAACTCTAGTTCATACTATGAGCACATAATCATTTCACTATTTTAGCTACGAGGGCGGGTCAATAAGTCCGTGACTTTTGGAATAAAACACAGATTTTTTTATAAAAAAATTATTTTATTTTTCAACGTAGTCTCCCTTGAGCTCTATACACTTTGTCCAACGCTTCTCCAATTTTTTTATCCCTTCCAAAAAAAATGATTTGTCGAGGTCCTCAAAATAGGCCTTTGTTTGCGAGATGACTTCATCATTGGAGTCAAATCTTTTTCCACCAAGCCATTTCTTCAGGTTTGGGAACAAGAAGTAGTCGCTCGGAGCCAAATCTGGAGAATAGGGTGGATGAGGGAGCAATTCATAGCCCAACTCATGGATTTTTGCCATGGCAACTGAACATGTGTGCACCCTTGCATTGACTTGGTGGAAAAGAACTTTTTTCTTGGTCAAATGAGGTCGGTTTTTTTTTCAAATCGTCATTGAATGGGTCAAATAAGTTGGCATAATATTCCCCATTGATTGTTCTTCCCTTTTGAAGGTAGTCAATGTGGATTATCCCGCGTGCATCCCAAAAAACAGTCGCCATAACTTTATTGGCTGACAAACCCACCTTGGCGTTCTTTGGCGCCGATTCACCCTTAGAAACCCACTGTTTTGACTGTTGTTTGTTCTCTGGTGTGTTGTGATGGATCCATGTTTCGTCCACGGCTACAAAACGGCGCAAAAACTCCTCCATATTGCGATTAAACAACGCCAAACCTTCCTGTGAAGTGAAGCACACGAAATTCACTTTTTTCCATTTTCTCCTCAAATTAGTGAGTAGTCTGATAAAAATAGCTGTCAAACACAAACTAACTGACGCAGCAAGTTTAAATTTTGACAGGAGTCAACTGACAGATGCCTGTTGACAGGAGCAGTGTTGCTGTTTCAGTAAAGAGGTCAGAAATTCAAAAAGTCACGGACTTATTGACCCGCCCTCGTACTATTTTATAAGTTTTCTTTACAAAAAGGTACAACAATATAGTCAACTTGTTATTACACACACTTAGGCCAATATATGTATACTCGTATGCATTTATGTGTATATTTTTTTTTTTTAATTTAGAATGCTGAATCTGTTCAATTTTTTGCGGATTATGATAAATCTATTGGAAATTACATTGTTGATGTAGACGGTAATACTTTGCTTGATACATATACACAAATTTCTTCCGTACCATTGGGTTACAATCATCCGAGATTATTGAACGTTTTTCGCTCTGACAACAACTTGAAAAGTATGTACAATATTATGTGCACTAAATTTAAATTAAAATTATATGATAATATATTTTTAGCGCTTGTTAATAGACCAGCACTTGGCGTGTTTCCTGGAAAAGATTGGCCCAGCAAATTAAAATCAGTTTTGTTGCCAGTTGCACCTAAGGGGCTTAACAACATAACTACAATGATGTGCGGATCCTGCTCCAATGAAAACGCATTCAAAAATATTTTTATGTGGTAAGTACTGCACGAAGACAGTATTAAATTTATGAATAATTATAGAAATAAATTAACAAATGTTGATAAAAAAAAATTGTTTACAGGGAGTTTTAATTTACGAATTTCCAATTTGTGTGTAATTATTAGGAAAGAATAGTTGGGCTCATTTTTAAACGATGGCAGTTTGCAGATGTCATTAGAAAAGTTCCAACGGAAACCTGATAGTGTTTTATGTAGATCTGTTATTCATTTAGCGTAACTCACACGATGCAATTTAGTGCCAGTTATAGCAATGTTTATCCCCATATATGAAATTACACGTCATTTTATTATATGAAAGTTGATGGTCTTGCATATATCTTGCTTGTAGAGAGGGCCATATCCAAGGTCAAACATTTCGGCGAGATCTTTTGAGCAGTAAGATTTTTGACAACTGAGGCCAGTCTTACACGGAAGGCCTTAAGTTACGGCACAGAGCAAAGATGAATGTTGATCTGCTCCGATATTCCCGTGAATCACAAACGGTGTTAAAGTGCACTATTCCGGTGACTTGATTGCTACTTGATTATTTTATGGTGGTAATATAAATATAAACGGCATTGAGTTTGAATAAAATCTTTATTCATTATGAAGAATGTTTCATGGCATTATGTTTTTAACACGATATCGGTATTCTCGGCTATTTCTGACGAAGCCCACCCTGTCCGTTCAATTTTAAGCTTCCCTTTCCAACCTTTGGGGCGCTATCTCAACAATAAGGCTCTGAATATTTCATAACAAAATCTGAATAGCTTGCGATTTACATATTAGTGTACATACCTCTACAAGAAGTAAGCGAGTGGAGTCAAATCAATTCACTGGTCCATTTCGCTATATGTATAATATTGTCTTTATAAAGTCAATAGTTTTGCGACATGTTAATTATGACACGTGGCGCATTCTACTGGAATATAATATGGTCCAGATCGACATAGTCCATATTTTCGAAGAAATAATCACTTATCATTTTCTGGTAACATTTTCTTATTTCTATGAATAAGAACAAATGATATTACCAGCTTGAAGGCCACTTCAAAAAGCACAATTTTGTGAGTGTAATTCAGTCTCATAGTTCTTTTCTGGATTCGTTTCACTCTAGAAATTAATAATGTGCACATATTCACAAACCTATTTGGCCAAAAGTGAGCCTCGCCATCAAACATGCTTTTTCAATAAACATAATGATCGACTTCAAGCTGGATCACATACGGGATTAGGATGAAACCTTTTCGAAAATGTCGGAATTCACAATTTTGAACCTTCCGCCATACTTTTGCTCCCAGAACCCACAAAATCGTTCGTATATAAACGCGTTGTCGGCTTTGTGTCATGTAGAGTATATAAGATACGAAATTTATCCACAATATGAGGAATAGTGAGCGAGCTAAGTTGGATAATTACGAGAACCAAAAATTACTTAATTTTCTATACGTCTCGCAAATTGAAAATCGATTTTCAGAAACAGTTAAAGTGACACGAAAGAATTGTTCTGGTATATGATGATTTATCAACGAATACTGAACATCAATGTCATAAATGACAGCACGGCTTGAGAGTTATCTATCATTCGAAAATTTATCGGTAGGAAAAAAAAAGCCCTTTATATACTCGTATAATAGATACAGCGTTAAATACTCCTTATGAGATATGACAGACCTTCAGTCCGGTGTTATTTGGGATTTTTTTTTCTCAAATATTGTCCTAAAGCACTCAATTTGGGATTAGTTTCTTGGTTTACACTTTTTCCTTCAAGTAATTTTACAGGAAAAATTATCTGCGGTCAAGTCAAGGGATTGTGGAGTCTTTGCCATTTATAAACCAGGAAAAATTTCTTGTGGTATTTGCATCGCAGCACAATCTGTATGTATAAAGTATAAAAACAAATTTGAACATATTACGACAGCCTGCGGCAGTTGGCCAACAATACTGTAACTCTTTGATGGTCCCAATAACGGCTATTCCATTTATTTAAAAGGCCAGCTTTGATTGACAATTTGACAATTTTGGCCATCTACAACAATCTGTAAATCTCGGGTGGTGCAATCTCACCCTCGTTTATGGCAATATTATGTAATTGTTTCATTGAACTTTATACAAGTAAAAACGCAAACCCTTTTTGAAGATCTTTATTAAACCCTTCGATGAGAAATGCGAGGACGTTCGCAAAGACTTGCATCAATATTTCCCGCCGTACGTTGGATACGCTAACCCTCAGTGTACGCACATTTTGAAAATTATTTCTTATAGGCTGAATGCTTGCCATTATTGGAACATGGCTATTTCAAAAACAGATCAAAAAATCACGCAATTTTCTTCGCCTTGAATCGATTCTTAAATGAAATATTTTCATACGTTCTTCTCTTTGTTGGATTGTATTATAACTCGTAACATTTATTAATATGCGATTGATTACAGTATTAGTATACTAGATATAGCGGTAGCTGCTGGGGCATACGGCTACATGTATAATGAATTGCAATAACTCACTCTCCAAACAAACTCGGTTTTTATTTATTATATGTTTTTTTTTTTATAATTATTTCAATAGTACCTTAATATTTGCCACAAAAAGCTTACAAATTAATTTGACCGACTTACATATTTAAATTAACTTAGGCCTACTTTTAACCTACATTAACTACGTAAGCCGTGTGTCGGCTTAGAAAATTAGGTAATCCGACTTTGCCTCAACATTTCTTTCGGTAAGCCCCAAAATTCCTCGTCCAGCTGAGCCACATCACCCATATCGCGACTACTTACGCCCTGCTGGACTGAAGACGATCCGCGCTACTCTGAGCGACGTCTCTCGCTTAGTTGAGTCACCTGTCGGCAAATGTTTCAGTGGCGTGGAAGATAAATGCTAATCTGTCCTAGATCAGCCCTTCATTATCAAAATAGAAGAGCACCTTTTGAGGAACGAAGCAGCTAAAGCGCACACTCTCTTCATATAAATAGTTGGTGATGTAACCCTTGGAGATCAGGTTGTCCGTCGAGGCAATTGCTCTTGCAATCTGTCTTCGAGTCATCTTCATAACGAAATTATCCTCTCTTATTAAGATCACCCTAATGTTCAAGACCTCTTTAAAATAGAATTTTATGTTCTCCGACGCTGTTGTTCTGTACCAGTGAATAAAAGCCCTCATAAATATACATATTTCAGTACACTTGTTCCCACGTTGTATCAGATAAGGCATGGTAACTGACATTATTTTGAAAAGTTGTCCAACAATCGCAAACTTTCGCCACAAGTTTCTGGTATCAGTAAAGGCTAAAGCCAAAGGCATCCTAAAAATAGTGCTTTGGACTTCTGGAAGTTGATCTTCTTAATTTTAATTTTATTGAAGTCACGTTGTAAAAGATCGTTTATGACCTCGGTATTTAAAACTGGTCTGTAGGCGATGTCTGGCATAGTTAAATGAGCCCACAAGATCGCTTGTGTAGATGTTGAAAAAGATCAGTAATCAGTTCCACCATGAACTGTCTGGTGTCTGGCGTCTGCTGGTGATTATATTAAAAATAATTTACATACATCAGTGATTTATATATCACCAGCCTGTTCAGCGTAAGGAATAAAAGAATTGAAACTGATTGTGACAAAGAAGTTTCCGGAAACTCTGTAGACTCTATAGACAATTAGTCTAATACTCCATCAATGAAGGTAAGTCGACATAATAGGAACATGGAAATTCAGCTACCAGGAGGCGAAGCTAAAATCTTGAAAAAACCTGGCGAGATATGGAAGTTGTTTTTTTTTCTGAAAGTGTAATAAATCATATTACGAGATATACAAACTTACAAATGCATTTGAGAAGGCAAGCTGTTAACACATGTTAAAACATGCAACGAATGATAAGACAAAGACTTGCTGAAATTTATAAATTAGATGATCCAGAGTCTCCGCTAACGGCTTCTAACAACAAAATAGGTCGTTGTAATTTTCGGTCCTCAAAAAAAAAACCGTAAGACGCGTTACAGTTGTAATTCTTACAAGAAATATTTTTTTTGTATTGTGCAATTACTGTCTGTCTCGAGTGTTTCTGTGCGTGGTGATTAATTTATTTTACTTTTGTTCCTTATTATTTTATCTTTAAGATTATATAGCTTTTTCTTAGTTTTTTAAAGGAAAAAAAAATTTGTTCAAGTTTTTCAAACATATAAAAAAAATACCTTTTCCGATTTATATAGATAGATAGTTTATATAGAAACTTGTTTTATTTCTTTTAACTCATCTTATTCTGCCGATAAGTACAAGTTTTTATAAATATCTTTTTTTGACACTTACGGTGTCCAAGGCCTTCTTCAAGTCAATCAATCACGTACTCGTGCATAATTGTAAAGTGTAGAACTAACATACTCTCACAAAAGCTGTTCAAGTTTCTTGGTGAGTCAGCTCCTTTATTAAGTGTCTACCTCTTAAAATTTTGCAATCGACTTGGAGAACAATGGTTGGAGGAACACAAAGAACACCGCCGAAAAATACCAACAAAAATTTACAAGTAAACAGCGGCAAAAGCCGTATCGTCGCAACGTCACCAGGTGAAGTCTCCGCTACTTCAAGTCATAATGCAGTGGGCAATATGTCAGTTATAGATCTGAAATCCCTTATTGAGGGTTCTATGGCAGCTTTGCTCGACAACAAACTCAAGAATGTTGTCACTAAAACTGATGTTGACGGAGTGGCCCTTGAAATCCAATCACTTCAAAAGGACAACACAGCACTTCGTCACAAACTACAGGTAATGGAAGCTTATTATTCTTCATTGGAACGCAAAGTAGAGATGCTAGAGATAAAGGTGATAGACAACAATTTTGTCGTTCATATGACCGAGGAGATTGGTGTAAACCCAGAGGAAAAGGCTGAGAGTTGTGTCTTCAACTCCTGGGGAGCGGCGATACATCGCTAATATCCGACGTTCGTGCTATGAGATAGAGTTGAGTCGTTCCGGACCTACATAGTTCCTGGAACTATGTCCGCTGTCGGAACTAGTTCCAATCGTTCCACATACTCCACCTAAACATGTTCGATAGTTCCGACATGTCCGATACTCCGATAGTTCACACACAAGTAGTTCACAGCATTGCGTGTACCTTCTTCGTCTATTACATTCGTTAATGTTCACATTCGTATGTAGTTGAGCGTTGACGTTCTCGTATGTGCTAGTATTTTCGCAGTATTGGAACTGTCATGGAACTGGAACTACCGATCCGCCTAAAATGAAAATGGGATATTTCGTGTCTGCATCTGCTGTATAACTACAAATGCACGCATACATAAAAGTTCGTGGATATTTCTTTATTTTTTTGAATTGCAGATAACGTTTTTTTTATAAATCTGTAGCTGAATATTTGCAAATTAAATATATTTTTACTTGAAACATTGGTATGCTTTACTTTGTATTATTTATAAACAAATGTGTAGAATGTATGTTAATATAGGATTTGTATGTATTGAATACAGAATTTGGTTTCAATTGAAAATGGCAATGCGAAGGAAGAGCAGTGTAATGTGGCATCATTTTGAAGAAAAGGAGCAACAAAAAGCCAGATGTAAATATTGCTCCCAACTTAACTAGGCATCTTAAAAGAAGGCATCCAATAATCAACACAAAGGCAATAGAACGACAGATTACAACACCCACCCCAACTTTAATTGAAATAGACCCAATTCAAAATGTAGAGGTAATTTGCACAGAAACCAAAACAAAACCGCAAGAAACAATACAACCAAAAATCTATAATTATACGGACAATATTCGAGCAATTTCCCAACAAAAAAAAACAAAAGTTGACGCAATTACTTAAAATGATTGCGAAAGAATACCACCCGTTACGCCTTGTAGAGGAGGCTGAATTTAAAAAGTTTGTAGCGATGTTGTGCCCTTCATACAATCTTCCGACCCGAAAGACACTATCGGAAACACTATTACCGCAGCTTTATTTAAAGCTGGAAGAGGATGTCCGCAGTAAAATTGTAAGGGCCCCAGCTATTTGCTTAACAATAGATGCATGGACTTCATTAAACAATCAAAGTTTCGTAGCCATTACAGCCCACTACATTGAAATTGACAATTTTAATCTGTGTTCTAATTTGTTAGGCTGTATAGAATACGATAAGCGCCAGAATGCTGAAAATTTGTGCAATTTTTTGAAGGACGATATTTCGAAGTGGAAAATCGAGAATAAAGTTGAGGCCATTGTGAGCGATAATGCTGCCACCATCATTTCCGCTGTACAGATGGGACGATGGCGATCTATTAGTTGTTTCGCGCATTCTTTGAACTTAGTCGTAAAAGCAGGAGTAGACCAAATTGGTGACATTGTATCCAAAGTGAAAACCATAGTGGAATTTTTTAAGAGAAGCTCAAACGCCTTGTACAAGTTGAAAGAAATTCAGAAACAAATGGATCTACCTATGTTGAAATTAAAGCAGGACGTCCCAACAAGATGGAATTCCACATTTGATATGCTAGAGAGAATTTATACTCTAAAAAATGCCGTCATTGCCACTCTAGCTATCATAAAGAATGACCTATCTCTTAGTAACGAAGAGTGGGATATTGTGGAAAGAGTTATTCCAATTTTGAAGCTGTTTTTGGACGTCACTGTGGAGATTTCAACAGAAAAGAACGTAAGCTTGTCCAAAGTCATCGTTTATTGCAAATTTCTTCAACGGAAAGTTGGACAAAGTCTGGCAGAAGTTGAGGGGCAATATTTTTCTGGTGACCATTCCACCCCCCGTTTGGTGCAAAAATTATTGGAGACCCTTAGTGAACAACTTAACAGGCGGTTTTACAATCTTGAGAAAAATTCGTTATACGCAGAATCGACCATCTTAGACCCCAGATTCAAAAGCAGAGTGTTTCGGGACGTCACAAACTTTCAGGCGGCGTTGGAGGTACTGAAGAAAAAAATTGCCAGCCAGCCTTCAGAGTGTACGCCTGGAACCTCTGCTTCTCATTTTCAAACTGTCGAACCCGTGCCAGAAACATCTTCTAGCTGTGTCCAATATAAAAGCACATGCTTTTGGGATGACTTCGATACAGCAATATCGAGTTTGGTTCCAGAAAATACAGTTGCAGCTGGAATAATAGAAGTACAGAAGTATCTTAACGAACCAATACTCAACAGGTTGGAGAATCCCCTTGAGTGGTGGCACTCTAGAAGATGTGTATACCCACTAATATACAAATATGTTATGAAACGCCTAAACCTGGTAGCAACATCAGTTCCATGCGAACGAATTTTCTCCAAAGCAGGACTTGTACAATCGGAACGAAGAAATAGGTTGTCTTCCAGCAAAGTCTCACAACTGCTATTTATAAACAGCAATATGTGACTTTCTTGTACATAAAATGAACTTGTTGTTTGAACTTGAATTTATCTTTTGTTTTTAATGTGTGTGATATTTTACATTCATTGTGATACTATGTATTATAATATATTGAAATGTGATTTTTTATTCTATGAATTTGGTGAAAATAATGTGTATACTGTTGTTTGTTACGTAACAAATTAATTTCTTGTCCTTTACGTGAAGAAAACGTACCTTGTTTTTTATTATATTATGGATTGCTTTTATTTTATTATTTTTTTACTCTTTATAAAATGTTCAAATATTTGAACTGAGTATGCAATGGAGCAAGACTTGTTTTTTTTTTTAGATTAACATACATATATGATACAAATTAAAAAATTTCAAACGAATATCTCAAAGTTTTTTTTGTTATTAATACATATAAATCATCAATATCAAGATGAGATAATCTTCCTTACACCAATAAATCCATCCTTTCCTGCAAAGCGAATATGCATGTAGATCGGCCTCTACATTTCCACACATGTATTTGTCATTCAATATTCAATCTGTTCAACTTCAACTACGTAGTTCTGTGGACATGTATCATTCTATCTATAAGAACATGTCTGTGGAACTACTTAAATCCGCGGACATGAACCTTTTTTAATTCTGATACATCGTTGGAACTAAATAGTTCCGGGGAACTAGTTCCCGGAACTAGTTCCATTCAAGAAAGGAACCGTTCCATGTTCGTTCCGGCAAAGGAACGATTTAGCACAACTCTACTATGAGATCAAGCAACAGCATTGCTAACATCGTTGTAAAATTTCAAAAGAAGGATGACGTTCGACGCGTACTACGTAACACTGCAACGCTTAAAGGCTCCGAGTTATTTATGTAGAGACCACACTGAAGCTTCAAGTACCGACGGAAACGCTTACTTAAATTAAAATTCAACATCGAGTCCAAATATAAAAACGCCAAACCCGTAATGAGTGGGCAAAAGCTGAAAATTAGAGATAAAACATTTTACTTGGACATAAAAAACAAACTCCGATGTGTTGGTTTTGTCAGCGAATGTGGGATGACACTCCTCCAAAACAGCTAACTGATGACAGTTCGTCAATGGTAGCTGCACTTCTCATAAACGAAAATGCCGAAGGTGGAAACACAATAGGTGGCAGCGCAAGTAGCAGTTCTTTGTTTTTGGGGTCTCAGTTTAACATTTAATAGTATTACCGTCTACAAAAATAAAATTTTTAGCAAGGAAAATGATAATTATATTACAAATTAATTTGATAACCATGAAGTTTTATCATTTAATATTTTAAGCTATAATGTTAGGTCTAAAGAACAAATTACTTTTTTCGAATTTTTTTAATTATATTTTTGATATTTTTATGCTTTTTGAAACTCATGTCTTAGCCAGTAAAGGAACTAAATTTAGTACGAGTAGTATTTTTACGGATTACAATACGAAATGGATTCCAGCAGTCAAGACTAATATATTTGGAAGGGGAAGCGGTGGTGTGCTAATAGGATATCGTAAATCTCTGAAAGAAGTGGATTTAAATTTTAAGATAGTGGAAAGTGCCTGTGTTCTCAATGTAGAAATGAATGGCGGAACCCCCTTTGTATAGTATCGATTTATTTGAACTGCAGTCACTGAAGGCTAGACTACGACAAGTAATCTGATCTGCTTAAGCTCTTACGATCGACGGACTTTCTCCTAGCTGGTGATTTCAACGCGAGGATAGGATTATCGCAAAATAATTTTATAAGTGGACCTGTGCTATCGATTATAAATGCAGCTCGAAATTGTAAAGACGAATTTTGCGATACCAAGGGCTTTAATTATGGAAATTGCTGATGGGTATGACTGCAAGATTTTAAATGGTAGTTGTAAAGGCGACGTAGATGGTGAACATGCTTTCATCCGTGGAACATCATGTTCCGTTATAGATTATAGTTTGATGACCGGAAATTGGTGCTCAATAGTCATCGATTTTTCAATAGCTGCTCAAGCATATGGTCGGAGATATGCCCTTAGAAATTTCATGCACTACTTTGAAGGCAGGAGTAAAGGCAAACTCAAGGCAACTGGCTATTCTTCCGAAGTTGGTTTGGATTAACCGTTTTCGTTCCTCTTATCAGAATAATTACACCGAGCTTTTAAATGTGATGGAACACAATACAACTCTCAACATTTTATTGCATTTCTTTTGAATACTTTGGTAAAATTATTCAGTGGTATCATCTTTAATAGGCTTACGCAATGGATAGCAAACAATAATATTTTAAATGAATACCAGGCGGGGTTCAGAAAACATTATTCAACACTAATCACATTTTTACCCTTATCAACATTGCGGAAATTTTCAAACAAAATCGTAAAAAGCTATATGTTTTCTTTGTTGAATTTCGTGCAGCTTTTGATTTCATAGCGAGTGAAGTTCTCTTCTATAAGCTTTACAATTTAGGTTTGTCAAGCAAAGTAATGAACGTATTGAAAGCGATGTATAACAACAAAACAACAATGTGACGTATGTATGGAACGGAAATTTTGTATCGGAAGAATTTGGAACGCAAATGAGAGTTAAGTAAGGATGCATCTTAAGCAGCTTACTATTCTCTATAGTAAGTTGAGGAAGTAGGAGTAGTAGGAGGATCAAACCCAAAATTTGGTACTTTCGTTTTCGACTCTCCTCGCGCTCTTTCTGTTCTCTTTCCTCGGTAAGACGACTTCCTCATCCAACTTCTGCAACTCCAGCTGAAGCCGCCTGGCGGTTGATGCCTTTGAAGACTTCGAGCATGTGGTTGTTGATCGTCGTTTTGACACTGAAGTCGAGGGTACTAATGAAGCTCCTGGTTGGCGTTCAGCTTCTATTAGAGTGCATTTCGGACACTTCCACGGAAGATCTGCTATAAAGCTATCGACGCCCACACAACCGTAGTGGTACCAAGCACCGCATGTTGGATTGTCACACAGAACCATATTTTCCACCGAGTCAGATGCACTACACGCCTGGCAATTGTATTCCCTTACATCGGGCTGTTCCGCTGGTGAATTTGCAGTGACAGAGTGGCGATTATTAGCAGGGGCCAGGGACCTTCTAAGTGATTTTCTTGGCATAAACATCGCGGGCGTTTCTGGCATATTGGTTGTGGGAAGACGATAAAAGAATTTTGTAAAATTGTTGCCTTAGTTGGGCAACGAGCTTCAGCTTTTATAACGATGTACGTTGAGACACAAGCAGGAATTGCAAAGAATTCAATTGGCATTTATTAGTCTTACATACGTTACAAAATTGCTGTTAAATACATAATTAATTAGGCTTAGAAATAATACATGTTTATAATACATATTTTTAGTTCGTTAAATAATATAATTCAATTATTTTAAGTTTTATTTAAACAATTTTAACATCAAGGGTTTAACCTCACAACTGCCACAATTGTTCACGCGCGAAAACCAGGTGGATTTTTCTTGTCAAGCGACTGCAATGTTTGACAGATTTGTCAAACTTGGCTCTCTAGGCAGGGATGTCAACAGGACACTCGATCACAAAAGCCGTAGTTCGCCTCTTGCGGTTGTAGTTCTTCGACGTTAAAATTCCTCACTATCGTTCCGTGGCTTTAGGGTGCTATGGATATCCGTATCCACACCCTGGCTACAACAAGTTAATGGTCCGAGTTGGTGTTATCTGTTCGAACGTTCGGACATTCAAAACACTAGAGTACTGCCTTGCGTCGATCGAAATGATCGACTTGGTTGACGTTTTGTTGATCAGGAGACGGACAGACCCATTTATGGATATTAAGGTATGAAGACTGTGCATGGGCTATAGTTACATTACATCCCACTGCAAAATAAATAAGCATCTGTCCATTTCCGGAAGTGATGGCGTGGATGCTGTGCTTTCCCACTGTATTACCAAACATGCCCGCCTTATCTAGCTCTACTGAAAAAATTACATTGGTGCTGTAAATACCAGAAACCCGAGCTTAGTTAGTTATTGATAGTTACGAGTAGTGACTTTTTATTAACTTCATATATTTTTTTTTGTTTACAAAAAATGAACACAAGTCGTTTATGGTTTGGCTTAAGGCCGTCCAACAGATTGAAAATATATCTAGTATATTTAAAAAAATAAAAATAAAAATATAATAAATAAATAAATACTTATGCTATGCATAGTAATTGCGTTCAAAAATCGCCTTCTAAAATCCGGGTTCTGTAGCGAAAGGCAGATGTAGAGTAGTTGTATAAAACTTCTCACTCATGACTATCGTTCAATATATTGGTAACCTCATTTAAGTCCAACAAAGTGGCTCCGAAATATCTCATGTAGAATTCTCTTAAAATGGAACATCTTCCGATGAAATGGTAAACATCCTTCCTCTCTTTAAGGTTGCACAGGTTACAGATAATTGGAAGATCCGATCGATGGAGAATAAAATAAAGATTTATCAATTCTCCTGGAAGTTTAAATATAGAGCTTATCATATGGAGGGAATAGTTGTTAAGGAAGTACGTAGAAGAGCTTTCAATGAGGTTGCAATTCAGCCTACTGTAGACCAGCCTATGTTGTGAAGAATGAGCTTCAGCTACATATCCGTCGTGTATGGCATTGCCTGATTTTTTCAAAATATTGGTGAACGTAGATTTTAATGTTGAAAGTTGCATATCAACTGCGATATTTAAATTTACGTCATATTTTGCCGAGTACTCCTCCCACTTTTGAAACAATGTTAAATGCCCTCTTGTCATGTTAAATGTTTCAATCTTCGGCAATCTGCTTTCTTCCATCTCCACTATTTTCATAATGAAGTCTGCATGCAACTATAGGATATTTAAAAAAAGAGGCAGGACTCGAGTATCTAAATGCAACATATAGTTTGGTGTACATGTTGGAAGACGAAAGATTCTCTTCAGAAAATATCTAAGGAATTTCTCAAGTTGCTCAAAAAAATAATAGTCCCAAATTGGGCCCCGTGCAGCAGTATAGAGGCCAAAGTTGAGCGAAATAGATTATTTTTCGATGTCTGATCTATATTCTGGTTATAGATGCAACGTCCCCAGACTGATGAAATAGCTCTTTTAGCTGACGCTAGTTGACATACGAAATGTTTTCCGATAGGACCGCTTTTCGCTGCGAGAGTATCTTCCTCCGCCATCACCTAAAAATCATCACCTTTGATTTAGATAAATTCACCGTCAAATTCCATTGGTTGCAGTAATTTTCAAGACTGTTCGTCACAAGCTGCTTCCCTTCAATTGTCTCAGACGAAAACACCATTTATAAATAAAATTGCCACAGAGGAACATTTCTCACCACAAATGCAACACTAGCGTTCAGGTTGTCTATATTGATAGTTGTTGTTTTCTTCACTCTGTTCTGAATGCGTATGTAAGACTAATAAATGCCAATTGAATTCTTTGCAATTCCTGCTTGTGTCTCATCGTACATCGTTACAAAAGCTGAAGCTCGTTGCCCAACTAAGGCAACAAGTGTCCCTTAAACTCTCGAGAAATCTGATGCCGCCAGCTTTAAACGTAGAAGACATGTATTGGGTTTAATTCGCCACAACAAAAAAAAGCATCGTTCGATGACGAATGCTGACGGGGAAAACGTGGAAAAGGTACGGATGTACTGAACGCCTCAGAACATTTGTAAACAGTCTGACATGTCCCTATCAGTGTGGTTTTGGACCAGGAAAGTCCACCATAGATCAAATTTTCACATTACGACTGCTTTTGGAAAAAACCGATATGCTTTTCATCGATTTCCAAGCCGAATATGATAGCATCTATAGATGAACAAGTTGTGGCACAGATTCTTAAGAACTCGATCTGATTCCGACTACAGTAATTATCGATTGGTATACAATCGTTTTTCTGAACTTTGTGAGTCTCTTTACCTTGATACATGCAATTTAGCTTAGTCTCGGACCCTAAACGCTTCTACCAGTTTGTTAATACCAAAAGAAAGTCAGACGGCTACCCATCTACTCTTAAATTTCTTAGTGAATCTTCTGCCGACCCAAAAACCATTGAAAATTTCTTTGCCTGTCATTTTAACAAATCCTTTTATAAAAAAAACAGCTGAACCCGATCCTAGTTACTTTAGCTATATGAGAAACTATCCTGAGACGTCATCCATTTCGCTAAACATAACAACAACTTTGGTATCTGAAAACATTACCAAACTTAAAGATGATTTCTCGTCCGGCCCTGATGGCCTTCCGGCTATTGTAATAAAAGAGGGTGTTACCCATCTTAGTCCTCCCCTTGCTGCCCTATTTAACTTGTCTATCTCAACAGGTACTTTCCCTTTCCTATGGAAGGAATCTTACATAATCCCTATTCATAAAAAAGGAAGTAAGGCCGAAGTCGATAATTATAGGCCCATCGCTTCACACTCGGAGGGTCCAGGTTCGAATCCTGCCCATAGCATATCAGTTTTTCATTTGTGTAATTGGAACTGTTATGAAGGCATAACACTGACACGTAGATTTGGCTGTTGTAGAGTTTCAAGCACAGAAAAAAATACAGAAAATTATACCTCGAATCACTCTGAGTGAAGAAAAAACTCTCCGTCGTATTCGGACTCCCACCCCTGGAGAGCAAATATCGAAACCGAATACACCTGAGTTTCAAACCAATACAAAACAATTTTCCTTTCTCCTCCTTCTATCTTTCCGCCCGCGCCCTGGCAACAGTAAAAGGGTATCCAACCCCTTAGGCGCGCGTAAATTATAAAAAAAAAAAAAAATAGCAAAACTCTCTTGCATACCCAAACCTTTTGAAAGCATAGTATATCAACAACTGCTTCCGTATTGTAGGCCAACTATCTGCACAAATGAGCACGGCTTCATGAAATGTAAGTCAACGACCACTAACCTAACAGAGTTCGTCTCTAGGACGCTTCATGCTTTAGTGGACGGTGATGAAGTCAATTCAATTTCCACAGATTTCAGCAAGGCATTCGATAAAATTTCTCAGCAACTTATCATCTTTAAACTAAAAAAACTTGGTTTTCCCCCTCATTTTGTGGCATGGATCAAATTCTATTTAGAAGACCGAGAATACAGGGTCATCATCATCAATATCTGACCCCACTAATGCAACATCTGGTGTCCCTCAAGGTAGTCACCTTTGTCCAATCATCTTTATCCTCACAATTAACGATGACGTGAGAATTTCCAAAGTCATCTCATTGCCTTCGGACTCCCATTGAGTGCAAGATGACTTGAATAAATTTTCGGTATGGTGCAAGCAAAACTTTTTGGAGCTTAGTGTCAACAAATGCCAAGCGATAACCTAGTCCCGTAAACGTCTACCTCCCCCTCCAAGAAACTACTTCATCTGCGATGAGCCTATTCCTTCCACTACTCAAGTACGGGATCTAGGAATAATTTGTGACAGAGAATTGAATTTCGACTCACATATTGACAGCATTGTAAATAAAGCTAACTCTGCACTTGGCTTTATCAAACGCTGGTCACGTTACAAAGTCCCTGTACATTACTACATTACTTTTGTAAGGCCTCTTCTCGAATATTACAGCCAAGTTTGGTCACCCTATAAACTAACCCACATTCAAAGAATAGAAGCAGTCCAACGCAGGTTAATCCGTTTCGCACTTCGTGGTCTACCTTGGACCGATCCATATGGATTACCCCCATATGAAAATAGGCTACAACTAACTAGTCCAACTTATGTACCTGATAGTTCTCGTAAAAGTCCATTTGTCCTCGACCTATTTATTCCAAATATTAAGTTAGAATAAGATTATTTGTAAGTAATTTAAGCTAATTTTTAAGCGTTTTTTGTTTAGCATATAAGAGTAATTTAAGGTAAAAAATAAAAATGCATAAAAACTGAAAAAACTATTTATTCCAAATGCTTCTAGTCAATTATTACAACCAACCACTGTAACTGCACTTAGTTCAGATCACAATCCAGTTATTAGTACACTTCAGTGTTAAATATAAATAGTTATTAGATATAAAAAATGCTAACTGGGTTGTTTTTCGAAAGCAAATAAACTCAAAACTGTATAGCTTCTCTACAGATCTCGAAAACATCAGTTGTATAGAAGATATTGACTCCATAGTGGCGCAATTTTCGTACCATATTCATAGTTCAGTTAATGCTTCAGTTTCAAAAATTGAGAGAAAATACCATAATATTAAACTTCTAAAATACACTTCAGATATAATTAAATGTAGAAATGTGTCAGAAAGAAACTAACA
This sequence comes from Volucella bombylans, assembly GCA_949129095.1. Classification (NCBI taxonomy): domain Eukaryota; kingdom Metazoa; phylum Arthropoda; class Insecta; order Diptera; family Syrphidae; genus Volucella; species Volucella bombylans. The sequence goes on from OX422142.1 coordinate 62,473,304, forward strand.
GCGACACCATTACAAAACTTTTAAAAATGAAATGAAATATCGTAATAAACAAATTTCAGTACTTATAAATCTGGAACGAAACAAAAGCTGGAATAACAAACTCTGGAGTTCGGAAAAGAATGTTAAGCATTTTTGGAGTATCTTCAAGATAATACAAAAATAGACAGATTACACCCTTTCAAAATGGAATATACAGTGATCTTGATAAGGTGAATGAATTCGCCTCCAACTTTGTCAAGACTCAGTGTCCAAACACCTAAGTGACCAGGCCACAACAAGGGTTTTTAATAATAAAATGAGTGAGTTTAGTGTATCCTACCTAGAAACCCCGAGAAATACTTTTGTTACAGAAGATGACATTAAATTTTATCTAACCAGCTTAAAAGTAAACAAATAAGCTGGTGTTGATGGAATTAAAAATATATATTTGAAGGAAATGCCCAAAATTGCAATAAGATGTATTCAATTTATTTTTAATGTATGCTTCAAAATAGGCTATTTTCCCTTGCATGGAAAGTAGCTAAATTCCTAAATCTGGAAAGCCTTCCAATCAAGTAGAGAGCTATAGACCAATAAGCCTTCTTAGTGGATTGTTGAGACAAACTTTTTCAAATTAAAGTTCTCAAAGACAAACTTTTTCAAATCATAGAAAATAATAATATTTTACCAAACGAACAATTTGGATTTAGGCGCTCTCATAGTATTTCTCATCAAGTCTTGAAAATAAATAATTATGTAAAACATCAAAGATCACTAAACAGGTCCACGGGGATCATGTTCCAACATTCGTTTAATGTATTCGTGAATACTAGTAGTTCTTATGTCAAATATGTTAGTTGTGGAGTTACACAAGGTTCTGTATTGTTTAGCTTGTCTATATCAGATCCACCTAAGATCCCATTTTGCGAAACAGCAATATTTGCTACCGATTCTGACATATTTATGTATCGCATGAGCTTGCTCTCAGTATTGAGACGAATCTAGTCAATGCGATTAACATCTTGAATGATTACTATACAAAATGAAGAATTAAGCTCAACGGGGCAAAAATACAAGCCCTCTTTTTCACTCGAAAAGAAAAACTTGCTATCTTGCCTCAAATCACTTACGAATAAATGATATTTTGATTAAATGGGAGGTTCATCTTGACTCTAAGTTACTATTTAACCATCATATCACCCAAACCCTGAACAAGGCTAAAATTGGTACTAGACTTTTTAATCCCTTTATTAATAGAAAGGCCTTATTATCTCTACTCATATAAGTCATATACAAGGTGCTTCAAGCAATTTGTGGTGGTCAGATATGGGGAAATTGTGCAAAAAGTCAACTAATATTTTTAACTAATATTTCAACTAATAATGTGTAACATTCTGTGGTATCACTTTACGTGAGATCTGCACAAAAGAACGAAAGTTGAATTGGTGTTAGACAGAATAAACTTAATTTATAATTCAAAGAGAGATACACAAATGCTGATAGACCTCTCGTTAATAATTTATTTTCCTAGTCATGTTTCGTTGTTTAAATATTTGTTAATTTTTAATTAACTAAATCTCTCAGATCACTCTGATCTGAAGCTACATGGCTACGAACTAGTGCCTTTATTCTCTCACAGCGGTCTCGCCATTTGCGTGCGTAGTGATGTAGCTTACCAAACTCCACCACAATATGATCCATGTTCCAGTCCGGAATTCAACTTCATGTGGTTAAAATTGCATCTCCGTAAGCAAATTATCCACTACTGCTTTATTTACCGAAACCCCTAATTGGATGGCAAGTCGACCTTTAACGAGTTAGATGCGCAGTCTGACTCCATGCAAAGAATTGTATTCCTGTATCCTCATACTGAAATCGTGATTACGGGCAATTTCAATATACACAATTCTGGTTGACTTGCACATTCTGGTCAGACAACACCGGAAGGAGGGTGTGTTGAGATCTTCGCTGCGGAAAATATCTTGAACCAGCTTGTAAATGAGTCCACATGAACACCAGACGTTGATAATCATACAGCCAACACCCTGGACTTGTTTTTAACTTCTCACCTTGATAAGTACACCGTTGATATGCTCTCCCCTCTAGGCTTGTCTCAGTACTGTGTTATATTAGCAAATTTTTGGTATACTGATCACACAGTTAGAGAAAGAGCTCCAGCCGTCAGCTCTTTAGACAAGGCCAATCTGCTTGCTGCACACTTTGCGGCCTGCTCTACACTTCTAGGGAACTTCAAGGGGACGAACTCACTTTCGCACTCGTGTAGTTGCAAAAGTACTCAAAGATCTCAACACGCATAAGTCCGCTGGTCCAGATGATATATCTCCCCCTTTACAGTACACTATAGGGAGTGTAGTCAGATACGGAGGCATTCCATGATGCAGGAGTAGATGGCAGTGGCACGCTTGGATTTGCTCGGCTCTAGCTCGTCGGATGCGTGTCGGATGCGTTTAGTTCTTTCCACTGCCCCTCAACTTACCTTTTTGTTTCGTGTCGAATTTGTAAAAAAAAGGATAGCAAGGATAGCCTGGAGAAAGCTACGTTACTTTACGGACGGACTTAAAAAAGAGGAGGAGAGAAAGATGAGAGAAAAAAGGAATCAGCGGAAGTTCGTAACGTCATTGCCTGTAATGTCGTCATCGTTGCGTCATGTCTGGTTATTTATTTTACCATTCACGATGCTGGTCCAAATTCAAATGGACGAGAAAGTACTATTCTATAAAGTCCAAGTATCCAAAACATAGAAAATACAGTTGGTGAGCAAGAGCAAAATCAAGTATATTGTATGTTACGTTACTTTAATTAATAGGGCGAATAAAAGAAATTTGTTATGATTATAAAGTAAGGTATATTACAGAAGGGTGGTGGTCAGCAAACACATATTCGTTTCAAATAGTAAACTTATTAACTAACAGGAATTTATTAAAAGATGGAAAAGAAAAACAAAAAATAAATTAACAGATGCAAACTTATGAACTAAGAGTAATAATGTTTTTTTTTTTTTTAATTTTACTTTAGTTATATTAATAGGCTGCTGCAATTCCAGCCACCTAAAACGTATATATGTAGGGCTTACTACAGGTACTACAGGTCCCTCGTCGTCCTAGCGCCAGCACTTCGAAGAATCCCTTGTTCAAATTAAAATAAAAAAATCTCTTTTTTTGCGCTCAAACAACTCAAAAGTAAAATTCAATCTTTTACTTACACTCTAAATAGTAAAGTAAAACAAAACTAATACAAACTTAAATCTCAATCTTTTAACCTACGTATATAATTCAATCTTTTACTTACACTCTAAATAAAAAAGTACTATAAAACAAAACTAATACAAATTTAAATCTTAATCTATTAACCTAAGTATATGTAAGTATGTATGTAACTAAATGCTTATTGTTCGGAAACAATTATATATATTTTCATACAATTAATTTTTTGTTGAAATTGTCATATGTAATTAAAATTTAATTTAAATGTAAAACTAAATTCTTATGTAATCAAGGAAACGTAACGTAAGATTACGAATTGAAATATTGTACAAATGTATGACAATTGAAAGTTAAATATAGATGTGATTTCCGCACCAATAAACGTTCTCTCTGCTGTAACTATTTAAGAAGAAAAGACGTGTTTGTTTTATATAACCGCATTTTTCTACCCTATTCGCCCCACACATAGTACACAAAGAAAAACCCTACACACTCCAACACTTATTCTTATTCACTAAGTTTTATATATATATTTTTTTACATAATTTCCAATTTTTTTTCCTTCAAAACGTAACTTTTTGTAGTTTTTTAATGTCTTTTTATACAGGGTAACCCAAAAATCAACGTCAAGCCGGAAACGGGTGTCGGTTATCACAAAATTATAAAAAAAAATCTAAATCATGTACTTTTAAAATTATTGTCACTCAAAAAAAAATCGAGAAATCTTACACCCTGTGACGATCTTGTTATGACCGCAAATCTTTACTTTTCTTCGATTTTGTCACGTAACCCTCAGTAAATCCTCTGTAAATTACGGTCCAAAACTGAAACATAACTATATCGGTTTTAACTAAAATATTATTTTTTTGTCCATCCATGTATCTGAAAATCAGTAATCACCCAACTTGAACTGACTGTACTGATAAAAAAATGTACTATGCCATTTTGGCAAATAACTTCAGAAGATGGCGTATTTAGTCTGGATTCCAAAATGGTATGACACTTGCTAGACTAACGCCATCTTTTGAAGTTATTTGCCAAAATGGCATGTTGGTCAAACGCAACATTTTCTCGTTTCAAGTGTAGACTCAAAACAAAAAAGAGAAGAAAACTCCCTTTCGCCAAATCAAAAGAAAAAAATTGAAAATTCAACTTAGCGGATTCACTAACAAACAACGCTAAACCAATACCACAATGTCCAATTTGAAGTGCTTCGATGATGAGGAGAAGGAGTCCATCTATTCACGTGTCTTAGCCGTATCCGGTCCCGTCGTAACAGCCGAATGCATGTCTGGATCAGCTATGTACGAGTTAGTGCTTGTCGGCTACTTCGAGCTAGTGGGTGAAATCATTCGTCCCGAAGATGACATGGCTACCATTCAGGTATACGAAGAAACATCTGGCGTCACGGTCGGAGATCCAGTGTTGCGTACTGGTAAGCCACTTTCAGTTGAATTAGGTCCCGGTATTATGGGCAGCATTTTCGACGATATCCAACGTCCAAACGAGCTGACCAACTCCGTTTACATTCCAAAGGGTGTAAATGTGCCCGCTCTATCCCGATTGCATGGGAATTCAATCCACTCAACGTGAAAGTTGGAGCACGCCTTACCGGAGGTGACATGTACGTTTTGGTACATGAAAACACTCTCGTCAAGCACAAGATGATCGTTGGACCTCGCGCCAAAGGGTACAGTTCGTTATATTACACCAGCTGGCAACTAGCATGTCGAGGATGTTGTTTTGGAAACCGAATTCGATGGAGAGATCAGCAAACACAGTATGTTGCAAGTATGGCTTGTACGTCAACTACGTCCAGTTACTGAGAAGTTGCCAGCTAATCATCCACTTCTGACCGGTCAACGTGTATTGGTGTATTCGTTGTTCCCTTGTGTACAAGGTGGTACCACTGGCATTCCCGGAGCTTTCGGTTGTGATAAAACTGTCATCTCACCAGCCTTGTCCAACTACTCCAATTCGGAAGTACTTCGTCATTTTTCCGAGTTGTCAGTTGAAAACTATGGTGTGACCGAATCGATCATAAAACGTACCGCTCTTGTTGCTGTCTGTCGCTGCTCGTGAAGGTTCCATCTACACTGGTATCACTTTTTCCAAATACTTCCGTGATATGGGTTACTCGTTGGGCTGAGGCTCTTCGTGAAATTTCAGGTCGTCTTGCTGAAATGCCTGCCGATTCGGGTAACCAGAATCTTGGGTGCCCGTTTGGCCTCCTTCTACGAACATGCCGGTCGTGTCAAGTGTTTGGGTAACCCAGAACGTGAAGGTTCCGTTTCCATTGTCGGTGCCGTATCACCTTCTGGTGGTGATTTCTCAGATCCTGTCACTTCTGCTACACTTGGTATTGTACAGGTTTGGATAAGAAACTGGCCCAACGCAAACATTTCCCCAGTACATTTCGTACAGTAAATACATGCGTGCTCCAGATGATTTCTACGACAAGAACTTTGCCGAATTTGTGCCACTTAGGACCAAGGTCAAGGAAATCTTACAAGAGGAAGAAGATATTTCAGAAATTGTGCAACTCGTCGGTAAGGCTTCATTGGCTGAGACCGATAAGATCACTCTCAAGGTTGCCAAGCTGCTCAAGGACGATTTCCTACAACAGAACTCCTACTCTTCATACGATCGTTTCTGCCCATTCTACAAGACAGTCGGTATGCTGAGAAATATTATAGCTTTCTACGATATGGCCCGTTGAATCCACCGCTCAGTCCGATAACAAGATCACGTGGAACGTGATCAGGGAGGCCATGGGCAACATTATATACCAACTGTCTTCCTAGAAGTTCAAGGACCCGTCAATCTGGAAGGCTAAACCAACTCAAGTCTTTGTTGTTTATACATATTGCTAAATAGTAGTTGCCTAAGTCCTTACATTGTAAATGAAATGCCAAAATGTCCTTTTTGTTGCCCAATCCGTTTACTTGCACTTAAGCAGAAACAAAAAATTATTTTCTTCTTTTACTGCTACGTGTTTACACACATTATTCTCGTCCGTCACAAAAATTAAAAATGTCCTTCGAAACGAAGAGAGCATAAGAAATCTTAAAATGTATGCACCGAGGAGTGAAATTATTTTAATTATGATTCCTTCGAATTGTTTGTAAGCTAATTGTACTTGTATATACTTTGAAAAATAAGTAAAAAACTTAACTTAATATATATTTTCGAAAAAGATGTAAAAAAAAACTGTTATCATGTCAACACGAACACCAAGGTTTTGTTAGCTACAGCGTTGTTGAGCGTTAGAACTTCTGGTGGAGGTAGTAAAGTTTTGAGAGCTTTAGTAGACCCAGGGTCTGAGGCTTCGTTCATCGCAGAGTCAGCGGACCAACGACTTGGTCTGAAACCAAAGAGGACGTTTATGAAGGTTAATGGGCTGGGGTTGGTCAGCAGTGGAACCACATAAAAGGCCGTCGACTTGGAACTTGAGTCGTTAACCTCAAGTAATACAGGAAAGGCGCAAACAGTGGTCTTTAGAACACTGACTAGGCTTCTTCCGACCCAATACATTGACTGTAGTAAATGGAGTAGTATTCGAGACTTACCTTTGGCGGATCCAACATTCAATATACAGTCAAAGGTAGACATGCTATTAGGTGGTGATATTTACAGCGACATCCTTCTTAGTGGGGTCATCAAACTTGCTAGGAATTCCAGTCCGGTCGCTCAAAAAACCCAGCTGGGATGGATTTTATTAGGAAAGTTATCCACCAGCGTTCAAGTAAGCAGTTTTTCGTGCCAACTCAACTTAACCATCAACACAACTCTCCGAAAGTTTTGGGAGACCGAAGAAGAACCATTTTCAAGGTGAGGCACATTTTATTAGAAATACCATATGATTACCTGGTGGTCAGTATCAGGTTTGTTTACCATTTTAGGGTGCATCCCACCATGGGGCCAACACGTCACGGTGCTTTAAAACGATTTTTACAGTTGGAGAGGAGACTTCATTCTAACCCAACACTGCTAAAGGAGTATTCAAATACCATGCAGGAATATCTGACACTCGGTCATATGTATCCTGTAAATGCGTCAGATTACGTTCTTCAAACACCACATCATTATTTTATTCCTCACCACGCTGTCATCAAGGAGTCCAACATGACGAGTAGTCTTTGATGCGACATCTAAAACAATCGGATCTAAAACTTTATGATCGGACCTAAGATGCAGAAGAACGTAATTGATATCATAATATTATATATTATTATACAATACAAGCACATATTTAGAGGAGACGTCGAAAAAATGTACCGTCGAATACAAGTCAGCAGCCAAGACTCCCATTATCAACACATACTCTGGAGAGAACAGCCTGAGGAAGAAATAAATTGGTTTCGCCTAAAAACAGTAACGTTCGGTACAGCGTCAGCACTTTAACTCGCTATTAAAGTTTTCCAGAAGTTGGCAGACGACGAGGCCTACAGATTTCCGTCAGCAGCACCAGTTTTGAAGGAGGAAACTTACGCCGACGACATCATCACCGGTGTATACAGCATTGAAGAAGTCCAGGAAAAGTTGAACACTGTTAAGGAACTGTTGTAAACAGCAGGGTTCCATTTACGAAAGCACGTCAGCAACTCCAACTTAGTACTTCAGCACACTCCAATGGATCAGCGTCGGATTAACTTCTCCATTCCATATGATGAGAGTGCCAACGTGAAAACTTTGGGCATAAGATGGTTGCCAGCACTTGATGTTTTTTCCTTCCAGGTCGCAACTATAAGTACTGAGAACATCACTAAACGGTCGGTTCTCTCCTCCATAACCAGGCTCTTTGACACGATGGGTTGGGTTTCACCTTGTATTATCAAGGCGAATATTCTGCATCAACTATGGTGGAAGGGAATAGAGTGGGACAAACCATTACCTCCAGCACTGGCGAACGAATGGTTGAGTTTCTCTAAGGACTTACCCAACATCGAACGTATCCATATTCCGCGTTGGGTCAACACCAGCAAACAAACCAAGATGGTAGAAATCCACGGGTTTAGCGATGCGTCGGAGATGGCATATGCGGCTGCAGTTTATCTACGCGTTCTTGGTGAAGATGACAGAGTTCACATAAGTCTGCTTTTATCCAAAACAAAGGTGGCACCATTTAAATCAATCACTCTTCCAAGATTAGAACTTTGTGGAGCTACGTTCCTGGCAAAGCTTTTAACGGAAACAGGACCAACTTTAAAGTTGGACAAAGCGAAAACGGTGGCATGGACGGATTCCCGTATAACGTTGTCCTGGATTAGAACTCATCCATCGAAATGGAAAACCTTTGTATGCAACAGGGTTTCCCAAATCCAACGGCTTACAAGTTGCGCGATATGGAAACACATTCCCTCACAGCATAATCCAGCAGTCTTAGCGCCCAGAGGAATCCAAGCAGAAAATCTCGTTGACAACGAACGCTGGTGGCAGAGACCGGAATTCTTACGACATAGGTGGGACGCACCATTACAAGAACAACCGCACGTCCAGGAAACCCAACAAGAACGTCCACGAGAGTCCATCATCAGATCATGGAAGAAGGAGTAGCAGAAGCCTTATTACACAAACGTTCAGCACTATCCAGAGTAACTCGCATAGTGGGTTACTGTCTACGATTCTTATGTAACAAACAACAACACCATCGGCCTCTAAACGTCGTACTTTCTCCACAGGAGCTTCCGCATTTATGAGGATAATAAGAGCCGCACAAGAAAGGATTTTTGCGGAGAAATTTAAAGCAACAAACACACACGAGTTCAGAGGGCTGGAGGCCCTTTCAAGGATGAACAAATAGTACTACGAGTTGGGGGTAGGCTCCATAATACAAACCTGCCATTCAACACCAAACATCCCATTCTGCTGAGTCATAAGCACGCATTAGTAGACCTCATAATAAAGGAAGCGCATGAGAAGACCCTCCACAGGAGTAAACAAAGAGTGATCTCGTATATACGTCAGAGGTTCTAGATATTTCGGCTCAAGACCACCTTCAAAAACTTCATTTTCAAATGCAACATTTGTTATAGGTTTAGAGCGAAGCCTTTAGAACAGCTGATGGGCAATCTTCCAACTGGTAGAACGACGATATCCAGACCCTTCACATACGCTGGCGTGGACTACGCCGGACCGGTGGAGGTGAAAATCTGGAAAGGTAGGAACGTGAAACAATACAAAGGCTACTTTGCATTATTTGGCGACAAAGCGATCCATATTGAGCTCGTGAGCGATATGACAACACAAGCGCACATCGCTGCATTCCGATGTTTCGTGTCAAGAAGTGGACTCTGCAGAAAACTGTTTAGCGATTGCAGCAAGAACTTCATCAACGCAGACAACGAGCTTCACAAATGGCTCCAGGCAGCCAAGATTGAGTGGAAGACAATAGTGAATTCACAAGTGAACAACGGCACACTTTGCGGGTGGCCGTGGTGTAGTGGTACAGCTATCGCTTCTCACTCGGAGGGTCAAGGTTCGAATCCTGCCCATGACAAGTCTTTCAAGTTTTTCATTTGTGTGATTGGAACTCAGACAGAAAAATTCTGCGTGTGAAGGCATAACAGTGACATGTAGATTTGGCTGTTGTAGAGTTTGAAGCACAAAAAAATGCTGCGAATTATAAACTTCGAATCACTCTGAGTGAAGAAAAAACTCTCCGTCCTATTCGGACTTCCACTCCTGGAGATTGAAAGCAAACACACCTGAGTTTCAAACCACTACAAAAACAATTGTTCCTTTCACCTCCTTCTACCTTTCCGCCCGCGCCCTGACAACAGTAAAAGGGTATCTAACCTCTTAGGCACGCGTAAATTATATAAAAAAAAGTGTGAAATCGGTGAAGTTTCACATAACGTAGCCGGGAGATCAATGCTGACGTTCGAGGAGCTCACCACACTTCTAGCTCAGATAGAAGCATGTCTGAGCTCCAGACCATTGTGCCCACAATCAACGACTTATTGTCAATAGCACCAACTCACTTCCTCATCGGTTCACCATTAGTTTCACCACCGAAGTACACTACGAACTAGTGAAAATTAACCACCTAGAGCGATGGAAACGAGTGCAGGCGTTATGTTCTGGAGATGTTGGAGTTCGGAATACTTCTACAGCAAAGACTTCGCAAAAGTCCAACACGCCATTTAAAATGGTTACTAACATTCCAGATAAAACAGCAACACAACACTCAGCAGCAGAAATAACCATTTTAGTAAAATTGTGTAATTTCAAATGAAGTCCAGAAACTAAAATGCACATAACATTCAAAAAACCGGCAACAATTGCAGGAATATAAGCAACGGCAACACTACACAATGATAAAATCATAGTCCACTCGTTCTTCAACTTTACTGTAAACTCATTCATCGCACACTTCATACGTCCCATTCATCAAAAGAATAGTACAATACAAACAGCACAACTCAGTTCGATCAACCCACTCAGCAGTCATCTAGGGTTTTCCAATAAGGACTTGCCAACTTTTTTTTTAAATAAAAAGCAAACCATTTCAGATATTTCAAAAACTTTATTATCGGCTTGAAATACAATCACGACATTTATGAATGGAACTCGACTTCGATCATATGGCCACCGCGGGCACGTTTGCAGCGGTTGATTCGTTGGACCCAATTTTCAACGACTCGGCCACACATTTCGGCCGAAACGGCCGCTATTTCGCGTTCAATGTTGGCTCTGAGCTATTCCAACGTCGTCGGCGTTTGACATATCGTCAAAGTTCATATCTTCCAATTCGGGCCAAAAATAATCGGTGATCATGGCACGATAACGCTGACCATTCACAGTAACGTGACGATCGTTATCGTCGACGAAAAAATATGGCTTATTGACGAAACCATTGAGCCAAAAATGAGCTTCGTCACTGAAGATGATTTTCCGATGAAATTCATCAACCTTGGCGCATCTTCTCCAGAACCCAATCGGAGAACGTACGTCGCTTCAAATGGTCCATCGGCTTCAATTCTTGAGTCAGCTTGATCTTGTATGGGTGCACACCAAGATCCTTACGCAAAATACTCCATAATGTGGTCTGAGTGATGCCCAATTTTTGAGAATGCCGTGGAACTGACTGATTTGGATCGCTTGCTCCTGAACGGCAGGGATATTTTCGACACTTCGACCAACCCGTTGTGTCACTGACACGGCAACATCACACAACGCATATGTAGACTCAAATTTTTGCACTAAACTTGTTATTACCTGTCTACTAGGGCGAGGGTTATGACCGAAAATTGGAGTTAACGCTCTTAAAGTTGCAGTCACCGACTCCAAATTTCGGTAGAAAATTTTTATAATTTGCAGACGTTGCTCGTTCGTGTACTTTACCATGATGAAAATGTTGAGTTTACTGAATAAATTGACAGTGACAGTTTGATGATTAGTGAAAGAGTTCGTTCACAAACTAAATTCAAAGTTATCAAGTCACTATTGGAAAACCCTTTGTATCCATCCATACACATCCACATACAGCAACAACTAACTTTATCAAACACAAACTCCCATTCATGCCCAGAACTCCAATCAGATCAACACACACGCACACACAGTTACGCATTTCGAACAAAATAAAAATAAATAAAAATTAATCAAAAAACAAAATAATTACACAATTCCATTAAAAACACCACAATAAAGGTACTCACAGCCGATTTAATGTTGACAACAGCCCAACACACATTTACCCGCAAGAATATCTGAATTCAGGCGAAAACAAATAAACAACAAAATATCATAAAATCAAAGTAAAATTGGAATTCAGTCAATAAACTTACCCGAAATCACAGCAACAACAAGCATAAAATATAACACCAGAAAACAAAAAAAAACAAAATAGGCGACATTTTTACCACGCACTTCACTTCACTTATATTTACTTGATTTGAACCACCAATTATGGAATTTGTAGTATGGTGACAATGGAAAAAGGAGATGGGCAGTAGAATCTGCTTTACTTCAATGTTGTTTTCTTTTGTTTGTAATGTCCTCCCGTTCACGTTCATAGGTGTGCATTATATATTGTTCTATGAACAAATTTATCCGAATTGTCGAAAGTGCTGAGATAAGCAGAAGAAGGCACCATCCAGGGACATTTACGATTGCGAACGCTGTTCACGGGCGGGGAGAATGTTCGAATATTAACGCAGCTATACATATTTAAATATAATATATATATTTGAATTTCAAATTAAGTGTAATAAAGACAAATAAAACATAGAAATGTCAACACGCAATTTACAAAACAAACAAAACATGTACTAAAACAAAACATATGTCACAACACAAATATCAATTATAAAAATAACATTTTGGATTAGCAGTTAATAAAGATTTTCAGTTTTAAGTTTTATAACGTTTCAGATACCGAAAGACATTTTCGTTTATTATTTAAAAAAGTTCTTTTTGGAGCTATGAAGCTATCTATCACTGGAGGCGTTCGATGACGAAGCACCCTCCCCTTCAACAAGCCACCGCTGCCGAGCAACATCCCTCATGTCGCGACTCCCTAACGCCGTACTGAACCGGAGACGCTCCGCACTGCCATGTGCGACGTCTCTGTCGCAGTTGAGTCGCCTGTCCGCAGCTGTTCGAGCGACGTGGAAGATTAGCGGCACCGCCAATCAGTCCTGGATCAGACCTTCGCTATCTAAATAGAGGAACGCTTCTGGAGAAATAAAGCCATCAAAGCGAACTCTCGCGTGATACATATAATTAGGGTAGTAAGCCCCCGAGATCAGGTTGTTCGATGAGGTAAATGTTCTTGCACCGTGCCATCGAGTCAACTTAATCACGAAATTGTCTACTCTTATTAGGTTTGCCCTATTGTACAAGACCTCATTAGGTTAGAATTTTATGTACTCAGACTCTGGTGTTCTGTATAAGTGAAGTCAAGTCCTAAGACAAGCCCTCTCAAACACCCGAATCTTTTCCAATAAACTTGCTCTCACATTGAATCACACGATAAGGGCCATGTAGCAGATTACCTTCACCCTCGCATCGAGTTGGCTGTTATAAAACAGCCTCTTTGTAAGGGCAAAAGCACCTTTGGCTCTGGCCAGAGCAACATCTATATGTTTGTTAAAATACAGAAATTGATCTAGCCAGATCCCAAGATACTCGTATCTGACTACATTTCGACAAGCAAGTGTATGCCCGTGCTGCCCCACGATCGAGAACTTTCGCCAATTCTAACCATACGGTATCGAAGGCCTTCTCCAAGTCAATCAGGCAGGCACCAGTGCACTGGTTCTTGCATTTGTTCCATTGGATATCAGAATCTAGTGTAGATGCAGCAAGAATGATATCATGCCCCGCCTTGAAACCGAATTGATTATCCGGAACTACATGTTTGTCTTCAATCCACTAAGTCAGAACTCTATTGATCACCTTCTCGAAAACCTTACTGATGTTTGGAAGAAAACTGATCGAGCGGAGATTCGGCGGATTGGAAGTGTCTTTATCCCTTTTGGGGATGGCATGTACCACCGCAGTTTTCCACCGCGCTGGACAATGTGCATTATTCATTGCATTATTAAACAGGGTGCTATAAATGTTCACCGCTTCTAGAGGGAGATGTCGAAGCACAATTTCATAGGTTCCCACTGATTTCTTACTTCTAAGTGAATCGAAGATCGTTTGGAGCTCTTCCTTTGAAATGAACGGGGGTAATACCCTATCGTTGGTGATGATATTATTTGCCATATTCTCGTCATTGAACTGAGTGAAACCCGAGCTCTCGAATCGCCAATTCACAATTTCATTTCGAAAGTAGAAATTGTGCACAAGGACTCTATTCTCCAGATCGTGATTCGGTCCAATGATAACATTCGTCTTGTACACTTCCTGGAAAGTCGCTCCTATAGGCTCTATCTGCTCCTGCGGATCCTCGATCACAAAGAAGTTGTCGTATTCAACAGCCTCATTTGGATCTATGCCTGTTGCTACAAGTATTTGTTCGTTGTTCGTCGTTCGGGCGATTTTAAGACATTTAAGGTCGTTCTGATTATTTCTCCGAAATATTTTATTGATTTGCGGGAACATATTCGGGTTGCTGGTGTTTACAGTGCGAATTTTATTGCTTCAATACAAACTTATAGAATTTCTGTAATTTTGCTTTATTAATGTTTGGAGGTTTTTAATCGACGACTTCAGTATCATGATCGCCGGGTTATGTCTGCCAGTTAACTGTCTGTACAAGGTTTTTAGTGTTGACGGCTGCCTACTTTTATGTCGGTGCAGTCTTCTTTGTCAGTGTGTTGGTAACGAGGTATCGTTTTGTTCATTGTTTGTTTGATTGTCTCGTCCATTAGTCTTGGATACCTGTCAATCTCCTCGTAAGTAATGACAGTAAGTAATGACTGAATTCTATTTTTACTTTGATTTTATGATATTTTGTTGTTTATTTGTTTTCGCCTCCATTCAAATATTCTTGCGGGTGCATGTGTGTTTTGCTGTTGTCAACATTGAATCGGCTGTGAGTACCTTTATTGTGGTGTTTTTAATGGAATTGTGCAATTATTTTGTTTTTTGATTAATTTTTATTTATTTTTATTTTGTTCGAAATGCGTAACTGTGTGTGCGTGTGTGTTGATCTGATTGGAGTTCTGGGCATGAATGGGAATTTGTGTTTGATAGCGTTTGTTGTTGCTGTATGTGGATGTATATGGATTTATACAAAGGGTTTTCCAATAGGGACTTGATAACTTTGAATTTAGTTTGTGAACGCACTCTTTCACTAATCATCAAACTGTCACTGTCAATTTATTCACTAAACTTAACATTTTCATCGTGGTAAAGTATATGAACGAGCAACGTCTGCAAATTATAAAAATTTTCTACCGAAATTCGGAGTCGGTGACTGCAACTTTAAGAGCGTTAACTCCAATTTTCGGTCGTAATTCTCGCCCTAGTAGACAGGCAATAACAAGTTTAGTGCAAAAATTTGAGTCTACATATGCGTGTCAGTGAGACAACGGGTCGGTCGAAGTGTCGAAAGTATCGCTGCCGTTCAGGAGCAAGCGATCCAAATCAGTTAATTCTACGGCGTTCTCAAGAATTGGGCACCGTTCAGACCACATTATGGCGTATTTTGCGTAAGTATCTTGGTTTACATCCATACAAGATCAAGCTGACTCGAGAATTGAAATCTACATGTCAGTGTTATGCCTTCACACGCAGAATTTTTCTGTCTGAGTTCCAATCACACAAATGAAAAACTTGAAAGACTTGTCATGGGCAGGATTCGAACCTTGACCCTCCGAGTGAGAAGCGATAGCTGTACCACTACACCACGGCCACCCGCAAAGTGTGCCGTTGTTCACTTGTGAATTCACTATTGTCTTCCACTCAATCTTGGCTGCCTGGAGCCATTTGTGAAGCTCGTTGTCTGCGTTGATGAAGTTCTTGCTGCAATCGCTAAACAGTTTTCTGCAGAGTCCACTTCTTGACACGAAACATCGGAATGCAGCGATGTGCGCTTGTGTTGTCATATCGCTCACGAGCTCAATATGGATCGCTTTGTCGCCAAATAATGCAAAGTAGCCTTTGTATTGTTTCACGTTCCTACCTTTCCAGATTTTCACCTCCACCGGTCCGGCGTAGTCCACGCCAGCGTATGTGAAGGGTCTGGATATCGTCGTTCTGCCAGTTGGAAGATTGCCCATCAGCTGTTCTAAAGGCTTCGCTCTAAACCTATAATAAATGTTGCATTTGAAAATGAAGTTTTTGAAGGTGGTCTTGAGCCGAAATATCTAGAACCTCTGACGTATATACGCCATCACTCTTTGTTTACTCCTGTGGAGGGTCTTCTCATGCGCTTCCTTTATTATGAGGTCTACTAATGCGTGCTTATGACTCAGCAGAATGGGATGTTTGGTGTTGAATGGCAGGTTTGTATTATGGAGCCTACCCCCAACTCGTAGTACTATTTGTTCATCCTTGAAAGGGCCTCCAGCTCTCTGAACTTGTGTGTGTTTGTTGCTTTAAATTTCTCCGCAAAAATCCTTTCTTGTGCGGCTCTTATTATCCTCATAAATGCGGAAGCTCCTGTGGAGAAAGTACGACGTTTAGAGGCCGATGGTGTTGTTGTTTGTTACATAAGAATCGTAGACAGTAACCCACTATGCGAGTTACTCTGGATAGTGCTGAATGTTTGTGTAATAAGGCTTCTGCTACTCCTTCTTTCATGATCTGATGATGGACTCTCGCGGACGTTCTTGTTGGGTTACCTGGACGTGCGGTTGTTCTTGTAATGGTGCGTCCCACCTATGTCGTAAGAATTCCGGTCTCTGCCACCAGCGTTCGTTGTCAACGAGATTTTCTGCTTGGATTCCTCTGGGCGCTAAGACTGCTGGATTATGCTGTGAGGGAATGTGTTTCCATATCGCGCAACTTGTAAGCCGTTGGATTTGGGAAACCCTGTTGCATACAAAGGTTTTCCATTTCGATGGATGAGTTCTAATCCAGGACAACGTTATACGGGAATCCGTCCATGCCACCGTTTTCGCTTTGTCCAACTTTAAAGTTGGTCCTGTTTCCGTTAAAAGCTTTGCCAGCAACATACCTCCACAAAGTTCTAATCTTGGAAGAGTGATTGATTTAAGTGGTGCCACCTTTGTTTTGGACAAAAGTAGCCTTATGTGAGCTCTGTCATCTTCACCAAGAACTCGTAGATAAACTGCAGCCGCATATGCCATCTCCGACGCATCGCTAAACCCGTGGATTTCTACCATCTTGATTTGTTTGCTGGTGTTGACCCAACGCGGAATGTGAATACGTTCGATGTTGGGTAAGTCCTTAGAGAAACTCAACCATTATATTTTATTGATTTGCGGGAACATATTCGGGTTGCTGGTGTTTACTGCCCGAATTTTATTGTTCCAATAAAACTTACAGAATTTCTTTAATTTTGCTTTATTAATGTTTGGAGGTTTTTAATCGACGACTACAGTGTCATGATCGCCGGGTTATGTCTGCCAGTTAACTGTGTGTACAAGGTTTTTAGTGTTGACAGCTGCCTTCTTTTTGTCGGTGCAGTGCGTCAATAGTTGCCTTGCTGAATAAGTCTTCTTCGTCAGTGTGTTGGTACCGAGGTATCGTTTTGTTCATTGATCATTTGATTGTCTCGTCCATTAGTCTTAGATACCTGTCAATCGCCTCGTTTGGCAGATTTCTGTTGCACGGTGGGTAGAGCGAACTCAAGGGGAGTGCTCTAGTCAGTGTTCTGGTGAAGTGTGTCTAACGCACCCTACTGTAATTATAGGAATGCCTTTGGACAAACACATCCAATTCCGTAATTTCGTTAGGAAAAGTTATTTCGGTGCCGAGACCGCAATGGTCACTGTCATAAACGAAAGTGCGTAGACAGTTTGTAGTTTGTTGGTTAGTGCATGTCGGTTGTATTTGTGAGTCGAACAGCAGAAGATCCAAATACGAGTAGGACCCGTGTCTGTGAAACGACGGACTATCCGTCGCCTTAAGCCCTTGTCGATACATTATACTGTGCTGACACTACCAATTTAATAGTAGGTTCCCTCTAGTATTTGGTGTATTATTTCCCCAATCTCTATGTTTGGCGTTGAAATCTCCGCCGATAATAAAGTAGTTTTCCTCCAATTCCAATCTTAGGAATCGAAAAATTGTCTCGAGCTCTGCGATGAATAAAGTGGATTGAGTAGCCTTAGGTGCATAAACAGACACCATGTATAACCGCTTTCCACTACGGAGACCGCTTTCCTCCCTTAGAGGAGTTGGATCGGTTTCTCCGTATTATTTTGTATCTTCTGTGCCTCATTTTGTGTCTCTTGGTAAGCTTAGTTTCGCTAACCAAAAGCACATCAGGGGCTTGGTTTTTAAGCAATTTAAATAGTGCGGCTCCTCGTTCGAACCTAATCAGGTCAGCAAGGACCTTCAGGGTTTGCTCCACCATGTACGTACCCGTTACGACTGGAGGCTACTATATATAGCTTCAAATTCATCCTCTTCGTCGTCCGACTATGAGACAGCCAGAGCTGCGAGGCTGTTGTCGCTTCCCATGAAACGACCTTTCCCTCCATCTGAAACATATGGGTCGTCGTCAATGTGCGACTCATGACATGTAGAGTTTGTTGCTGCCGTTGTGAGTGTTGATATCGCCACCTCCCTTGATCCACCCGGCAGCTTTTCGATGGATTTCGTCAGAGAGGGGCGTTTAACCAGATTGGAGGTTGGCCGTAGCTTCCTCCTCCGCTTGGCATCGCCTTCTGCTACCATAACTTTTAGGTTGCTTGTCGACGAATTTTCATCTATTCTTTTTCTGGTACCACTAGCTTTTCCCGCTGGTGGGAGAGCAGAACGCTCTCTATCACACATCGTGATTTCGTCTTTTTTTTCTCTTTATTTACACTGTCACTTGTTACTGTTACAGAACAAAAAAAAATTAACTACTGTTGGGATAGAACCCAGCCCTCGAGATTGTCACACTAAGTATCCTTCCACTAGACCAACTGGGTATACAAAAATTTTGTATCAAATCGCACAACTAAAATTTTAGTTCACTTATCGCAAGAGAAAAGCCGAAACATGTCTGCACTATATGAAAGTCCGTGAACGACTGAGATGTTAGGTGTCTTTTCGCTCTCATGCACTCAGTGCGGAGGTCCTGTATACTCCGTATGGAGCAGCCGGAGATAAGTGTCGCGACTAGTCCTTTAATGTTGTATCGCAGTATGTCAACTAGATCTAGATCGTGTGGTCGGTTGATCATAAGTATCGTCATCAATCGTATGTCGGCGTAAAAGTCGTCGAGTGTCTCACGCGGCAACTGTTTTCTATCCATTATGGACCTAAGAATTTCGTAGTCCCGTAGTCCGTCTCTAAATTGTTTGATCAGCTCAGCTTTAACATCATGGTATCTGTTCATCTGCCCCGATTTCTTTTAGCCGAGCCTGAAACTAGGTGGTGGAATTGGGCTAGCAGCTGATCAGAATTCACGGAATTTTTCTTTTAATAGTTTTGATGCGGAAGACGAAACTCTCTACCGGCATCGTCTTGGAAGTGCCGTCGAATGTGATGGGAGAGCTCATCCTTCGTGTGATTTGCATGTTCTTTGTCTGTCCTCGAATTGTTTCTGTCCACGTGTGTTGTAGTCTTCGTCTTCGTCCACTATTCTGGTCTTCCCTCCTGGTCGTCTCTCGCTAAGTTCGTCGTATGCGTCTTGTCGTTTCATTGGGGCTCGTTTACCTGTTGAAGCCCGCTCTTGCTAACTGTCAAACTCCCCCATTCGCACGGGTTGGAATATCTTGCCTCACACGAGGCTTCTGGGATCTCCTCTAAGCCAGGCCTGTCTTGTTAGTCGTTGAGTTTGATGTTTCAGCCCGGGGTCAATGGTTTTGATGATCTGGACTGAATCGCATGAAGTCATACGAGAACGTCGTGAGGTCCAGGATATCCGCTCCGGGTTCGGCATTTTCCATGAGCCGCATTTGTCATTGGTTACCCATTCTCCACCTATGGTTTTTCCACGGAGAGAGGATTGCTAACAGGATGGTGTCTAAGCCTGTGCTTGGAGCCCTTCCCTCATACTCAAATTCGAAACCTCCAGTGCCTACTTCGCCCGTAGAAATGTCCCTAGGTACTACACCCTTTTTTTTATTCATAGTCACAGATGGCAGATTGATACGACTAACCTTTATCACAAGAAATCTTTAAATGAGCACTGTGTAAAATTGATTAAATAATTTAAAACAATAAAATTAAATTTTCATGTAGGTACTTCACAAAAAAAAGCTTTTGGTATATTTTGCAACATAGGTGAAAAGGTGAACTTAAAAATAAAAGAGAAAACTACTACACAATATGGATGCTTTTAAATTAATATTTTGCGTATAGAAAGAAATTTATTGTAATTAAAAAAATTAAAAAAAATTATGTTCCAAAAAAAAGTAAATTTAAAATGTAAAAAAAGTAAATAAGTGACTAACTAAATAATACAAAAACCGAAGAATTGTTATGTGATTCCTGGTGGTAAAATAATGAATGAATCTCTTTGGGGTGTGGAATTTGGGGACCGATTTTCCAATTCTCACTAAGGTTGGTCAAAGTATGATTTGTGATGTATGTTCGAGTCACGTACATATAGTGGTATTTCAGTATCATAACGAGTGCTGAAACATAACCCTTAATTCCCTCCACAGTGGATATATGGCTGAACCAAATCCCAGGCTGGCAGAGAGTGTCCAGGTTATACTTCAGCATGACTAGAATCAGAATGTGATCTTGGAGAAAGCGAAAAGTAAAATTTTGAAAAAAAAAAAAAAAAAAAAACAATAGCGGACTAGCCGTAAATGTTGGGGGCCATTGTAAGGAGTGTAGTCAGCCACGGAGGCATCCATGATGCAGGAGTAGATGGCAGTAGTACGCTCGCGGTTGTTCGGCTCTAGCTTGTCGGATGGAGTTGGTTCTTGCCACTACCCTTTGCGTCTCAACTCAACCTACCTTTTTGTTTCGTGCCGAAATTATAAAAAAAGGATAAAAAAAGCCTGGAGAAAGCTACGTTACTTTACAGACGGACTTAAAAAAGAGGAGGACAGAAAGATGGCAGAAAAAGGAGGAAATGAAACAGCAAGACCACATCTTTCTTTCGCGATTAAAACTAACTTATCCTACTCTAACCTAAACCCTAAGTATCGAACTTAATTTAACGAATTAATACCAAACCTAAAGCTAACTTAACCCCATATACCTTACACCGAAAAATACGTACTAGGGTCAAACAGCGATGACAGCTCGTTACGACCTGAAATAAGCCGGGTGTTGTTGGCTGAGGATGGCGATCCCAGCCTTATCGCACTTAAATGCGACCAATTTCTACCATTCTGGCCAGATCTGTGAATGGTAGCCCCTACACCAAGATCCTCCCAGTCCCCACCTGTAAAAAAAGGAATCAGCGGAAGTCAGTAACGTCATTTCCTGTAACATCGACATCGTTGCGTCACGTCTGATCAGAGTCGGACCCATCCACACACCACTCGCGACAACGGTTTTAGGCCACCATCACAGTAAAAAAAACTGATTTCATACCATCATACAATGCACAATTTAAATATATTTAAAAGACTGGTAAAAAATTCACAAAGGTAAATGTACGATAATAAAAATGAAATAAGAATTGGTAATACGAGTAATATGTACGAGTATGTCGATGCGACGATGCGAAGAAAAAACAATGTCCAATAAAATTCGACTAAAATGTATTTATTTTACCGTTTACGATGCTGGTCCAAATCCAAATGGACGAGAAATTACTATTTCACAAAATGCAAAAAGATTACATAGTATCCAAAACATAGAAAATACAGGTGGTGAGCAAGAGCAAAATCAAGTATATTGTAAGTTACGTTACTTTAATTAATAGAGCGAATAAAAGAAATTTGTTATGATTATAAAGTAGGGTATGTTACAGAAGAATGGTGGTTAGCAAACGCATATTATTTTCAAACATTCCGCCGCTCCTAGAAAGAAGTTTCAGCATAAGGGCAAAGCTGCTAACTTGTGAATTGGTCGAATAAAGTTATTATGGGCATTCTTTAGGGTAACTACGCGAACACGTCCGTCCTTACCGGGATGCGTATCAATAACACGTCCCATGACCAGGTCGTTATTCTACAGATCACATGTAGGTTGCTGCCACTTTGGTCTATTTTGGAGTGATGTGAGGTACTCCATGCTCCATCTCTTCCAGTAGCCTTGAAACTTGGCTTGTATTGACTGCCACAATGATAAACGGTTCATTGATCGATTCAAAAATGGTTCTGGAACTGCTGAATATGATTCGCCTCGAAAAATTGAGCAGGAGTTATTGGATTAATATCATTGTTCGAGATTTGACACAATGGTCGAGAATTCTGAATCGCTTCCACTTTTGCTAAGAGATTATATATGTAGTTCTTCAAAATTTAGTTTGTCTTTCCCAATTACCCCTCCAAGAGAGCACTTGACGTATTTTGTACCCGCCTCGCAGAATCCGCCAAAGTGCGCTGGGGATGGAGGAATAAAATGCCAAGTGACACCGTGCCAATGATTCTTCCACCGATGAATAGTGGTGCTCTGAGAGAACAAGATTGTGCTTTTCTGATATCATTCTTGCGGATCCTCGAAAATTAATCCCATTCTCGGT
Organism: Volucella bombylans; assembly: GCA_949129095.1. Classification (NCBI taxonomy): domain Eukaryota; kingdom Metazoa; phylum Arthropoda; class Insecta; order Diptera; family Syrphidae; genus Volucella; species Volucella bombylans. The sequence continues at coordinate 62,495,678 of OX422142.1, forward strand.
GTACATATAGGATGGTTTTCCCCTTCGTTCGACAAATCATCGAAATGCATCCGTCGTCAGGTCAGTCACCAGGTCCAGATAGATTTCCGTCACCAAGCATACGAAGAGCGAAATATAACCCTTGGTGATCTGAAATTTTCGTCCAGTTTTTGCCTTTATGGCAATCGGGCTGGCGTAATAACAGCCAGAGTGCGTGAAGGGTCTGCATTGACATACTCGCTAGGGAGGTAGGTTTCCCATAATTTGTGTTGCGGTATCCTTTCGTTGTCTGAAGCATGGTATGTATTCATGAGAAATCTTCCTTAAGAGGCTTCTGCATCCGATGACCCAGTACTCCTGCCGAATAAGTGTGAATGAGATCGACACACCAGGGTGTACATATCGGAGGTGCGATTCGATCAAAATTAGTTTTGTTATCCGATGCTTCTTGGGAATTATGATGGGGTGCTTAGCGTTGTATGAAATCGTTTATTGCTTCAAGCGCCCGCCTACTCGAAGTACCTTGTCGACATCTAGGAATGGAGAAAGACTTATTAGATTACGGTGTTTAGAAAATTTATCGAATTTCTCAAAGTGTTGTATCGCTTCTCCAAAGAGAAGAGTTTGTATCCATTTGATGATATAGATTAGCGTTGCGAAACTCGTGAGGTCGAATGTAATGCGAAGATATACGACTTAGTTGACGGCAGTTAAAAATAAAGCAAAAATACGACGCTCCTTATCAGCTTATTCGATGAAGAGTTTCTTGTTGAAAGTATTTCGAAAGGGTGATCAGTAGTCACGACTTGCCCCTGTCTTCTTTTTTCTTTTAAGCATTCTGGATTTTCTTCAACTGCAACAGCGATAGGCCAACAATTCGCGTTCTGAGGAAGCCAATTGGGCGCATGTCACCATAAGGAATGTTCTAAGAGTTTTGACGGTCTTATGCCGCGAGATGAGCAGTCTGCAGGGTTGAATTTCGATCTTATGTGGAACCATCGACTTCTTGGAATTATATTTAAGATTTCTGACGTACGATTTCCTTCGAAAATATCCCAGCGACAACATGGTGAAGATAGCCAGGAAAGGACGACTTGTGAGTCACTCCATGCAAAGACGTCTGCAAAGGTGAATCTCACCGATTTCTGCACAGCTTCAAGAAGCGTCGCTAGTTTTGTTACTGTGCTGCGCACACTTCGATGCGGAGTATGCTAAGATGCTTTAAAGGAGCTACGCGAGTTTTAGAAGCTAGAATTTGCGTTTCAATATGGCCATTCGGCAGGGAACTCTATCATCCGATTCTAATTTTAGGTGGCATAAGTCTTGGAATATAATTTTAAGCTGGATAACAGAGGGTACAAGAAAGACGAGGGGATCGAAGATATTTTCCACGTCCCTTAAGATTTGACGTTTAGTAATACGGTCTATCGGGCTCAGACTTAAATGAAAACCGGAAACATTCCTTCTAGAATTCCAATAGAATCCTAAAACCCAGTGGTCTTTAGAAGTGTCCAAAGAAATATTTTCGTTCTAAACGTCATTTCGATTTTGCAATAATTCTACACAATTGCTTTGCCATTTACTGAGGGTACACCCTCAGTATTTATTAGAGATTGCTTTCGAATTAAGGCATCAGCTAACGTATCACCTCCCGATGTAACATTGTCAACATAAAAATCATTTTGTCCAATATCAGATGCAAGTGGGAATGTATCCTTGTAATCATGAGAAAGTTGCTTCAACACACGGATCGATTGAAAAGGTGCACATGATGTGCTATACGTAACAGTGCAAAGCTGAAAGTGTTCAATTGGGTCAGCAGGTGATTTTCTCCAAACTATTCTAAGTAAACATCTATCATTTTCTGAGATCCAGATTTGTCGAAACATCTTTACAATGTCCGCTGTAAACACGATATTATGTTGTCTGAACCTCAGGCAGACTGAAAATAAGTTCCTTTGAATTGAGGGGCCTATCATCAGAGATTTATTTAGCTAGTTTCGGCGAATATCCCCAGCAGATCCATCGAAAACAACACGCAGCTTGGTAGAGGAACTATCAGGCTTTAAAACAGCATGGTGTGGAAAATACAATAGAAGATATTGTTTTCGTCAACTTATAGCTGCAAGATTCTGCTCATGTGACCTAATGACAAATATTCCTCAAGAAACTGGGTATAGCTACGACGAAGTGCATCATCCTTCTGGTATGTTCGTTCCATTGACTTCAAACTATGAATTACTCCCTTTAAAGTGCCCGAGAATTTTGGTGGTTCCTTAAAAGGACGTTCCAAAATATACTTCCCGTTGTGGGTCCTTTGATGTGTTTTGAGGAAATGCTCCTCGATTGGCTTTTCGTCTTCGGAGAGAAAGGCTTTGGGGTTGATCTCTTCAATATTCCAGAAAGCTTCTAGCTCCGAATCTACGTCAAGAATGCTATGATGGGAATGAATACTAGCCTGTAGTCGATCGTGCGATAGTTGACCTGCCAATACTATACTTCCATTCACCATGCATAACTTCCTAAACCTTGTCTGCTCCTAGAAGCCTATCTATAAATTTCGAGCTATTAAACGAGGTACTCGTTAAACCCAATATGCTAAGGAAACCCCAATCCTTAATATCAAACGAATGGGTTGGTAAATTTGATGTGACCTTTGGTAATATATAGGCATCAACCGATATACTAGCTTGTTCCAATAATGAATTAATGCACGCCGAAACTATGCCCCTAGTTGTAACTGCACTATACCACTGATAAGTACTCGTGCATGTCGACGCTTCAATCTCAGACGTTGTAAGCAGGCTTACGAAATAAAGGAGACTTGGGATCTGGAGTCTAGGAGGAACCGCACTTCCTGAATTTGACTTATGCTATCTCTTACACTGCCAATAGCTATAGGCAATAGGATTCGAGGTAGTTGATGTGCTTCAGTTAAAGAGTGATTATTTACCAAATGAGCGTTTCCGGTAACGAAAATGGTGAATTTGTGCTTATATTGGACTGAGATGCCTGACTGGGTTGTTGCGAATATGTGGAAGCATCTTCTGTACCGAAAGTGGTAAATCGTAATGAACTACACTATGATGTCCATTATGGCAGGTTTTGCATCTAGATTTAGATTTTCATCTAGCAGAAATGTGGCCGCTGCAAAGACTATTAAACCATAGTCGATTTGATTTAACAAAGTCCTTTTTAACCTGAATATCTAACGCCAAAAACTCAGCACACTGGTGCAATAGATCAGGGCATTCCCATTTTGAACAATAAGATGACGAGGAGACGTGCATACTTTTTACAGCTCCAGATTTACCTCGAAGCGTATCTCTGCAATGTCCTCTGCAGCTTTCTAACTCCTCGCATCTTTTTTCCAGAAACGCGAGGAATTGATCAATTGTTGGATAGTCATCCTCTACGCTAGCTGTGGTCCATGCCTGATGCGTTTCCAATTCGAGTTTGTTTAAAAGAATGAAGATTAACCAAGTATCCCTATCGAAAGAGTTAATTGATGAAAGCCCCCTAACTACCTTATCAGCTCCATCTGATATTCTGCGTAAAGTTGTCACATTTCGCCATTGAAGGAAGATCGAAGAATATCTTGATGAAATCGTTTATAGATTGACACGGTCGATTATAACGTGCCTCTAAACGTTCCCATGCCTGAGTGTACGTAGCATTACAGACGGTAATATGACCCAACTTAAGTGCCTCTCCGCAAAGATGTGTCTTTAAGAGATGGAATTTTTGAGTGGGTGATAAATGTGATCTGTTATAAATAGATCCCTCGAACATATTCCGAAATATGGGCTATTCGCTGTAGCTCCCTGAAAAAGGTTCAATCCGGATCTGTGGCAAGAGCCACTTTACTGGCTGGGAGGCAGGCGACGAAGTTTTAGGGTCTGTCGAAACAGCTTGCGATTGAGCCACACGACCTATATTAGATAGATGAATCTCAGTTCAGTCAACTAAGTTACCATCAGATTTCTGTCGAGTTGAACGATTCCTAATTGCAGCGAAAATAACTGATTTTACCACTAAATATTTAGTTTCAAACTCATCGAATTCTGGATCTGGATCAAGGTAGCCTTCCTGATCAAAAAACTCATGCCTAGCATCCCGAGAACCCTTACAATCGTCCCATAATTCGTTAACCTTTTCTAAACGAAGTTTTAAGGCTTCTAAAGTAATAACTTGTTAAGTTTTCTCCGTGAATGAAGCGTGTTTGGTTAACGAACCCTTTATTCGTCCACGTGTGCTACGTAATATAGCTAATTTAACCTGCGCACAAATTTTTTTTTTTATATGCGATTTGAATTCTTCCAGTGAAATGTCTTCTAGACATTTACATTTATAGACATTAGAGTCTGTAGAACCTGTAGCTACGAGTATGTTGGCAATGAAATTTTGCAAATCCTGTTACACCTCACAATATCCAATGATCCAAAATGTCTAATAACTAATCCACAAATATGCACTGCGATTATGAATATAACGCGAAGTTATTAAAATGCAAGAATAATTAATTTTATACGATCAAATTTGTAGCAAAAGCGAGAAGAGGGCAAACTATTCCAAGTAAATGATCTGGCTCGATATAGACCAAAATATACGATAATGAAAATGAAATAAGAATTGGTAATAATATGTACGAGTAGTACTCGGCGACGATACGACGAAGCGAAGAATAAAACAATGTCCAATAAAATTCGATTAAAATATATTTATTTTACAATTCACGATGCTGGTCCAAATCCAAATGGACGAGAAATAACTATTTTACAAAGTGTAAAGAGATTACATAGTATCCAAAACATTGAAAATACAGTTGGTGAGGAAGAGCAAAATCAAGTATATTGTAAGTTACGTTATTACACAATTTTCCCCGCTCAAAGTTATTCGATTGCCGGGCTGCCGGCAAAACCGAAAAACCAAAAACGCAAACTAATTAAATAAAAACAAAAAAAAACCGATCCACACTGTCGGTGGTTGGGATCCGTGTGACGATCTGTCACTTCGAATTCCTTGGGAACAGAAAATACCCTGAGGGGAAATTTGTAATGGCAGCAATATCGATTGCTGAACCAAGTGGCTGCTCAGCTGGGCTGGGTTCAGGGAAACAGATATTTTTAAATAGAGAAACTACCAATGCCTCAATAGAAAAAAAAGGTGTTAGGCGCCATGCACTTTTTTTGCTCCGAGTGGAAGTGCAAAACCATCTACTACTAAGACGTCGGAAGGTTAAACCAATATCCCGGGAGAAAAAAAATAAACTATAAATTTTTTTCTTGTCACTTTATAATGCAAGCTTTATTTGCGGAATGGAAGTAAAACAAAGTATGGCGGTAGCCGTTAAGCAGCAACGACAAAACAGTAAATCTAATGGCCGTACTGAAGGTACCACTCAATAGACTGAACCGCTAGTTGGGAACCCGATTTCGATTGCAAAAAAAAAAGGATTCGCCCGGGGTAAATAATACTACTTATCTGGTTAATTGATACGTTTATGCTCCTGTCCTGCCCGTCCTGATTTCGTCCGTATTTCCTCCTCGTTTTGGTATATCTTCAAGTCCTTGTTCTTTTTCCTTTCCTTTATCTTTATCCTTTTTTTTGTTTTAATTAATTTTCTTAACCTTTTTTTTTTGCTGTTTTAACTCTTGTTGTTTTTTTTTTGTCTTAAACTTTTGATGGTCAACCAAGAAGTGATTAACCCTATCCCGATGATATTAGCTCGAACCGTAGGTCTCACACATACGCTCTTTCATACATTCGTTCATACGGAAGCAACGGTCCAATTTTGGCCTTTGTGTGCAACGCTCCGCAAATTTGCTGAAGTGTGCCACCGTGCATTGGATTTCCGTTGCCTTCACTCTCTCATACACACACATTCGTACTTCTTTCTTACTTCCCCAAATCTGGGGGAATTTCCTCCAAGATTGGGATTTCCCTTTGGCCCGAGCTAATATTTCCCCTTTACGATCATTTCTTGGGGTTGCATTCAGTCTGAATGCAACACCAGTCCTTCCCAAAAGATAAAAAAAAGGAAAAAGGTAATTTGCCAACAATATATGGCCTACTCGTATTTCTACATCCTAATCATCACCTTGAGGGCGAAACACGGAAATAATCACGAGACGGGTGCTGTCCAATGAAACTAAATATAAATAAAGACATCCCGGCGAATCCTCTTGTCAAAAATTAGTTTAATGTGGGCCGCGCAACTAGGGGTCCACTCTTTACAACACTTTTTGTTACAATCTTTTTTATTTTGTTCTTTTTGTGTTTAAGGTGGTGACCGTCCGTCACCAAGTATATTATCTGTGGCAGTCCACCTGGTCCTATGGCTTTGTGTATTTTTTTTGTACGTAGAGGGTTCCAGACCGTCCATCTGGCTCTAGACGTACCGCGTTGGGCTTAAGGTGACCGTCCGTCACCCCACCGAGACTCCCGTCTCTTCGTCTCGCGGATCTATTGGTTGTCCCCTCCGACAAGTATAAAAGCAGAAGGACAGAGCTCAAGAGCCCACCAATTCTTCCCGCTAATATACTTCTCCAAGGAGACAACGGACATAAAATGAACAGATGGGGCAAAAAGCGGATCGGGCAGGAGAGACCGTGATGGAGCGGAGATGCCTTGTAAGGCTAAGGGATCTACCCGATAGGAGAGACAACACAACACAAGGGCAAGAGCCGACGACTTTGTGAATGGCTCTTGTTTACTACAACGTTGGACGCTGGTCTCGCGCCTTCCTCCAAATGGTTGCTTCAATGGACCGTCCGTCCTACCTGCTGTGGTTGATCCTTCAAGATACTAGGAGGGTGCACCAATGGCTGATGGACCCATGGCTGCCCACCACCCTTCTAGGATTTTGAAGAACCAACGGAAAGGAATGTGGATGAATGAGACCGAAGGGAAAGGGAGAGAGTAGAACTTGTTGTGGTAAATTTTACCGCAACAACGTTACTTTAATTAATAGAGTGAATAAATGAAATTTGTTATGTTTATAAATCTTATGTATGTTACAGAAGAATGGTGGTCAGCAAACGCATATTATTTTCAAACAGTAAACTTATTGACTAACAGGGATGTATTAAAAGATGGAAAAAACAAAAATAATAAATTAACATATGCAAACATATGAACTAAAAGTAGTAATGATTTTTTTTTAATGTTACTTTAGTAATCAAACAAAAAAAAACAAAAGGAACTTGAATTTCGGGCTGCCTTGTTGCTCTATCTCAAGACATCAACTGTTCCAACTTCAACTCGATAAAGGAAAAAAAAGTCCCATCCAATGCTACCTCGCCGCTATGTCCCTATGTGACATTCCAAAAAACCCAATCTCGTCTGCTGATTTGATCAGCTGATCAATACTCGTAAAGACTATTGACCTGTCTAATTGGTCTCGTTCTCTTAAAAACCCCATTTCATTGCTTCCTACCTCTTTCGCTTCCTACCTCTTTCGCTTCCTACTCGTCTAATCTATTCTCTCTCGCAAAAACAGGTCCCTACCTAAATTATATGCTTCATCACAGGATACAACCTTCATATAAACATTCATATTTAACTTACTCTCACACGATCTGTGAGAGTAGCAAGGCTTTCCACCTCTTGCACCAGAATTCGAAATAATCAACACTCTCTAGGACAACAGAGACAAATTCGTCATATGAACAAGAGCAAAAGGAGATAAGGAGCCTACGAAGAAAGTTGAATGAGGGAATTCAAGAATAGAGTGAGGATTGATTGGATCATTGTCTATGGTGAGTTGTGGAAGAGAGGTTAATAGATAGGAGTTTGAATTATTGGGAGGGGAAAGGACGTGTTTAAGAGAAGGGGTCAATTTATTGGACTTGGTACAGTGACAAAAATATGCATACCACAGATATATACGAGTACATGCATTTATTTTTTTGCTTACAAGGCTGACGCTACAGGCTCGAAAGCAGGGTGTGAGTGGCCGTGAATATTCTGACTTCGTAAAGAAACCAAAGGAGGCCTTTCTTTAGAATTGTTCAGATGAGCGTGCCTATTACTTTGATACGTGTTGCAAGAGCCCGCTCCCTGAGAAATTCCATCCTTTCCAAACATATAATTACACGAAAATCACAGTCCAAGTTTATCACAGAATGAATCACTGGGTAAAGCATTAAGCTACCTATCTATCTTATAACTAATATCACAACTAAATTCCTCAACTAAAATAAATAAATGAATGAAACACAATAAATAATAAGTTAATGTAAAGGACTAGAATAAAAGATAAATAAATAAATCTACTCGTATATGTAAATAAAAATATCAATAAATAACAATAAGTAAATAAATAAAATCGATAGAAAAATGAATAAATAAAACATTCAGCAACAAGTGCGTCAAATTTTAACGTTCCTTTATGCCTATCTTCATAAAGGGAGCGTTAAAATTTGAATGGAGATTTTTCGCATGAAAAACGCTCACGTTTCTGCATTTTGGTTGTCAGCTTTATAAAGAGAATTGCCTATCGCACTTAATATCATACATTTTATAAATTCTTGTCCTAATTTGGCATTGTATTTATCAGCTGAACTACTTTGTTTAAAATTGCGTCTGTACACTATTTACCCTACTTTATATTTTGTGTCCTTACTCTTAGTATTGTACGATCGCGTCGCCTTGTCATGTGCTAGACAGATTGTCAAAAATTTGTCACTCATTGTTTAGGTATTTCACTGCGGCCGGTTTTCTTAAGATTTCATATGATTTGGCGTGTTGAATCATATGAGTCCCGAAAATGTCATAATACGACTTAATCCTGGTCAAATCCTGCACCATGCTCCTCAGTGAAAATGTCGCGTCGCTCACGTGGAGGTTCCAGTTCTTCTGGTCATCCTGAATGCATGACCGTATTTTGGACAGTACAGACCGGTTTACCGTTTCTGACGCATTAGCTTAAAGAGAATGGAGCGCGGTTTGAATATGTTTGATGCCATATTTTCCTAGAAAACTGGCAAACAACTCGGAGGCGAATTGTTACCCGTTATACGAATTCACATACTCGGGCACACTAAACATATGAAATACGCCCCGAATATTTCTAAGTCCCTAGTTTTGCCATGCCATGAGAAGGGGGAAATAAACCGTCGGAGTATTTTCTGATGGTTGCTATCAGCTGTCTGTATGTCGGTCGTCATGTTTGTCAGAGTAATGTTATGTGTCTTCAAAAAGTCTAGCGCCCCTTTCCCAAGTAGGTTATGGATGCGCCACTGTCTAACAGACCGAGGACATCCTCTCCCGCAATATTTACTTGGGCGAACGGTGTGTTGTCGTGTCGAATTGTTATCACAGTTTCAAGTCTTCTCTTTAGTAATCGTCTTTTATTGCACATTCCTCCCTTAGCCTTTGTATTTTTTTATATTTTCTAGTATTCTCCACAGTCACTGACACTTCTTCTCCGGATATACGCTTCCTCGCTTCGTTGTATTCCACTATCCATTGGTCTTCCGTCGGGGAAGATCGGGATACGACTGAGCTGTAAGTGTCATGGCATTACTCTGCAGGATACTTAATGGCTGGGTTTGTTGGGATTCGCCGAGGTTGTGGTCGGTTTCGTTGGATGACTTCTGGCATTCCTGCCGATCTACAGGTTTCCCTAACACTTAGTGCAGTGTAAATTGATGTTCCCTTATCCACAATTGAAGCAAGTCAACGTATGGAATACAGACGGACTGTGGACTCGTCAAATTCATCGTCGGCTCAGTTTTGTAGACATTCGTTTTTTCTGTCATTGATTGGTCAGGTTTACTGTGATTGTTAGGCCTACTCGTTCTTAGGTTTTGAAGGGCCGCGAGTAAGTGTCGCGACTCAGTCTTTAAGGTTGTGTAGCAGTTTGTCGATAAGGTACAGTTCGTGCGGTTGGTTGGTTATATGTATCGTAATCGACCATATGTCGGCGTAAAAGGCGTCGAATATCTCATGGGGCAACTGTTCTCTACCCATTAGGGACCTAAGAATTTCGGGGTACCGTCGTCCGTCTCTAAATTGTTTGATCAGCTCAGCTTTAAGATCTCCTGGAGTGTCCTGGATCCTGTCTATCTCTGGCAATCGAGCATTCCGTCGTTCACTGCGAGTGAATGTTCTGTTGTCGTATGGAGGCAATTCATCTTGACTTTCCGTTATATCGCTTAAGCGTCTGTTAGTCGTCGTGATGTTACAATTGGAAGATGAGGCAACTGAAAACTCGAGACAGCTTATCTTTTCGCTCATGATAGCAGTGCTCTTTTCGAACGTTGCCATCTTTACGGTCATTCTGTCGTCGAGCTTCGATATTATATTGTCGTCGTCTCTCTCCATCTTCCTTGGGTAGGCATCTTGTAGTTTGTATGTCCTTTGGATGTCTTCGAGTTGTTTCTGTCCACGTGTGTTGTGGTCTTCGTCTTCGTCCACTATTCTCCGCCTCCCTCTTGGTCGTTTCTTGCTATGTTCATCGTATGCGTCTTGCCGTTTCATTGTGGCTTGTTTACCTGTTGAAGCCCGTTCTTGTGAAGTGTCAAACTCCCCATGTTCGCACGGGTTGTAATTGCTTCCTTCCCACGAGGCTTCTAGGAACTCCTCTAAACCAGGACCCGTCTTGTTAGTCGTTGCCTTTGATGTTTCAGCCCCGTGTCCCTGGTTTTGACGATCTGGACTGAACCGCATGAAGTCATTCGAAAATGTCGTAAGGTACAGGACATCTGCTCCGGGTTCGGCAGTTTCCTTGGGCCGGATGTGTCAGTGGTTACCCATTCTCCACCTATCGTTTTTCCACGGAGAGTGGGTTGCTACTCCTAGGAGGCTGGTGTCTGAGCTGGTCCTTGGACCTTTTTGCTCTATCTCTAGACATCAACTGTCAACAATTGTTCCTGCCTAAATTATATTCTTCATCACAGTACACAATCTTCATATAAACATTCATATCTAACTTACTCCCACACGATCTATAACCTTAGCAACGCTTTCTACCTCTTCCACCAGAATTCGAATTACTCAACGCTATCTAGGACTATAGAGACAAATTCATCATAGGAACAAGAGCATAGGGATAGAGGGAGGCTACGAAGAAAGTGGGATGAGGGAATTCAAAAATAGAGTGAGGATTGATAGAACAGGTTCAATGGTGAGTTGTGCAAAAACGGTTAGTAGGTCTAATCGAATTATTGGGAGGGAAAGGATGTGCTTAAGGGAATTGGTCAATTTATTGGACTTGATACAGTGACACAAATACTCGTATGAGTTTTTTTTTTAGTTTTAAATGCATTTTTATTTTCTTAATCATTAACTCTTACATACTAACAAAAAATGCTTAAATGCTAGCTTACAATTACTTAACAATCTTATACTAACATACTGGCCCCACATGCACTCTAAGCTACTCTAAATTCTTATAACTATGTCTTTCGACTTCATTTACATTTTATTTAAAATATACTTATTTTCTATACTTAAGGCTAAGAAAAAAATTTATTTACAAAAACTTAGCATATGGACATTTTTTAATTTTTTATAAAAACTTAATATCTAACTTAAAATAAACCTTAGCCTACCTAACCTAAATGTACAATACACACATATACACACATAGACATTATACACAATCATGTACATATATCAGTATATACCTTTGTATACACTGATATATGTATATGTTTCTTAAATGCTAACCTAAGCCTATGTAAGCTGGCCACCGATATTCACAGAGCAAATAAATTGGTCAGCTCTGCCTCATTAGTGAGGCTGGTCCGTAATTGACGGAAACGACAACGAAACATCTTCTCCATCATTCAACCACCAGAAATGCTGGTGCTGCCGAACGACATCCATCTTATCGCGATTCCCCACCGCCCTACTGAACCTGAGGCGATCCACACTGCCGTGTGCGACGTCTCTGTTGTAGTTGAGTCGCCTGTCCCCAGCTGTCCGAGCGACATGGAAGATTAACGGGACCGCTGATCTATCCTGGATCAACCCTATCTGATCTAGGTAGAGGAATGCTTCCGGTGGAACGAAGCCGTCAGAGCGCACACTCTCGTGGTAAAGGTAATTGGGGTAGTAAGCCCCATATATCAGGTTATTCGTCGAGGTCATTGCTCTTGCAATGTGCCTTCAAGTCAGCTTAATTACGAAGTTGTCCACTCGTACTAGGTTCGCCCTATTGTAAAGGACCTCATTAGGATAAAATTGTTTGTACTCCGACTCTGGTGTTCTGTACAAGCGAAGGCACGCCCTCTCAAATACCCGAATCTTTTCCATTAAGCTTGCTCGTACATTGAACCACACGGGACAACCAAATACCAGCATGGGCCTGGTAAGGGCCATGTAGCAGATTACTTTTACCTTCGCATCGAGTTGGCTGCTATAAAACAGTCTCTTTGTAAGGGCAAAAGCGCCTTTAGCTCTGGCCAGAGCAGCATCTACATTTTTGTCAAAATACAGAAACTGATCTAGCCAGATCCCAAGCTATCTGACTACATTTCGGCAGGCAAGAGACCGTCCGCGTTGTCCAATGATCGAGAACTTTCGCCAATTTTTTCTGGTATCTCTAGAGGCTCCAGAAAACGGCGTCCTAAAGAGAATAGTTTCCAACTTCTGAAAGTTGATTTTCAACTTCCAGTCATCGCAAGATCATCTTATCTTATCGAAGGCAAGAGAGTATTAATGACCTCGATTTTTGGACCTGTTCTGTAAGCTATCAAATCGTCTGCGTACGCAATAGTATGGGGAAGTGAGCCTATCAAGTCGCTTGTATAAATGTTAAATAGGATCGGCGAATTGACCGCGCCTTGCTGAAGACCATTTTTAATTTGAAATATTCCAACAGAAGTCACATCACCATTTTTCACGATAAACTGTCTGTTGGTAAGCATATTATAAAGAATGTACAAGAGTGGTTTACTGATCCACAGCCTAGTCAGCTTATAGAAAAGACCCTCTAACCATACGGTGTCGAAGGTCTTCTCCAAGTCAACAAGGCAGGCACCAGTTCATTGTTTTTTGCCTTTATTCCATTGGATATCGGACACCAGTTTAGACGCGGCATGTGAGATATCATGTCCCGCCTTAAAACCGAATTGATTATCCGGAACTATATGTTTGTCCTCAACTCACCTAGTCAGAGCTCTATTGATTACTTTTTCAAACACTTTGCTGATATTCGGAAGGAGACTTATCGACCGGAGATTCGCCAGATTGGATATATCCTTTCCCTTTTTGGGGATAGTTTGAACCACCGCCGTTTTCCAATGCGCTGGATAATGTGCATTATTCATCGCATTATTAAACAGGGTGGTGTAAATGTCCACCGCTTCTAGAGGAAGATGTCGAAGCACGATATTCGGAATACCATCGGTCCCCACTGATTTCTTAACTCTGATTGTGTCGAAGATCTCATGGAGTCCTTCCTTCGAAATGAACGGGGATACGCCACCCTCTCTGGCAATGACATTATTTGCCATATTTTCGTCGCTAAACCGAGTGAAACCAGAAACCAGAAACCCTCGGATCGCCAGTTCCCTATTTCATTTCGAATGCAGAAGTCGTGCACCAAGACGCGATTGTCCAGGTCATAATTGGGGCCAATGGAATCAGTGGCCTTGTATACTTCCTGAAAAGTCGTCCCTGTGGACTCAACCTTCTCCTGTGGATCCTCGATCACAAAAAGGTCGTCATCATCAGCGGCCTCATTTGGATGAATACCTGCTATTGTCAGTAACCGTTCGTTGTCTATTGTCCGGGCTATTTTAAGACACTGAAGGTCGTTTTGATTTTTTCTCCGAAATAGTTTATTTATTTGCGGAAACATATTCGGGTTGCTGGTGTTTACGGCCCGAACCTTGCTGTTCCAATACAAACTTACAGATATTCTGTAATTCTCTTTTATTAACGTTTGCACATTTTTAATCGACGACTTCAGTGTCCTAATCTCCGGGTCTTGTCGGTCAGTTAACTGTCTGTACAAGTTTTTAAGTCTTGTCAGAAGTCTACTTTTCTGTCGGTGCAGTGCGTCAATAGTAGGATTGCGGAACAGGTCTTCGTTAGTCGTACGTCGATACCGCGGTATTGTAGTATCCATTGAATGTTTAATTGTCTCGTCCATTTGTTTTAGGTAATTGTCGATCTCCTCGTTTGACAAATTCCTATTGGACTGTGGGTGGAGCGTGTTCGAGGAGAGCGCTCTTGTCAAGGTTGCGGAGAAGCGTGTCCATCGAGTCTTACTGTAGTTGTAAGAATATCTTTGGACAAACTCCTCCAATTCCGCAATTTCGTTGGGAACTGTAATTTCGGTGCTAAAACCGCAATGGTCCCTGTCATACACGAATGTGCGCAGACAGTTTAATGTTTGTAAATTCGTACCTGTCAGTCGTATACGTTCGTCGTACAGCAGTAGATCCAAATAAGACCCGCCTCTGGGAAAGGACGGGTTAACCGTCGCTTTAAGACCGAGTCTGTACATGAAATCGTGCTGACCCCACCAATCGAGTAGTAGGTTCCCTCTAGTATTTGGCAAATTATTTCCCCAATCTCTGTGTCTAGCGTTGAAATTCCCGCCGATTATAAAATAATTCTCCCCCGATTCCAGCCTCAGAAGTCGAAAAAGCGTGTCGAGCTCTGTAATGAATAGGGTGGATTGTGAAGCCTCAGGTGCATAAACAGAGGCCAAGTACAGCCGCTTTCCACTGCGGAGCGGGATGTAAACGACGACTGCCTCCAACACCCGGAACCTGCGCAACACGCTCTTGTACACTCTGTGAAATTTTATACCCTCTTTAATGAAGATCGCGACACCGCCTCCACGTTTGGATCTGGGCCGGTTTCTTCTTCTAATAATATAATTATTGTACTCCAGTTTGTGGTTATCGGTTAGCTTGGTTTCGCTAGCGAAAAGCACATCAGGAGTTTGGTCTTGTAGCAATTTAAACATCGCGGCTCTTCGTTCGATCCTAATCAGTGAATTAACATTCACCGCAAGGACCTTCAAAGTTTGCTCCACTATGCGCGTACCCATTACGACATGTGTTGCGTTAGGCCCGGCAGCAGCGCGTAGATCTGGTCCACCCGCTTGGCCTGTTCTTGAACCTGCTTTTGCAGCTGAGCCATCTGTCCTTGGATTGCGAGCAAGATGGCCAGCATGTTAGGTGCAGCTTCAATTGTTCTCGGCTTTGGCGCCGGAGAAGCAACAGTCGCTTGTTGTACCGTAGCCCCCCTACCTGACGCCATTTGGGCGTAGAAAATTTGAGACGTGACGGCTGGTGTTTGAAACTTAACAGGTGAGCGTTTGACCTCCACCTGCCGCTGCCGAGCCAGTTTTGCTTTTTTAATGTCAGCGAACTTAGGACAACCCCGATAGTTTGCGGTGTGTCCCACGTTCCCACATAATACGCACGAGAGCTGAGGCCTATCGGATGCTCCGTCCCTACCCAGAGCACACTCCTCGGAGCTGTGGTTCCTTGCTCACTTCACGCATCGAGGCTGCATTTGGCAGTTCGACGCGGCGTGCCCGAACCTCTGGCAGCGAATGCATTGTATAACGCCTTCGCTCCTTTTTAATTTTTCCCAGTGAACCTGTCTAGGTAGTCTAGGACATTGATACTCCTTAGACTATCCAGACGGCTATCGGGACTGAGCTGCACCAGGAAGAACGGCAAACTCCGTTTCTCCCGTCTGGCTCTAGCTGTGGTAAATGGCTTTACCCCCACAAACTTGAATCCTTCGCACTTCTTCTTTTTGAGCAGCGCCAGGATCTCCTCAGGATCAGTAGATGATTCCAACCCCTTCAGCAGCATCGATTGCCGCTTTTCACACTTCGGTGTGAATGAGTAGTCGTTGCCTTTAGGAGCTCTTTCACTTTCGGGTAGCCCTCCACTGTATTACAGTGGATGGCATGGCGATCGTTCCCCAATCTTATAATTTAAAATTATTACCAATGACCAACTTACACAGGTCCTTGGTTGCATTTACCTCTAATTTGTAGGTGTTGATAGGAGGCACCTTCTCCTTCTTCTTCTTCTGCTGCTGCTGCTGCTGTTGTTGTTGTTGTTGTTGCTGCTGCTGCTGCTGTTTTTGTGGCTGCTGTTGTTTTTGTTGATGCCGTTGTTGTGGCTGGTCTTGTTGTTGTTGCTGGTGTTTTTTCCGCTTTTGTTGGTGTTGTTGTTGGCTCTGCTTTGGAGCAAGTAGCGTCTGCTGTTGTTGCTGGGATAATCCTTCCTCTTCTCTCTTCCTTCTGACAATTTGCCTTTCTTTGATGGCCAGTGCCCTTTCTTAGCTAGTAGCATTTTCATCCTGGTACTTATGGCCATCATCTCTTCCTGTTCATCTTCTGATTCGCTCGGTGCCAATGAAGCGAAGCTGTTCCCCTCCCCCGCTCCACCAAGCAGTTTTACAGAGGAAGTTGGTAGGGAGGGACGTTGCGCTAAGTTGGAAGTTGGCCTTAGCTTCCTTCTTCTCTTAGCTGTTGGTGTTCGGCTTGACTGCTTGAAGCCCCACCTGATAATTCAGTAGGTCCCGCTACTGGCATAGCGGACCGCTCTCCACAATCCATCACGTGCTGTTTTGAACAACACTTAATAACACTTTAAATTATTTTTATTATGTTTTCTTATTTTGAGTAAAAACGAAAAAAAAAAAAACGTGTCTGCACGACCTGGAGGCGAACCCACAACCTTTGCTGTCTTAAGCGAACACACTATCACTGAGCCAATTGGAGCCTAAATCCAATTCGTCAAATGTCTGAATTAAGGGAATCACTTCTCACTTTCTAGCCGAACACGTTTAAACTCCTCGGAGGTCTATGAACGACTGGAAATACTCGTATGAACACCACAGATAAATGTATTTATTTATTAATTTTTTTGCTTAAAAGGATGACGCTACAACTCTTTTCGAGCATATGGAAAACAGTATTTTTCCAGCCCGCCCCTAAAAAGATAAGAAAACGCGAATCTTCTCTCCTCTCCTCTGACTGGCCCATTGCACTTGCGTCGCTGCTTTCCAAGGTCATGGAAACACTGTTAAATCGTTAACTGATGAAATATCTCGAAACAAGAAAACTTATCAATGACCGGCAGTACGGATTTCATAGCAAAAGGTCCACTGGTGATTTGCTGGCATATCTCACCGATAAATGGAACCAAAGCATACATTAATCTGGCGAAAGCAAGATAGTTTTACTTGATATTTCTAAGGACAGAGTTTGGCATCAGGCTCTTTTGTCGAAAATACGTGAATTTGTGATCGACTACTCTCTTCTTCAGCGGATTATAGACTGCCTTTCGGAACGTTCAATTCAAGTTGTCTTGGATGGTTTCAAATCCGACATTCACAAAATAAATTCTGGTTTGCACCAGGGCTCCGTTCTGTCTCCAACGCTTAATAAATTTAATCAATGAAATCTTGTCTGCGGGGTCTATGTTTCTTCAAACGATGTAAAAAATACTTTTCAATTTCTGAGCTGGCCTCAATATGGCCTCGGATGAATATCCGCCAAAAATTGGAGTGCAATGCACACATCCGGTCAGGTGCGACTAAAAATAGGATTCAAAAACGTGTGATAAAACTCATTGGTGTTGCTAATATCACCCAGTCAATGGAAACCCTTGAACAGCGACAAAATGTCTAGTATCTCACTTCGTTTTATCGCTATTTCCACCATCAGTGCTCCATAGAAAGCGTCAGTAGCACTTCGCCCCTTGACATTTTCAACCGTAACACTCGTCTTCCTATGAATGCTCATCAGTATACCCTCAAGCCCATTTTCGGACGTACTCTGGAATATCGTGATTCATTCCTAAGCCGAACAACTCGCTGAGGGAATGCCCTGCCGAGCTCTCTATTTCCTAATCATTATAACAATCAGACATTTAAAACCAACGTATATACCCTTACCCATCTTTCTTTTTTCCCTAATTTTCCTTCGCCCGCACTGTGTGCAAATGTTTTAAGGGTACCTTTAGCCCTTGAGCGCGCTCTTCTTAAAAAGAAAAAAAAACAAAACTTCATTGGTTTTTCTTGAGTACTATTTTACTTTGTTTCTATATAGGGTGTCCCAAAAATCAACGTCAACCCGAAAACGGGTTATAGTTTAAGTGGTATCGGTTATCACAAAATTATAAAGAAAAATTTAAGTCATGTAGTTTTGATCCTTCTGCTTCTGATCCCCATTTTTAGTTAGTTTTTTATTAAACTCCTCCATGAGTTTGACGCCATTTTCAGGTGTATCATTGACTAATGGTCCAATTAATTTCTTTCCTCGCACCTAATCTGGTGGGTCATCCCATAATATTGGATCAATGTGCAAAAAAATTGTAGATAAGTCAAACTTTTCAAACATTTTCATAGATTTAGCTGACAATAGTTGAGATGGAAGAGAGTTGGTATTAAAATGCAAAACATCAGCTGGCTTCCTATTGTTCATCATCTCACAAAGCTTTTAACACCATTTTTCGTTTTTCTTCAAGACTTATCCTGTCAACGTAAAAAGAAAAGGCGGCGCATTAATCATTCAAGTACAATAAATGATTTATGAGCTTCTTTTTGCAATATCTGCTATACTTTTGTCATCTTCTTTATACGAGTTAAGTCCTTTTAGGAAATAAATATCGTATAAAGATGCTTTTAAAACGTTTGGGTCAGAAAACTACGATTGGGCGTAGCATTTAACAATGAAACAACAAATTGTTCACAAAGCAAACTCCTTGAAGAATAATGTCAAAAACGTGATGCCTGCAGGCAAAGTAAAATATATCTTGACCAATTTTATTTTCTAACACGCTCCATTTAAAGGTTCGGTATTGTGTCAAATACAAATTCTTGCACTCTTTTGACTAATGACCTTCCAAAACCTCATACACTGCAGACGACGCTTCAATCCCAGTTCCAGTTGGCAATTCCGGAGTTGTTCAACTTTTGGAGCAGTTATAATTACTGGAAGTCTGTCAACTTTTGTCGAACAATTATATCAAGAAGAAGCCTAGACTCTCAGTGTATTATGGAAAAGTCTAAGTCTAACTCAAACAATTTTTTTTGACTTGCTGTAGCCGTTTTTCCCGAAAATATTGGCAGGAGACTTTTATAGAAGTGGCTTCTATAGAGGCTGTCAAGAGACATCCCTGTCATTTATCTTGCATTTATCGAGTGCTGCCAGAAGTCTGTGAGTTAAAATATCTACCCGTGTCCTTTTCGACCATGACGGGCCTGGAAATCCTAGGTCAGAACCAGCATTATTTTTATCCTCATGTTAACTGGAACTTGTAAGTCAGAACTATAATCATTTTGAACCATATGTTCCTCTCCCACAGACGATGAAACAGTAGTGAAACTCATTTTTTTGTCCAACATTTATAAACATAAAATTTACTACAAGCCTTCATGCGAATAAAATGAACCTTGAGCCTCAAGTCGTGGTTTATTCTCATGTCAAGAGCTTCCTTTCTTTTTGCGATATATGTATGTAAGTTTCAGGCCCATTCTATGGGTCTATTCTATCTTTATCAAGTGAAGGCATTTACATTTGCGATATTGAATAAATCGTTTAAGGTTTCCAAAAACAAACTGCTATTTTTATGTCTCGGTATTTTTATTTTTACTCTTTTCAATGTTTCGCAGCTCTTCATAAAGTTTTCTTATTTGTTTTAAGTAATGGCAGCGATCACAAGTAGGAATTCTTGCCTTTTTCCAGAAAATTAAACACTCATCGATGACCAAACTAACACCATTTGCCAAACTTAACTTCACTTTTCATATACGAGTATTATAAAACAAAACACTAAGTACTCGTATATCTCGTTTTGATGGTAATTTAGAGTATAGAATTTGAATTTTCACAGAACCAACCAAGAACAAATTTTCACGGGTCATTTTAATTGTTTTGATTAATTTTTAGTAACTCAACTAACCAAGAACTATTTAAAGGCTCAATTAACACATTAACAGAAGTGTATTTGCTTAAAAACGTCACCTACGCTTCCTTAGAAAGAACAAAAACAATGTTTGTATATACGAGAGACTTGGAAAAAATGTACAAGAGACAATGAAGTACTCTTTTAGTTGCATTAACACTGCGTAAACACAGTGACACGTGTTAACGTGGTTGCAAAAAAAAGAATTGGGTAATATTTTTAGATGCAAAGGAACAAAAAAACAGGGTGCGCAAAAAAAAAATTACACTTTTAAAAGTAAGAACCACTAGACGGTCAATAATATTGCATAATGTTATTCTTTGTCTATAAATCATATTGGAAAGGTATACAATATATTACATAATTTCAAAATGAGTTTAATATTTGTTTCGCAATGTAGAAAACCTGAGCCGTCTGTGAGCAAAATTGCAGCTATCTGTACGAATAATAACTGAACCAATTTCAGTTATTATTCGTACAGATAGCTCCGCGCGTGCCTACAAAACAAACCGTCCGGAGACAGATTAAAGTTGCGGGCGGAACATCACTACAAATCACCACAAAGAGACTTGACGGTTACTTGATCATCAAACTGTTAACTAAACTTTTATATATTTATAATTCGTTTACACAATTGCATACATACATTCATACATACATTCGCGTACGTTTGGCAGAGAAATAATAATGAACAAGCGACTAAAGAAGCTCGTATTAAAAAAAAAAAACTCGTGAAGAGCATGAAGATGCATTCGATAAAATGTTTGGTCTTCGTATCGATCACCAAGGAAATATAAGTTTAAAGAAGAAAATGAATAACCAAAATTATGTTTTTTCACGAAAATGAACTTCAAACGCGTTTTTCTCAAAATGAACTTTTCTGAATCGTTAAACAAGACTTCTCAATGACTAATTGTGCGATTGACCTATGGCTTAGTTCATTATGTTCATGGAGGTATTGGCTAATTAGTTAACTGGGACATTAGCTCACGACATAATACATAAATTCAAACTCCTCCCCCATTTTTTTTTTCATAAAAAGACACTGTTTTTAAAAAAAAAAATTGTATTTTGTGTACCGTTTTTATAATTTTAATTTTATTCAAAATATCCTAGTTCATAACTAGATTGTGATATTTTTAATAAAACGACATTTGGGTTTTTTTTTTTATTTCAGTGTGGAGCAATTGTGATTACCGTTTGATATTTCATTTTCTGGACGTCGACGCAAGCGCACTCTGGCCACAGGAATCAAACAAAAACATTTTTTAGTTACTTCAAGCACATACCTATCTATTGCACGTGCTTAATAAAAAAAAATATTCCTCTAAATAATAAAGCTTAGAAAAATATTTGGAAAAAATTATACTTTTTTGACACAAAAAATAAGAACAACCCCTTGGGCTGAAAATACACCAAACACTATTCTAAACACAAAACACTATTCTGACTAATCAGACAAAAATCCTTTGATTTTTACGAGCCAATACACACAAACGCAGGCGAAACAAAACAAGTGTTTTTAATGTAATGTGTTTCATACGTAGAAAAATGTCAAACTTTCTACATAATGCAAATTCAAAACCGGTTTTCTACTGATCGCCCCTATTTATGTGACCCTGTCTGTGAATACATGTGAATTGTCATCAATGGCAATTTCCCTACCACATCATCCATATTATACACACTCGTGCAAATCGCTCTCTTTCTAGCAATTTTTCTTATAAATTGCTCTCATTCTAGCAAATTTTGACAAAGTTATAGAGATGTAAAAACGTTGGAATTCACTTACAGAGTGTCTGTGCGAAAGTTAATGGAAGATGTTTTCTTTTTTACTGGCGTTTGCTTATTTTTTTATTTTTATTTTTTAATTTTTTTTACTGTAATGGAATAAATAATCACTCACCAGAAGTTATGCTTTTTCTATAGTTCGTATTTGTTTAGCAGTTGTATTTTCAATTACTAACTACAGTTCGGGGTGAACTTGGGCATCAAGTAAGAAGCCTGTCCAGTTATTACGGTCTTGAGCTAACTGCCTCCAGTTGCGCACTCCAGGTCGGTTAAAGTCCCCTTCTACTTGTACGCGCCACCTAAGGTAGGTCTCCCTCTACTGCGTTGTCCTTCTGGGATAGATTCGACGACTCTGCTAGCCGAGTATTAGTGCCCATTTTCTCTACATGTCCTAGCCATTTCAGGCGACTGATGCGTAGTTTTCTGACTAGGTCGATGTCGCTGTACAGTTAGTATAGTTCGTCGTAGATTCTTCTCTCACAAAGCGTTAAAGGTAACGGGACCGAATATTTTTCGAAGGATTTTTGTCTCAAACTAACTGAGTATATCTTCATCCACTTTCGATAGGGTCCATGCTTCGGCGCCATACAGTAGGACTGGAATGATCAAGGTCTTATATAGAGTCTCCTTAGTTTTTCGGGATGGGGTCTTACTACTCAATTAGCTTCTTAGCCCAAAAAAACAGCGATTGGCAATAGTGATTCTTCGTTTTATTTCTTCTGAGGTGTTGTTAGCAGAATTAATAATAGATTCAAAGTAAACAAAGCTCTTCACTACATTGAAATTATAGCTGTCGATTGTAACGTTCTCTCTAATTCGTCGATGTTGTGTGTCCCTTCTTCTTGGCAGCATATACTTGGTTTTGTCCTCATTTACCTCTAAATCCATTTTGGCAGCCCACTGAGTTCTCCCAATTATGTCGATATCATCGGCATACGACAGTAGTTGCACAGACTTTTGAAAGATAATGCCTTCAAAGTTCACTTCTGAATTCCATATAATTCTTTTAAGTATGATCTTGAAGAAATCACATGGTAGCGCGTTACCATGTCGAAAACCTTTTTTGACATCAAAGGTCTCAATTAAGTCGTTACCGGCATTGAGAGAGCAACGTTATCAAACTTCATTCCGCATAGAAAGGGCGAGTTTGGTATCGATGCCAAAACTAGACATGGCTCTGTATAGCTGGTCTCTATAAATGCTGTCATATGCGGCCTGTAAGGTTCTTTCCAGGATTTGCCGGAGTGTGAATATTTAGTCGATTGTGGACTTTCCTGTTCTGAAACCGCATTGATAGGGACCAATCAGGTTGTTGGCGGAGGTTTTCAGACATTCATAGAATATGGGAGATAAGTTCTTGTATCCGATATTGAAGAGACTTAGTCCTCTATTGTTTGCGCAGTTGAGGCTGTCTCCTTCTTTTGTATATAGTAACGATTAAGATAGTTGGGTCTTAATCGTGTTATTGAATAAAAAAAG
Source organism: Volucella bombylans (assembly GCA_949129095.1). Classification (NCBI taxonomy): domain Eukaryota; kingdom Metazoa; phylum Arthropoda; class Insecta; order Diptera; family Syrphidae; genus Volucella; species Volucella bombylans. The sequence continues at coordinate 62,518,831 of OX422142.1, forward strand.
AAGAGGGTTAATTACAAATTAAATTGTGCTTTATTCCTTTATAAAGAAATATATTTGATCTTAGAATGTAGTCCGAAGCACGAGCGAGTTCGAACAGAAGTGACGCTTAGTAACGCTAAAACAAACAGACAAACAACCCAGCGGTATATTACGCGCGCTTTTCTTAAGCGTGGCTTGGTTGTTAATTATAGGAAAACTGCGCTCCAACTTTATCTTCGCAGAAGATGAAGGTGGAGAGCAACTTGTTTTCGAAAAGCACCCACACTTGGTTGTTTGTCTAGAACATCAAGTGTGGCTCAAAAGCTTCTACTTTAGCATTAAAGGGAGGTTGTGGGAGCACACTCCAACATATAACCTCCCCACCAAAAGTTTTTTTGGTCTCCAAAAAAAATTATTTATAGCTGTAGCTTCACTTCTGTTTTACATCACTTTTTTTGCTTTTACAAATTGTTCATATTTGTACAAGTTAATTGACAGCTTACAAAATTTGTTTGGTTTGTTTATAATTAGCTTCAATTTCTCTTTATCATTTATTTCTAATAACTCTTTTCATTAATATTTGAATAAAGAACTATTATTTCAATATTTTAATACATTTTAAATTATCTCATCTATGGGTTACAATCAATTATTAGTATTTTTATCTATTTGCATGAATCCAAACTACTCGTAATTTCTGTGAGGGTAATCAATTTCCATAAATAATCCATTGTGCATTGATATTTTAAAATAATCACAAGAAAAAAAAATTCCAGGAAACGCATATAACCATGTTCGATAATTCCTACACTACTTCCTTGGACGCAGCAATTACCCGTTCCAACGAGCCACAGTTTGAACGCACTCTTTCTGACATACAAACTAACGAGCAACGAGCTAAGTGAATTCTTTCTTCCAATAATTGGGGTTGATTGTTTTCACTGAAGTGACAGACGTGTTTCCTGTTACTACCATTTAAAAGTATTGTGATAACCACTTAAATGTGAGCAGCGACATCTAGCAGAAAATGTCGATACTGGAATAACAAAGTCTCGGCTGGAGAGTGGAATCGAATGTTCTAGCAAATTGGAAATTGTATGGGACGCTGGATGGCGAGGATTGTTCTCGAAGTATGTCATTCGAGTATAAATACCAGCATCCCCAAGGTATGCAAGGCAGTTCTAAAGTGTAATTTGAAGTGTTAATTAGGAGAAGTGATTAAGTGGTTTAAGTAAAAGATAAGAAAAGTATAAGTGGTTAAGAAATTGAATTGTACTGAGAGAAAGAATTAAATAGTGAATTGTAACTGTACTGAATAAAGGGATTTGTATTGAAAAGAATAAGTTCTATTATTTGTACCCACACAACATTTTACATTGGTGTCAGAAGTGGGATAGGACTTATTGTGTGTAAAAAAAAAACTGTGTTTTCTGACTATTTGAAAAAGCTAGAATGGGTCGAAAACTATTGCAGTTGACCCTCGTCCAACTCAAATCCGAGTTGAACAAGAGAAGCCTCAGCGCCAGTGGAGGAAAAAGTGACCTGGTGCTCCGACTTCAGGAGGCTTTGAACAACGAGGGACATGATCCTGATGCATATTCCTTTGATGTTGACGAGGATGAACAGACAAGTACCGGCAATGACATGGCTGCAATGATGCAACTCCTCTTATTAAAAATGGACGAACAAAACAAAAAAATGGACGAACAAAACAAAAAAATGGACGAACAGAAGAACAGTCTCGACCAACAAAAGAAAAATCTGGAAGAACAGAAGAACAGTCTGGAACAAAAAATGGACGAACAGAAGAGCAGCATTGAACAAAAATTCGACGACCAAAAGAATAGTCTAGAACAAAAACTGGAAGAACAAAATAACATTCTACACCAAAAGTTCGAAGAAATAGATAACAAATTTGAAAGAATAGAGAAGAATGTTGGCGAAAAATTCGAACAAATGGACAACAAAGTTGAGCAACTGGCGAAAGAGCTCGACACAGTGCAAAAACAGAAACTGCGAGAATGTTCTTTAAGCGGTCCAAGGAGAAAAGATTTGAAACCTCCCTCATTCGATGGCCAGACCTCATGGTCTACTTATAAGAAGCAGTTTGAAATGGCTGCCTGTGCAAACGACTGGGACAATGAGGAAAAGTGCTTTGCCCTAACAATGGCCTTGCACGGTCCTGCAGCAGAAGTGTTGCAAACAGTAGACATCGAAAAGCATAAAGATTATGTGACTTTAGTGCAGGCTATCGAGAAACGGTTTGGGGACAGCCACATGCAGGAGGTCTACAAGGTCCAATTGCAAAGCCGAACGCAGCAAAGAGGAGAAACACTGCAGCAGCTCCAAGCAGACGTGAGTAGACTTGCACATCTGTCATACCCCACCGCAGGCCAGGAAATTATCGACGAAATGGCAAAAGATGCATTTATCAGGGGGATTGCAGATTCGAAGCTACAGTCAGCAGTAAGGATGGCCGGGAAAAGAACCCTTGCTGAAGCACTTGCCTTCGCTCTGGCGATGGAAGCAGCCAATCAAGCTTCCAGGGGAACACATTTCGTCAGGGAAGTAGCATCTGTCGAATGTTCCTGCACAAGAATTAGTGCCGAGGAACGAGATACTCGACGGGATAGACGAATAATGCGCTGCTGGAATTGCAATAAAATAGGACACCTTCAAAGGCAGTGTAAAGAACCGGTGCGACGAAAAGACTGCCCTCACTGTGGTGACAAGCAAATAGGGAAAGAAACCCGCAGAAACAGCTATCAAGAAGCCGGTCAACCTTCCCGAAGCCATCAGTCGGGAAATGCTTAAGCACCAACTTCGCGGGGCAGAAGTTGGTAGCAGGAGTCGACGGCCTCAGGACCATCATCCAAGTCTCGCTGGCAAAACGACGCAGCGAAAGCCTTCTAGTAGAAGTAGTCAGTGGAAAAGAAAAATGGATGGCAACAATAGACACCGGTGCCACGTCCTCAATCATCAGGAGGAATCTTGTGCAGAAGTCTTGGCTGCTTAACACTAGCAGCTGCAGCTTGCGAACAGCTACAGGAGCAACGTTTAAGGTATATGGTGAAGTCCGCATAAAAATCCAACTGGCCGGAATAACATTCACTCACGCGTTTCTGGTAGCTGACATATGTGACGAGTGCATCATTGGTACAGACTTCATGAGAGAACATGGACTCGTAGTCGACTTGGGGGCACAAACCCTGAAATACGGAAACATGGAGATACCAATGATATACGGAAACGCCAATACCACAGTCTCAAATGTCGTCATCTGCAGCAATCAGAGTCTAGAGCCTTCGTCAGAAACAATTTTGTGGGCAAAAGTGGAAGGTGGTCCTGGTAGCCACCGATTCTATTTGATGGAGCCAGAAAAGAAAAGAGACTTCATGGTGGGAAAGACCTTAGTGGAGCCAAAGAACAACATGGTCCCTGTAAGGATTCTAAATCCAAAGACATTCAGTGTAAAGGTGAAAAAGGGGGAGATAGTGGGAAAATGCGTACCTGTTGAGGCTATATCGACCACAACGGAAAAAAAGTGTGCAAAACCGGTCACAACAGTTCAGAGCATAAAAATCAAGAACAAAATTCTCAGCCTCTGTAATCTGGACGAAGATCAGCGAATCCTGGCAGAAAAACTAATCGGTGAGTACGCTGATATATTTGCTACACAAGACGGAGAATATAGACGTACGCATATTGTTCAACACCACATTGACACCGGAGACGCTCGACCAATCCGTCAACCTGCAAGGCGTCTTCCATTGGCAAAGCAAACAGAAGTTGCCGAAATGATGTCGAAGATGAAAGCTGAGGGAGTGATTGAAGAATCGCAAAGTCCGTGGGCATCTCCAGTGGTCCTCGTGAAGAAGAAAGATGGCAGCACGAGATTTTGTGTAGACTACCGACGTCTCAATGATGTCACTAAAAAGGACAGCTACCCACTTCCGAGAATCGATGACACTTGGATATGCTTTCTGGAGCGAAATGGTTTTCAACACTTGACTTGAAGAGCGGTTACTGGCAGGTAGAGATAAATCGTACGGACCGTGAGAAAACTGCCTTCACTACAGGAAGCGGTCTTTGGCAGTTTGCAGTGATGCCGTTTGGACTGTGCAACGCTCCGGCCACCTTCGAGCGACTAATGGAACGAACATTGCAAGGACTCACCTGGAAAACATGCCTAGTATATTTGGACGACGTTATCGTCATAGGTAAGACGTACGAGGAGCACCGCGAAAATCTAAAAGAAGTGTTTGAGAGGCTACGAAGTGCTCATTTAAAGCTCAACCCAGAAAAGGGTGCCTTGTTTCGTCCGGAAGTAAAATATCTGGGTCACATTATATCAGCGGAAGGAGTAAGAACGGATCCTGACAAAATCGAAGCTGTGAAAAGTTGGCCTTCTCCAAAAGATAAACACCAACTGAGAAGCTTCTTGGGCCTCGCCACGTATTACAGAAGGTTCGTAAAGGATTTTGCTGGCATTGCGAAGAGCCTGCATCAACTTACGGAAAAAGGCCGACAGTTCAGGTGGTCTGGAGAATGCGAAAAAGCATTTCAAGAACTGAAGCGACAGCTGTGCAATGCCCCCATCTTGGGTTACCCGACGCTCGGAAAAATGTTCATCGTGGACGCAGACGCTAGCAATGTTGGGGTCGGAGCTGTGATTTCCCAGGTTCATGATGGTCAAGAGAAAGTGGTCGCATATTACAGTAAAGTACTCTCCAGACCTGAAAGGAACTACTGTGTAACCCGGCGCGAGCTTCTGGCTTTAATTCTGGCTACGAAGCATTTCCATAAGTACCTCTACGGACAAAAGTTCATTCTCCGGACAGACCACGCAGCTCTGAAATGGCTACTCCAATTTAAGAACCCTGAAGGCCAAGTTGCAAGATGGATCGAGCAGTTGCAGGGCTACGACTTTGAAGTGCAACACCGCAAGGGAACACTCCACTCAAATGCTGATGCTCTCTCTCGTCGACCGTGCGGGGTAAAATGCGAACACTGCAACCGTAAAGAAGCGAAAGAACAGGCAACTATCCAAATGATCAGGACTGAGCCAATAGAGGGTTGGAGTATAGACGAAATCCGTTCCTCCCAACAGGCAGACAATGACATCGAACCAATATTGGCCTGGAAGGAACACGAGGAAAGACCAAGCTGGCAGCAGATATCAGATCGGAGCCAAACTCTGAAGGCACACTGGGCACAGTGGGACTCGCTTTTTGTGCAAGATGGATTGCTGAAGAGAAAATGGGAAAGTGCAGATGGGATAACATCTCGTATGCAGCTAATTGTGCCACGGTCCAGAGTCAACCAAGTGCTCCATGAAATACATGACGGAATCTCAGGAGGCCATTTGGGAATAAACAAGACGTTGGAAAAGGTAAGGGAACGTTTCTATTGGCTAAGCGCTAAACAAGATGTCGAGAATTGGTGCAAAAAGTGCATAAGATGTGCGGCTACCAAGGGTCCAAAAGTAAAGCCACATGGACAAATGCAACAATACAATGTCGGAGCACCTTTCGAACGAATAGCCATCGACATCGCTGGACCGTTTCCCGAAACCTTTAATGGAAACCGATATACTCTCGTAGTCATGGATTACTTCAGTAAGTGGCGGGAAGTGTTTGCCATCCCAAATCAAGAGGCTAAGACCGTAGCCGAACAGATAGTCAACAACTGGGTGAGCAGATTTGGGGTCCCAATGGAGCTACACTCTGATCAAGGGCGAAACTTTGAATCAAAAGTTTTCCAGGAAATATGTCAATATTTGGGAATAAGAAAGACAAGGACAACGCCACTACACCCTCAATCTGATGGAATGGTCGAGCGATTCAATCGGACCTTGAATGAGCATCTAATTAAGGTTGTCAGCAACTGCCAGCGGGATTGGGATCGACACATACCCCTCTTCTTAATGGCCTACCGAAACGCGGTCCATAGCTCAACAGGACACACACCATCCGAGATCTTATTTGGTCAAACAATTCGGTTGCCAAGTGAAGCAAAATTCGGATCCCCACCGACGGAGCCCAAAGAGGTGAACGAGTACGTGAATGACTTACGCAGCAGGATTCGTAAATTGCATGAAGACACCAGAGAAAAGATGAAGCTAGCAAGCAGCCGCATGAAAACTAGGTACGATATCAAGGCGAAATCTTCCGGTTTCAACGAAGGAGATCTGGTTTGGCTGTATAATCCTCAGCGTAAGAAAGGCAAATCAGCAAAATTGCAACAGGACTGGGAAGGTCCATACAAGGTGATAACCCGCATTAATGACGTTGTCTACCGGATCCAGCGTGGGAATCGAGGAAAATTGAAAGTGGTCCATTTGGATAGAATGTGTCATTTCAACGGGATGCTGAATGACGAAGTTGTTCGCGAAGTATGTCATTCGAGTATAAATACCAGCATCCCAAAGGTATGCAAATCAGTTCCAAAGTTGAATTTGAAGTGTTAATTAGAAGAAGTGATTAAGTGGTTTAAGTAAAAGATAAGAAAAGTATAAGTGGTTGAGGAATTGAATTGTACTGAGAGAAAGAATTAAATAGTGAATTGAAACTGTACTGAATAAAGGGATTTGTATTGAAAATAATAAGTTCTATTATTTGTACCCACACAAACATTTTACAATATCTTAAAAAGCAGAATTACAGTGAAAACTATACCCCTCTACAGAAATAATGGATTGTTTGGTATTTTTGAGCTCTATAGAAAAAGTGGGCAAGATGAAACCAAAAAATTACCAAGAGAGGTAGTAGTTTTTGAAACTGTTAAAGAGAAAGTTGCAAAACACAATCGCCTTACAATTGTCAATGAAACTGGGAAAATGATCCACGAATGTAAATAAAAAAAAATATCACTGAATAAAATTGTTTTCTTTTGATATTTGAATTGATATTTGAACCAATAAATATACATATGTATACGAATATGTGTATGTATGTAGCTCACCCATCATATCATTAAAACAAATAAGTGGCAAAATTATAAACGTCAGTTTTAAAATTGTACATGTCGTTAATCTAACAATGGATAGAAAATTTATTCGAAAAATTGCAATCCATAGAAAAACATTCGAAAACCTAAATCATTAAATTGGATTGGATCCGCATGGAAGTGGATCCCTGGAACACCAGATGCAACAGAAATAGAAAATAACAATAATAAATGAGTGTGTTAAGGGCCATTCACACCATCAATGTTACTTGAACAATGACTGAATCAACTAACATTGATCGTTTGTAAGAAGATCTATGTTTTCATGAAGTAACATTGAAATATTAATAGGAACCAAAATAATGTGAAATGTTTGTGTGGGTACAAATGATAGAACTTATTCCTTTCAATACTGTGAAATATTTTTGTAAATGCAAATGGTAGAACTTATTTCTTCCAACTCGATCGCCTTAATCAATACAACATTTCTCATCCACTATTACTTAAACCACTTTATCACTATTCGTAATTTACATTTCGAATTCCACTTAAGAACTGACTTGCACCTCTTATGGGACGCTGATATTTATACTCCCCTGACATCTTTCCAGAACGTTCTGTACTATCCATCGTTCCACACATCCTTTCATTTTACCAGAATATTTTATAAAATTTTCACCCTCCATTCTCCAATGGTTGAGACTTCTGCTATTCAGATATGGAAACCTTCTACTACTCAAATATAGATGACACTGTTTTTATGTCAAGATAATGGGGGTTATCACCATGTATGGGCATTCCCAATCCATGACCACGTGGGTGTATCGGTTGCCATTATGGTTTCGGGAAACGGGCCACCGATGTTAATGGCTATTCATTCGAGCGGTGCTCCGACATTGTATTGTTGCATTCGTCACCGTGGCTTTACGTTACCCCACGCCTTTTGCACTTTTTGCAAAAATTCTCGACAACTCGTTTAGCGCTTAGCGCTAAATTATGTAATAAGGTAATTATGTTTCCGGCACATCATTCGAGCAATCACGCCATGTTAACCGGACAAGTTTGACACACACGCAAACATGAATCTGCTGCGGATCGATTTGCATCCGCTACCAACGGCGCACAGGCAAAATTGCTTGTATAATTCAATCTTCGAGCGGCTCTATAATGTAAAAGTTTTAAATTCACTTAATTAACAAATACTTAGAGCTCTGGTAATCGAAAAAATTATTTCTTTTGGATCAATAGTTTTGCTTGCAGAGCCAGTCAAAGTTGATTTTTTGATTTTTAAGTTTGAGTGCAAAAACTAGGTAAAGAGTTTCAGAAAATCATTTTTTTTCACTTTGTGCGATATATATATGTTCATTTGTAGAATTAAAAATAGACACAGATTTTTTTAATATATATTTTAAAACTATTTATTTAAATTCTTTTGAAACACTATTTCCGGCGTACTTATAAGACTTTAGGTTGAGTTTAAATAAAAAGGTCCAAAAGGGTCAGACTTAACTTAAAAGAAAATTAATTCCTATGTATTTATATACATTATACATTTAAAAACTCAGTTCCGTCAACTTGCATCCCTTTGTGCTAGAGAAATTGTATTTGAAGAGGTCAGCCAAAATTATTTATTCTCTCTCTCTCATTGGAGAAGTACAGCACTGTGCAAAATTATAAACTCAAACCAAAATTTGTATTTTTAATGTAATGAGTAATAGATACTCGTATTTATTATTGGTTTATTCCAAAATATAGTCATAAGATACCAATTCAGGGATTACGATTACGATTACGATTTACGGTAACGAATTACACCATTACAACAAATTTATTTTTGTATTAGAAAATATTAGCTAAAAAGTAAAAATGGATACCTCATGCAACAATTTATTTGAAACTTTTGTCAAACGTCTCCAATAAAAATAAGTGTAGTAAAAAATTATTACCATCTGTCCGATGAAAATTTGTCAGCGAAAAGGTGTCCGAATTTGAAAAAAATAATTATCACCAATTTATGTTATGCGCCTCTTCAATCAAAATGGGTAGCAGCCTATACATCGAGAAGGAATTAAAAAAAAAAACAAGGAATAGTTGGAAAATTATTCCATATCGATATTGAACAGAAGAAATATGTGATCTACCAATTACATCAAAGCCTTCAAGAGGAAGGCCAAGGAAATCAATAACTGACTTGACTTTCACCAAAAAACAAAACTAATAAATGCTACGGAAAACATAACCACTGAAGATCTTTCTAATGTCTAAGCAATAAAGTATAATAAGGGTCATGAAAAGTTTAAGGCTGATGTAACCAAGGCAGTCCCTGTCTCAAGTCCACTGCAAGAGTAAACAATAAAAGAATACATTTCTACTCCACAAAAGGATCCCGTCCTGTATAATAGTGATAATACACAGTCTTTGTTAATGGATTTGGGTCTGTCAAAAAGCAGATTTTGAGAAATTCCCAGAGAAAACACAACGTAGATGTTCTTCCATTATACAGAATTATAGTGTCCAAGAAGGTGGTAATTAGAGCAATTTACGATATCACGGAAATATCAGCTAGAGTGAATTTTCACTATATGAAATTAATTGCACTTCCAAGAATTCTTACATTATAAAGTAAGTGGGGCTGTGATGGATAATCTGGGCAATGCGCCTACAAAAAAAAATAAATACGCCAGATGGTGAAACAAATGCAAACATGCGTGTGGCCTCAGTTGTTCCACTAACATTGGAAGAACCCTCGTCCATTTTTGCTGACCTATAATTCAGTGTGCAAAGAAAACTATTGAATTCATAAAAGATATATTCAGCAATAACAAAAGCAAAATTGCTAATCTTCAGCCTACTGAACATAAAGTTAATGACGAAATAGGAAAGGTTGATGAGTTCTTTTTAAGTATGATTGAAAGAAAAGTTCTGAATGAAATAACAGATACGAGGTTAACGCGGTCATGTCCCATATGCAAAAGAACACAAAAAAACTTCAACAATCAAGATGAATCAAATGATGACGAAAATAACTGCAAATATGGAATCCATCTATTACATGTAAGAATCAGGTGCATGGAATATATTTCGAAATATTTTGCATATAAATACACTTCGACAAGAGGGAGAAGTTATTGATGAATCTATTAAAATCAAAGAGGCAGAAAACAAGAGATTACGATGAGATTGGGCTCGATATCGATGGACCAAAACAAGGATTTATAAATACCAATGATGGTATTACGGCGATTTTTTCAAAAATCAGAAGCAACAGCTCGTACAAGTGGGGTTAATAGACAAGTAATAACGAAGCGAAGTATTACCTAATGTTTTGAATTGCAGGAAAAGGTTAAAATTGCCAAGTTTGGCGAGTATTAAAAGAAAACAGCGGAGTGAAAATATAATTGAGTAAAAATAGTTACCACTTGGTGAATTGTCAGAGCTCAGGAAACCAAAAAAAAAGACTGCACGAAATATAGATATCAAAATAGGTGCAAAGTTTCAAGAATTCGGCATAATGAAGACTCTTTCAACATGATGAAAGCCTCATCGAACCCACTCATTTCTTCGTTAAGGAATGTCAGAACCGAAAATGATTTCAAAGCAAAATACTCTACAGAAAAGATAAGATGACAGTACCTACCCCAGATGTCGACGACAGTTTCTAAGAAAACAGATTTTTTTATTTAAATTTTTGGTCCGGTTACTTTATTCTCCGCAGACAGAATAAAAAGAAAACTCTTTTGATACACCTAAAAAAAACCTTTATAAACTGGTTCGTTTACTTTAATTCACCCCTTTTTTTGCAGAAATGGGCTTTTAGATACCCTGTTATTACTTCAATCCTGAACTTTCGAATATTTTTTAAGTAGAATATTATGTTCATCCTCTATTGTGAGAAATTTCAATAGAAGATTCTGAAATACCCTGTGAAAATTTTTCTCAAAATTCACTACTGTCATACCCCTGGGAATTTCCTTAAGAAAACAAAAACATTTTACGATATCTGTATTCGTTTAAAAATTATGATTTTTACGAGAAAAAAGTCAAAATGAGCCACTGTGTGGCGTTGACAAGATAAGCTTGCACATATTTGTCATCATAGCAGTCTTTGTTTGGTCATCATCGCGATCACACGTATCACACACCTCATTTCCTTAAAAAAAACATTAAATGTTTATAGTGTATGTAAGTTCTGTACATCCGACGTGTTTTATATTTTTTACTTATAAAAAAATGACTTTCTGAGATTCTGTCATAGACAATGACATCGAACCAATATTGGCCTGGAAGGAACACGAGGAAAGACCAAGCTGGCAGCAGATATCAGATCGGAGCCAAACTCTGAAGGCACACTGGGCACAGTGGGACTCGCTTTTTGTGCAAGATGGATTGCTGAAGAGAAAATGGGAAAGTGCAGATGGGATAACATCTCGTATGCAGCTAATTGTGCCACGGTCCAGAGTCAACCAAGTGCTCCATGAAATACATGACGGAATCTCAGGAGGCCATTTGGGAATAAACAAGACGTTGGAAAAGGTAAGGGAACGTTTCTATTGGCTAAGCGCTAAACAAGATGTCGAGAATTGGTGCAAAAAGTGCATAAGATGTGCGGCTACCAAGGGTCCAAAAGTAAAGCCACATGGACAAATGCAACAATACAATGTCGGAGCACCTTTCGAACGAATAGCCATCGACATCGCTGGACCGTTTCCCGAAACCTTTAATGGAAACCGATATACTCTCGTAGTCATGGATTACTTCAGTAAGTGGCGGGAAGTGTTTGCCATCCCAAATCAAGAGGCTAAGACCGTAGCCGAACAGATAGTCAACAACTGGGTGAGCAGATTTGGGGTCCCAATGGAGCTACACTCTGATCAAGGGCGAAACTTTGAATCAAAAGTTTTCCAGGAAATATGTCAATATTTGGGAATAAGAAAGACAAGGACAACGCCACTACACCCTCAATCTGATGGAATGGTCGAGCGATTCAATCGGACCTTGAATGAGCATCTAATTAAGGTTGTCAGCAACTGCCAGCGGGATTGGGATCGACACATACCCCTCTTCTTAATGGCCTACCGAAACGCGGTCCATAGCTCAACAGGACACACACCATCCGAGATCTTATTTGGTCAAACAATTCGGTTGCCAAGTGAAGCAAAATTCGGATCCCCACCGACGGAGCCCAAAGAGGTGAACGAGTACGTGAATGACTTACGCAGCAGGATTCGTAAATTGCATGAAGACACCAGAGAAAAGATGAAGCTAGCAAGCAGCCGCATGAAAACTAGGTACGATATCAAGGCGAAATCTTCCGGTTTCAACGAAGGAGATCTGGTTTGGCTGTATAATCCTCAGCGTAAGAAAGGCAAATCAGCAAAATTGCAACAGGACTGGGAAGGTCCATACAAGGTGATAACCCGCATTAATGACGTTGTCTACCGGATCCAGCGTGGGAATCGAGGAAAATTGAAAGTGGTCCATTTGGATAGAATGTGTCATTTCAACGGGATGCTGAATGACGAAGTTGTTCGCGAAGTATGTCATTCGAGTATAAATACCAGCATCCCAAAGGTATGCAAATCAGTTCCAAAGTTGAATTTGAAGTGTTAATTAGAAGAAGTGATTAAGTGGTTTAAGTAAAAGATAAGAAAAGTATAAGTGGTTGAGGAATTGAATTGTACTGAGAGAAAGAATTAAATAGTGAATTGAAACTGTACTGAATAAAGGGATTTGTATTGAAAATAATAAGTTCTATTATTTGTACCCACACAAACATTTTACAATATCTTAAAAAGCAGAATTACAGTGAAAACTATACCCCTCTACAGAAATAATGGATTGTTTGGTATTTTTGAGCTCTATAGAAAAAGTGGGCAAGATGAAACCAAAAAATTACCAAGAGAGGTAGTAGTTTTTGAAACTGTTAAAGAGAAAGTTGCAAAACACAATCGCCTTACAATTGTCAATGAAACTGGGAAAATGATCCACGAATGTAAATAAAAAAAAATATCACTGAATAAAATTGTTTTCTTTTGATATTTGAATTGATATTTGAACCAATAAATATACATATGTATACGAATATGTGTATGTATGTAGCTCACCCATCATATCATTAAAACAAATAAGTGGCAAAATTATAAACGTCAGTTTTAAAATTGTACATGTCGTTAATCTAACAATGGATAGAAAATTTATTCGAAAAATTGCAATCCATAGAAAAACATTCGAAAACCTAAATCATTAAATTGGATTGGATCCGCATGGAAGTGGATCCCTGGAACACCAGATGCAACAGAAATAGAAAATAACAATAATAAATGAGTGTGTTAAGGGCCATTCACACCATCAATGTTACTTGAACAATGACTGAATCAACTAACATTGATCGTTTGTAAGAAGATCTATGTTTTCATGAAGTAACATTGAAATATTAATAGGAACCAAAATAATGTGAAATGTTTGTGTGGGTACAAATGATAGAACTTATTCCTTTCAATACTGTGAAATATTTTTGTAAATGCAAATGGTAGAACTTATTTCTTCCAACTCGATCGCCTTAATCAATACAACATTTCTCATCCACTATTACTTAAACCACTTTATCACTATTCGTAATTTACATTTCGAATTCCACTTAAGAACTGACTTGCACCTCTTATGGGACGCTGATATTTATACTCCCCTGACATCTTTCCAGAACGTTCTGTACTATCCATCGTTCCACACATCCTTTCATTTTACCAGAATATTTTATAAAATTTTCACCCTCCATTCTCCAATGGTTGAGACTTCTGCTATTCAGATATGGAAACCTTCTACTACTCAAATATAGATGACACTGTTTTTATGTCAAGATAATGGGGGTTATCACCATGTATGGGCATTCCCAATCCATGACCACGTGGGTGTATCGGTTGCCATTATGGTTTCGGGAAACGGGCCACCGATGTTAATGGCTATTCATTCGAGCGGTGCTCCGACATTGTATTGTTGCATTCGTCACCGTGGCTTTACGTTACCCCACGCCTTTTGCACTTTTTGCAAAAATTCTCGACAACTCGTTTAGCGCTTAGCGCTAAATTATGTAATAAGGTAATTATGTTTCCGGCACATCATTCGAGCAATCACGCCATGTTAACCGGACAAGTTTGACACACACGCAAACATGAATCTGCTGCGGATCGATTTGCATCCGCTACCAACGGCGCACAGGCAAAATTGCTTGTATAATTCAATCTTCGAGCGGCTCTATAATGTAAAAGTTTTAAATTCACTTAATTAACAAATACTTAGAGCTCTGGTAATCGAAAAAATTATTTCTTTTGGATCAATAGTTTTGCTTGCAGAGCCAGTCAAAGTTGATTTTTTGATTTTTAAGTTTGAGTGCAAAAACTAGGTAAAGAGTTTCAGAAAATCATTTTTTTTCACTTTGTGCGATATATATATGTTCATTTGTAGAATTAAAAATAGACACAGATTTTTTTAATATATATTTTAAAACTATTTATTTAAATTCTTTTGAAACACTATTTCCGGCGTACTTATAAGACTTTAGGTTGAGTTTAAATAAAAAGGTCCAAAAGGGTCAGACTTAACTTAAAAGAAAATTAATTCCTATGTATTTATATACATTATACATTTAAAAACTCAGTTCCGTCAACTTGCATCCCTTTGTGCTAGAGAAATTGTATTTGAAGAGGTCAGCCAAAATTATTTATTCTCTCTCTCTCATTGGAGAAGTACAGCACTGTGCAAAATTATAAACTCAAACCAAAATTTGTATTTTTAATGTAATGAGTAATAGATACTCGTATTTATTATTGGTTTATTCCAAAATATAGTCATAAGATACCAATTCAGGGATTACGATTACGATTACGATTTACGGTAACGAATTACACCATTACAACAAATTTATTTTTGTATTAGAAAATATTAGCTAAAAAGTAAAAATGGATACCTCATGCAACAATTTATTTGAAACTTTTGTCAAACGTCTCCAATAAAAATAAGTGTAGTAAAAAATTATTACCATCTGTCCGATGAAAATTTGTCAGCGAAAAGGTGTCCGAATTTGAAAAAAATAATTATCACCAATTTATGTTATGCGCCTCTTCAATCAAAATGGGTAGCAGCCTATACATCGAGAAGGAATTAAAAAAAAAAACAAGGAATAGTTGGAAAATTATTCCATATCGATATTGAACAGAAGAAATATGTGATCTACCAATTACATCAAAGCCTTCAAGAGGAAGGCCAAGGAAATCAATAACTGACTTGACTTTCACCAAAAAACAAAACTAATAAATGCTACGGAAAACATAACCACTGAAGATCTTTCTAATGTCTAAGCAATAAAGTATAATAAGGGTCATGAAAAGTTTAAGGCTGATGTAACCAAGGCAGTCCCTGTCTCAAGTCCACTGCAAGAGTAAACAATAAAAGAATACATTTCTACTCCACAAAAGGATCCCGTCCTGTATAATAGTGATAATACACAGTCTTTGTTAATGGATTTGGGTCTGTCAAAAAGCAGATTTTGAGAAATTCCCAGAGAAAACACAACGTAGATGTTCTTCCATTATACAGAATTATAGTGTCCAAGAAGGTGGTAATTAGAGCAATTTACGATATCACGGAAATATCAGCTAGAGTGAATTTTCACTATATGAAATTAATTGCACTTCCAAGAATTCTTACATTATAAAGTAAGTGGGGCTGTGATGGATAATCTGGGCAATGCGCCTACAAAAAAAAATAAATACGCCAGATGGTGAAACAAATGCAAACATGCGTGTGGCCTCAGTTGTTCCACTAACATTGGAAGAACCCTCGTCCATTTTTGCTGACCTATAATTCAGTGTGCAAAGAAAACTATTGAATTCATAAAAGATATATTCAGCAATAACAAAAGCAAAATTGCTAATCTTCAGCCTACTGAACATAAAGTTAATGACGAAATAGGAAAGGTTGATGAGTTCTTTTTAAGTATGATTGAAAGAAAAGTTCTGAATGAAATAACAGATACGAGGTTAACGCGGTCATGTCCCATATGCAAAAGAACACAAAAAAACTTCAACAATCAAGATGAATCAAATGATGACGAAAATAACTGCAAATATGGAATCCATCTATTACATGTAAGAATCAGGTGCATGGAATATATTTCGAAATATTTTGCATATAAATACACTTCGACAAGAGGGAGAAGTTATTGATGAATCTATTAAAATCAAAGAGGCAGAAAACAAGAGATTACGATGAGATTGGGCTCGATATCGATGGACCAAAACAAGGATTTATAAATACCAATGATGGTATTACGGCGATTTTTTCAAAAATCAGAAGCAACAGCTCGTACAAGTGGGGTTAATAGACAAGTAATAACGAAGCGAAGTATTACCTAATGTTTTGAATTGCAGGAAAAGGTTAAAATTGCCAAGTTTGGCGAGTATTAAAAGAAAACAGCGGAGTGAAAATATAATTGAGTAAAAATAGTTACCACTTGGTGAATTGTCAGAGCTCAGGAAACCAAAAAAAAAGACTGCACGAAATATAGATATCAAAATAGGTGCAAAGTTTCAAGAATTCGGCATAATGAAGACTCTTTCAACATGATGAAAGCCTCATCGAACCCACTCATTTCTTCGTTAAGGAATGTCAGAACCGAAAATGATTTCAAAGCAAAATACTCTACAGAAAAGATAAGATGACAGTACCTACCCCAGATGTCGACGACAGTTTCTAAGAAAACAGATTTTTTTAT
This sequence comes from Volucella bombylans, assembly GCA_949129095.1. Classification (NCBI taxonomy): domain Eukaryota; kingdom Metazoa; phylum Arthropoda; class Insecta; order Diptera; family Syrphidae; genus Volucella; species Volucella bombylans. The sequence continues at coordinate 62,535,527 of OX422142.1, forward strand.
TTAAATTTTTGGTCCGGTTACTTTATTCTCCGCAGACAGAATAAAAAGAAAACTCTTTTGATACACCTAAAAAAAACCTTTATAAACTGGTTCGTTTACTTTAATTCACCCCTTTTTTTGCAGAAATGGGCTTTTAGATACCCTGTTATTACTTCAATCCTGAACTTTCGAATATTTTTTAAGTAGAATATTATGTTCATCCTCTATTGTGAGAAATTTCAATAGAAGATTCTGAAATACCCTGTGAAAATTTTTCTCAAAATTCACTACTGTCATACCCCTGGGAATTTCCTTAAGCAAACAAAAACATTTTACGATATCTGTATTCGTTTAAAAATTATGATTTTTACGAGAAAAAAGTCAAAATGAGCCACTGTGTGGCGTTGACAAGATAAGCTTGCACATATTTGTCATCATAGCAGTCTTTGTTTGGTCATCATCGCGATCACACGTATCACACACCTCATTTCCTTAAAAAAAACATTAAATGTTTATAGTGTATGTAAGTTCTGTACATCCGACGTGTTTTATATTTTTTACTTATAAAAAAATGACTTTCTGAGATTCTGTCATATATTTCATGGGGCACTTGCTTGATCCTGGACCGTGACACAATTCGATGCATACGAAACGTTCTTTCATCTGGATCCGTTCCTTTTCCATCCATCCGTTTCCTATTCAGCATACCATCTTGCACACAAAGCAAGTCCCACTGTACCCAATATGCCTTCAGACTTAAGCTCCGGTGTGATATCTAATACCAGCCTGGTCTTTCCTCGCGCTCCTTCTAGGAAAATATTGGCTCGATGTGTGTCTATTGGGAGGGTCGTATTTTGTCTGTACTCCAACCTCCACCGGGTCAGTCCTCATCATTTGGATTTCGGCCAGTTCTTTCGCTTCCTTACCACTAACTATTTCTGCCAGGAGACTCTTATTGCATTGTTTTGCTGCGAGACTTGTATGACTGCCCTGGGGCCGCCGACCCTTTCTGTTTTCGCAATGTGTCGAGATCTCTTTACGGGGTGGGCGTGGTGTAGTGGTACTAGCAATCGCTTCTCACTCTGAGGGTCCAAGGTTCGAATCCTGCCCATGGCAAGTCAGTTTTTCATTTGTGTAATGGGAACTCAGACAGAAAAATTCTGCGTGTGAGGGCATAACACTGACACGTAGATTTGGCTGTTGTAGAGTTTCAACCATAAAAATCTAGTGCGAATTATAACTCCGAATCACTCTGAGTGAAGAAAGAACTCTCCGTCCTATTCGGCCTCCCACCCCTGGAGAGCTAATATAGAAACCAAATACACCTGAGTGTCAAACAACTACAAAAACAATTTTCCTTTCTCCTCCTTCTACCTTTCCGCCCGCGCCCAGGCAACAGTAAAAGGGTATTTAACCCCTTAGGCGCGCGTTAATTATAAAAAAAAAAAAAAATTTCTTGCAAGTTCATAAATTTTGGTGTCCATTTGTTCGAATTTTTCGCCGATTCTTCGAACTTTCGCTGTTCTTTTATTCTTCCAAATGTTCCTTTTCTTCGTCCATCTTTTGTTCGAGGCTGTTCTACTTTTCGACCTTTATAGCCTTAAAACAATAATTTTTTTTAAACACAATAAGTCCTATCGCACTTCTGACACTAATATAAAATGTTTGTGTGGGCACAAATAATAGAGCTTATTCCTTTCAATACAATCGCCTTAATTCCATAATTACAATAATAATTCAATACAATTACAATTCAGAATTCAACCGCTTTTCTCAACCATTTTTACTTTAAACCACCTTATCACTATTCGTAATTCACATTACAAATTCCACATTATAACTGACTTGTGATTCTTCTTCTTGTGGGATATATACTTCCCTGCCATCTTTCTAGATCGTTTTTTAATATCCAGCATTCGATATCGATACAAGTTTCCATTTTACCAGAATATTCGTTGGAAGTTTGCATTCACCAATGATTAAGACATTGGCGACGGGATGAAAGTCCTCACCATGAACGTCGTGTTCACATTGTCATAGGGTTGAAAGACTTTTTGACAAGTGGAACACTTAAATCGGAGCATTTTTATTTTTTAAATTTGAGCAGTTGGCCTGAAACATACCTTTTTTCCTATTCTCCACACTACCTTTCTCATCAGCGATCAAAACTAAAATGAAAAAATATGTCAGAAATGGGACGATATGGAAAAAAATGATGTGCTGCGCCCGAGAATCTACTTTAGAAATGGATTCTCGGAAGTAACCCTTCTTCTTCCCACTTCAATAAAAAGCATTCCCTCTCTTTCGGACAATCTTCCTGCCCGCGCCAATGTGAACAGGCACTAAGTCTTCTGCTATTCAAATATGACAATCTTCTCTTATTCAAATATAAATGATACTGTTTTTATTTTTGTCAAAATAAGAGATTATAACAATAATTTTGGTTTTCTTCAATGTTTATTGACATTAGATGTGTTTTTTGGGCGTCGGTATTAGGCTTAATTTTCAGAGCCCAAAAAAATGGGCATCGGCCATTCGAATAGTTTGGCAGCACTAGCATTCTATTTGTGTAAAAAGTGACACATCTTTTGGCGTTCCCTTACAAGTAACGATCACTTGGAAAAGATGGTTAATGTAAATAATTTCCATGTATATTGGAAATAAAGGCTAACACCGATGCCAAAAACACACCTAATGCTTCAGTTTGTTGAATGTGTGTATAGTAATATAACTTGTCAAACTGGTTAGCTACCGATTAGTGTTGAAAGATGAAGATGTTCGATTTAAAGAAACTCATTCAAATTTATCAAGAAAATGAATATCTGTGGAAAGTTAAATTCCGAATCCATATGAATAAAGAAGGGAACAATTATAATCAATCGTAGCCGGCAATTCTGTAATTTATAATCCATTGGGAAGAAAACCATTAATTTTCAAAGTAAATTTATTTTTGTTCTTTCAAATGATCTGATGAAATGAAAAATTGTTCACGAACAACTTTGCGTTCTTCTCCAGCTAGACGACTATGAGTGTTGTTTAATCCGTCCATTCTATTATTTTCAGTTAAAGGTTGCGATGAAAACTCATCTTTGTAGTTAGTCTTTCTCAGCCTAGAGTAATTACACATGTAATGCACAGCTTGCAACAATGATATAATTCATATTTTCCACCGCCAAATTGATATCTATTCGGAAAACCGTCAAACGGGCTGAAAATATGCCAAATAGGTTCTCCACAATTTGTCTTGCACCAGAAAGCATCTTATTAAAATATTCCCAATAAAAAAATGCTAAAATATAAGAGTACTCGTAGATCCACTATACTATTGGGGAGGAAAAGTGATGGAAATGTGATTTCCGTCCACAGCCCGCAACCATTTTGGGAAACATATTTATAATAAAATTACTGAACTATTTCTTTCCATTCTACTTCTACTGTTTGTAAACTGAAAATACGTTTATTTATTCACATATCAACTTCGATATGTGAAACTCGCCTTTAAATATTCATCTTTTAGAACCCAATGAATTCCACAGCAAGTCACTGGAATTATGCTGCATATAAATGGAGCCGAAATTCTTGTTGGGAATTTTAGGTCCTGTAAACCAGTTGCTATAAAACAAAAAGTTGATAGCCTTTCTTATGGATTTATGCATTCCCTCATAACAGTTTCCTTTTTCTGAACTAGGGATGTAGCTCTAATAAATCAACGAGCACATTTTCATACATCCGCAAAATTTGTAGATTCGATTATCATCAGGAAACGATTTTTTTTTCATACTCTTGATTTTTTTTGTTCAATATTAATGAACTTACTGAAACGCCCGTGGCTAGGAAATATAAATCTACGTCCATTTCAGACATTGGGTAGCCGTGGCTCAAGTGGTAGTGGACTGGCTTCCAAAACGGAAGGTTTGGTGTTCGAATCACATCCTCGCCCGAAAGACATATTAATTTTTTCAGTTACCGTCAATCAAGCAAAATAAGTAGTTCACTTGAAATCAACAACAAGCCAACCTCCACTAAGAATTTAGTCTCCCCATTAAATGCTAGATGCCATCCATGGAGCTAAATAACCACTGAGGCCAACATCTTTCTTTCTCTCTCAGTCCCATTTCCTAAAAAACTTAACGCATTCTCAGGCACTTTAAGTGTATTCATACCCACTTGAGTGTTTAGTTCTTTAAAAAAAAAAAACAAGTAGAACAACAAATAGGATAAAACATTCTCAATGTTTATAATGGCCAAACCACAATGTCACGTTCGCGCTCCTGCTTTGGTACGCTTCCTATACCTTTTGTATCGAACTTATGATAATTTAATTTAATTTAATTTTGGTGGGGGCGAACGCCCGCATTTATTCGGCTCAATACAAGCTATAACTTACAAATTAAACTTAAACTAAAACTTAAAACTAAGGTTGGTTGGAGTGGTGAAGGAGAATGGATTTGAGGTAGGAAGTGGTGCGGTGGAAGTCAAAGACGGTAGGGTTTGAGTTGATTTGACGTAGCATACGGGAGATTGCTTCGTTCGCGCCATAGGAGGTGTGGTGGATTGGTAGATAGAACAGTCGAGGGGTACGTAGATTACGAGGGTAAGTGTTGAGGAAAATGGAGTTGTGAAGGGACGCGCATTCAACGTGACCTGAAAGGAGAATGAAGAGAATGTCTGCTGCAACTCTGCGATCTTCAAAGGTGTTTGATAAGGTTGATAAGATTGAGACGGTTTTGATAGGGAGGCAGATTAAAAGGATCGTCCCAGGGCATACCTCGAAGAGCAAATCGAAGAAAACGGCCCTGAATGCTTTCAATCCTCGAGATATGAACACGATGATATGGGGACCCTGTGTAAGGAGTCAGTTGGACACGGAGGCATCCATGATGCAGGAGTAGTTGGCAGTGGCACGCTCGCGGTTGCTCGGCTCTAGCTCGTCGGGTTGGGTTGGTTCTTGCCACTACCCCGTGCATCGCAACTCAACTTACCTTTTTGTTTCGTGCCGAATTATAAAAAAAAAGAGAAAACAAAGATAGCCTGGAGAAAGCTACGTTATTTCACGGACGGACTTAAAAGATAGGAGGAGAGAAAGATGATAGAAAAAAGAAGAAAAGAAACAGCAGGATCACATCTGTGTGCCATCACCACTGTGCAAGACCGGGACTTTCGCGCTTAAAACTAACTAATCCTACACTAACCTAAACCCTAAATACCGAACTTAATTTTAACGAATAATAACTAAACCTAAAGCTACCTTAACCCTATGTACCCTACACCGAATAATATGTCCCAGGGTCACACAGCGATGACAGCTCGTTACGACCAGAAATAAGCCAGGTGTTGTTGGCTGAGGATGGCCAACCCACCCTTATAGCACTTAAACGCGACCAATTGCTACCATTCTGGCCAAATCTGTGAATGGTAGCCCCTAAAACGAAATTCCTCCCAGTAACCACCTGTAAAAAAAACAATCAGCGGAAGTCAGGCACGTCATATTCGTTATGTCGTCTTCGTGTGTACGTCACGTCCGGTCACAGTCGCCCCATCGAAGGACGGTCGGTCCGCCCATCCACACACCACTTGCTTTGGATTCACTCCATCATTTTAATAAAAGAAAACTTAATTCAATTCATGACAATAACAATTGATTTATTAAAAAAGATAAATTCACAAAAAAAAATCTTAACAAACAATACGAGTTTTTTTTTTTAATTCTATTAAAAAAAACTTCTGTATTCTGTAAGGCTACTATTATTCTAGCCAAAAAAAGAAACTTGAAAATATACGAAAGACTTACCGATTATACATGGATCCCCCGTAGTTCTGGCGCCAGCACTTCGAAGAATCGCTTGGATGAAAAGAAATTTTTTTTTTTGCGCACACAAAACTATTTTCAAATAAAATTCAAACAAAAAAAAAACAACTCGCTTAACCCTAACCTTACTCGAAACAATTTAAAAAAAAATTCAAATCTATAACTTAACCTATTTTGAAGTAAACACTACTCTTATTCGCTAAATTCTAAAAATGTATGTATACATGTAAGTATATACGAGTATGTACTTATGTATAATTTCCTTTTTTTTTTCTTGATTTAATACAAAATTTTTTTTTTGTTTTTTTCTTGGCATTCGTCTATTGCGTCTGACACTGTTTCATTTTTAAATATCTTCTTTTTTCTGTTCACTTTTAATTTCTTGGTTTTTTTTTCTGTTATTGTTGTTGTGGTGGTTGTCCCGCGGTGCACCTCTTGTCGGCGATGTAGCTATGGATGGAGGAACTTATCTACGTCGCACTATCAACCGCACTAGAAGGACTTTTCGCCCACCAACTGTGGGTTGTCCTAATTACACCTTTTAGAATACCTTTCTGCGTAAGCGTAATGGGAAGGGGGTGGGGGTAGATACAAATTTTTATTTTTTTTTTTTTAAACCGCGCCAGTCAAATTTATTTATTTTTTGGTTTTGTTCGAGGAGAATTTCCACCAACTGTTGCCGAAATCTTCTTGCAGACAAAAAAGACTCGGACACTCGAAGGAGGAATATGTCCGCGTATAGTGCGAAGCTTTACGCGCCGAATTTCCACCGACCGTATGAAATCCCACCTTTTTGTTTTGTTCTTTTTTCTTTTTTTTTAATTTATAGCAAATAGTTTTCCCGCCAACTATCTCGAACCAAAATCTCATGACCTTGCACGCAGACTGTCTCGACCTTGTCGCTGTATTTTCAGATATCGACTGTCTCGACTTTTTTAACTCCCAAAAAGGGAAAAAGAAAAAAGTCCCACCCAACACGACTATGTCCCCAGAGACACAAAAAAAACAACCCGATTTCGTCGGCTGATTTGATCAGCTGATCGAAACCCGTAAGGCCATTGACCTGTATCATTGGTCTCGTTCTCTAAAAAAAAAATTTCTTTTGTCCCATTTCCTTGCTTCCTTAGCTTATTTCTGTTCCCCTCTCTAATCTCTGCCACTCAACTGTGGGTTCATGCCTAAACTTATACTCGTACCTATAATAAACTGCCTCCCGCACGATCTATCTCCTTAGCGAAGCTTGCCACCACCTCCTCCTGGATTTACATTGGTCAGCACAACTCTCTACGACAAAAGAGACATACCATATACACCATAGTAACAAGAACACAGGGAGAGAGTGAGCCTACGAAGAAAGTGGAATGAGGGAATTCGAAAATAGTGGGACGTTTGATAGAGTTAGGTTTTGTTGTAAGTTCGGAAAGAGAGATTAGTAGGACCAATTGATAGATTGGGATGGGAAAAGGTCTGTTTTTAAAAAGGGGTAAATTTATTGGATTTGGTACAGTGAGGGGACACAAATAGAACACCACAATTAAACATATTTATTTATTTTTTTATTTTTCTTTTTGTTAAAAGGCTGACGCTACACATGTTTGACTGGCGTACTCTAGGAGGGGGCGAACAAAGGTAATATAGAGGGACCTGGTCACGTATGGGTTGGTGAATTATTTGGACCACCATTTTACAAAACCTAGTGCAGAGTTGGCTTTGAGGATTATCTCATCCATATGTAAACGGAAGTTGAGCTCGCTATCACACAAAATGCCGAGGTCGCGAAGAGATTGTACGGAGGAGATAGGTTGATTATGGAGAAGATAGAGTCGGGGAGGAGATTTTGTCCGCTTATGTGAGAAGGTAATGGATTGGCATTTGGCGATGTTAAGTTCCAAAGAATTTTTGAGGCACCAGATCGATAAACTATCAAGATCTTGTTGAAGGAGGAAAGAGTCATGGGAGAGGAAATGGTTTTGAAAAATTTGGTATCATCGGCGTAAAGGGAGACAGACGAGTGTTTGATGATCATATCGAGATCATTTATGGTTAATATAAAAAGAAGGGGACCGAGATGGCTCACTTGTGGAACCCCAGAGGTGGCCAAAAAAGGAGCGGAGTGGGCTGACCTAAAACGAACACTGTAAAAACGGTTTTCGAGGTAAGAGGATATCCATTTTAACAGTATGGGTTCAAAGCCGAGGGCAGACAATTTAAAGACGATTAACCGATGAGAGATTTTATCGAAGGCTTTGTTAAAATCGGTTGCAACTACATCGACGTCATTGACATTCTCTAGGGCATAGAGGGCAAAGGATACGAATTCAACGAGATTTGTGGTGGTTGACCTACCCTTTAGGAAGCCATGTTGTCTAGGGGAAATAAATGATTTGCATTGGAAGCTTAGAGCTTCATACAAAATACTTTCGAAGAGTTTGGGTATATGGGAGAGTTTAGCGATGGGACGATAGTTGGTTATTTCATTCCTTGATCCTTTCTTGTGGATCGGGGTTATGTAGGAGGATTTACAAGCCTGAGGAAATTCTCCTTGTGAAAGGGATAGATGGAAGAAGGAAGAGGCAAGGGAAAGAGAGGAAGAACATTTTTTAAGAAATATGGCAGGGAGGCCATCTGGGCCGGGTGTGAATTCGTCATTGAGTTGGTGTAATTTATATTCAATATAAGACGGGTCCGAAATGTGAAAGAGAAGTGGGCCATTGGAGAAGTTTAGTAGGTAACTAAAATAGGATGGATCTGATAAAAAGGAGTCGTTGGTGAAGGATTGTTTAAAAAAGGTGGCAAATAGGTTGGCAATGGTGAGTGGATCGGTTGATGACCTGTTGTTGAAAGAGAGGGAAGGAGGGTAACCATCGGACTTTCTTTTGTAGTTAACAAATTGGAAAAAGGACTTAGGGTAGTTTATAAGGTTGACTTGCGCATTGTTAAGGTAGCGCTGGTAAAGTGAATCGTGAAGTTCGTTGAAATGAAGATAAGCACCAAGATAGTTGGAATAGTCGGTAAAGGATCTGGTACGCAGGAAAACAGCCCATAACTTATTTCTCTTATTTCGTAAGGAACGAAGCTTGCGATTATACCAGGGAGGACTAGTAGATGATGTTTTAAGGCGGGAAAACGGAACGTAAAGAGAAAAAGAATTACATATTGCTTTATAAAAAATGGATAAGGCATCATTTATACTTAGGTTGTGAAAGTTAAAGAGGGATCTGCTGAGATATTCACTGATTTTGTGAAAGTTTGCTTTATGAAAGTCCCGGGATAAGAGAGTTGTGGGGGGAGTGGACTGGAATGAAGAGTTATGAAAAAATTAAAGTAGAAGGGGGGATGGTAGTTATCGATTGTTGAGAGAGATAGGAGACAAAGTGAGACTGAGGAGTTAATTGGATCTGTTGTGAAAATAAGGTGTAATTGCCTGCCCATATAATTGGATATACCACTGACTTGGCATAGACTTGAGTCTGTTAAGCGATCTAAGAAGAGACATTCCTTAGCTGAGTTGACATTTGAAGCGATGAAAAACGATTGATCATCTGAGGGAGTCCGCTGTAGCTGAGGTAGATTTAAGTCGCCGAAAATAAGGATACCATCAATAGGGTCTGACAGGTCAATTAAGTGATCGATCGTATCAATATCAAATTGGTAAGATTCGATAGGTAGAGCTGGTAGGATGTAGCAACATATAACGTAAAGGGACTTGAGAGGCAGTGATATTTTTATTGCGGCAAAGTTGGCTTTAGAGGATGAAGAAATTGTAATAGGGGAAGAGTTAAGGCTGTTGTCCATCGCCAGTAGGACGCCTCGATAGGGAGAATCTTTATTTGTGCGCGTAGGATCGTCGTCGCGCAAAACATTAAATGTAGGAGGGAACAATTCCTGGTTCTTTATATCGGGAATCAAATTGGTTTCGGTCAAGGCGTAAATATCAAAGGGAAGAGCATGCGATTGACGTAGGACAACATTGGTTTTAGATCGAAGACCCCTTACATTCTGGTAGTAAAATGTAAGAGGGATGTTGTGGGGTGGAGGCAGGATGGTTTAAGCGCTGGTAAGGGAGGCACGTTATGGACGAAAAAATTTGTCGTGGTCGGCTCGGCTTCGCTGTAGGTGTGATACTCGTTTAGAGTGAACATAGTTGCCGAATGCAGCAAGCTCGTCTGCTACTTTCTGAGGGGACATGTTAAAAATCTCTTGATACCTGACATAAAGGTTCCTGAGACTGAGGGAGGTTTTCCTGCTGGATAGAAACCATGACGCTGGTTTTGGGTTTCCCTTCGTAGCATACCGACCCCGATTTGTCATGTAGATAGGCAAGAAAGAGACGAATGTTTTCATATATCTTTCTTGACTATGAGTTGTCAAAGTGAATAGTCGTGCCTCACAATCTCGTCCGTCATAGTGAACATATAACCAAATTAACTTTTTCCTAACGCCCATAAAAGTGTCAAGTGAAACAGTGCATTAAGTTCGAAATCCCTTATCGTCGTAATCCATTCTAAATAGTGCTCTTGTGCTGTAAATCCACATAAATTCTGCCACCATAAGAAAACCACAAAATATTCCTTTGTGCTCTTCCTAACAATGCCGCAAAATACCGATATCAACCTCCGCTCCAAGACAGCTCTTCAAAAAGGCTCTCTTTCCTCACCAAACCACTCGAACTCTTCGTCTTGCAATAACAAGACCGTTCTCACCGCAAAACAGATGGAGAAAAGCCTAGCAAAACAAACTACAACACTTCACTTTCAGTTTGTTAATGAAATTACCAAATTACGTAATGAAATGATCAAAAAAATTGAGGAAACAGTCATAAATTGGGAGCAGCGTTTTACCAAAATTGAGACCTCAATTTCATCTTTAAACGCTTGTATTAATCAACTTGAGGCAATTAATGACACTACGAAAGCAACAAATCGGGAAATTATTGATCTTCAGCGCCAGCTAAACAGCATTGAGAGGAAAGAGATTGCTGCTGACGCTGTTCTCTTTGGTGTACCGCAACACGAAGACGAAAATTTAAAAATTATTTTTAACCGGTTGTGTCACACAATTGAGTGCAAGCCACCAGTCCTTAAGAATATTTTTCGCACAAAAAGTCGATTGACTGAGAACAGCAACAACAACCCCGGCTCTTCTTCAATTGTCATCAAATTCTTCAGCTGCGCTGAAAGAAATGAAGTTCTAAAGTATGCCGCCCATTTCCGCAATGTGCATCGTAGAGAGCTTATACAGCTGACTTGTGGATCGTATCGTCCGACAACAATAAATGTTTCATTAATGAGAGCTTAACAATGCACACTCCACGTCTTCTCCGCAGTGCCGCAATCAGACGTAAAAAGTTAATTTCATCCCCGCACACGAAGTATGGGTCTGTTTATGTGAGAAAAGACACAAATGGTAAAAGCTTTCTCATTGAAAGCTTCGCTGATCTACACGCTGCCGCCGCTACTCCTACTAGTCTAAATCAAGAAGCAAATCTCGACCGAGCTTTCTCTGATGATAGTGTTTTCTTTACTTATACACGGATTTGTTTGGAAGCCTGTGGTATGATTTACACTTTATTTGTTTACGAATTTCGATAGCACAAACATTCGTCATGGTCGTAGCATGAATGAAGTTCAGACTCACACAATGTTGAACGTTCTTTCGTGTCAAAGAAGCGGGTTTAAGGTATGTCACATTAATGCACGCAGTCTTAACCAAATTAAAATTGATTACCTTAATTATCTATTTAATGACTCTTCTGTTGATGTTATATGTGTTGATGAAACATGGTTTGAACCTGGAATTGATAATTATTTTTACAAAATGAGCTCGCACGTAATGATAGGGTTACGGAAACAACAGGAGGTGGTGTTGCGATATATTGCAAGGAAACCTTAAAATGTAAAGTCATAAAAAATCGCTAGGAACTGATGTTGAGTATTTGATTGCAGAAATTTCTGATGGGTCTGTCAAATGTTTGGTTGCTTGCTGCTACAATCCAAATCGTGTTTTTTCAACTGAACCTTTTTTCTCTTCTCTATCTGAATTCTCCCCTTTATATAATAACATTGTCGTTTGTGGTGATTTTAATGCCAACATGCTTAAAAACGACTCGCGGTCCTCCAAGTGAAAGATATGGCGCGGCAAGAGGACCTGAAATTGTAAATAATTCCTATCCAACATGTTTCCGACCAGGTGCACCACCGAGCCTTTTAAACCTTGTTATTATATCTGATTCACTTTCTGTCTTACTGTTTGATCAGATTTCTCTTGAAGGTGTCAGCGAACATGATCTTCTATTCTGTACCTACAATGTTGTCTTTAACCACAATTCTTCCTCAAGCTCATTTGTTTATAGGGATTACTCATCAACAAATCATGAAGCACTAACGACCGTAGCAAACTCGGTTCCATGGTTGAATTGCAGAATGGTTGCCGATCCAAATGAAAAGCTAATCATTATCCAGACGCTTGTAATGCAATTATTCAATGATCATGTACAAACAAAAACCGTCGCGATCCGAAGCAGTGCATGTCCCTGGTTCACGGAAGGGGTAGTTGGTATTCTAAAGAAGCGAAACAGACTGTACAGTAAGTGGAAGCGTAGACAAAATGCGATTAACTGGAACAGGTACAAAGCTGCTCGTAATGCTGCAACCGATGCTGTTCGTGTATCTAAACGACACTACTATTCATCTAAACTGAGCACTTCTTTACCCTCCAAGGTACTGTGGAGAAATTTACGCCAAGTTGACATTGGTGTAAGTAGTGACAGGAGCTGTACTATTGATTTAGATGAAATTAACGACTATTTTGTTTTAAATGATGTTGCTGCCGATTGTTCAGAGTATGACGTTTGCCGCACGTCGTAGGCCATCTAACACATATAATCAATTCCTGTATAGTAACATCTACTACTCCTCTGATATGGAAATGTGCTAAGGTTATACCTGTTCCTAAAAATACTACTGCTTCCGATGCTTCTGACTACAGACCTGTCAGTATCTTACCTTGCCTGTCTAAGGCCTTTGAAAAGGTAAAAGAGTCACAAATTCAGAAACACTTGGCTGAAAATTCCCTGTTGAGCCCATTCCAATCGGGCTTTAGGAAGAGCCATAGCTGTTCTTGCGCCATGGTCAAAATCTTGGATGATATCAGGCAAGATTTTAACATAGGATTTGTGACGGTGCTCTGCCTGCTTGATTTCTTTAAGGCTTTTGACAGAGTGAATCATTCCATTCTTTGATGGAAACTGCACCATTACTATGGTTTTAGTGAAAGAGATGTAAGGCTCATTCGAAACTTTTTATGTGGACGGTCACAAATAGTCGTTGTTGGTAACAATCACTCAGGTCTCCGGTCAGTTTCTCAAGGGCTTCCGCAGGTATCAATATTGGGCCCAATTTTGTTCTGTATGTACATAAATGACTTAGCATCAATTTGTAAGCACGCGCTTATTCAATTCTATGCAGATGATGTACAACTTTACCTATCTCATCTGGTTAATAAAATAGGTGAACTAGTGTCACTACTAAATGAGGATCTTCCTTCTATTGTTGAATGGGCAACTAAAAATGGACTAGCTTTGAACCCAAAAAAATGCCAAGTACTTCCAATATCAAACAAGTCTTTTAAGCTAAGTCTAGTTCCTGATGTTTGCTTAGCCGGTAGTAAGATTAGGTTAGTTGAGGTGGCTACAAGTCTTGGTTTCACCATAAACCGAAAGCTTTCTGGCTATAATCACGTCAACATGTTGTTGGTCGCGTGTACTGATGCCTGCGTTAACTTTGGATTTCTGCCAACTATACCCCCTTGAATACTCGCCGAAGACTTGTGCTCCCCCTCATAAACCCATTATTTCATATGCTGCAGCTGTTTACAGTGACCTTGACTCACTATCTTTTCGCAAGCTCCAAGTTGCTTATAATGATGCTGTTCGGTATGTTTATGCAAGGCAACGATACGATTGAATCTCGGAATTATCATGCCGGTTTCTTGGCTGTACATTGAGAAAGTACCTTGATTTCAGAAATTGCATATTTTTACATCAAATTATAAACACAAGGCAACCCCTTTACCTTTACTCCAAACTGGAATTTTCCCTTTCCAGAAGAACTTTCAACATTAGCACTCAGCGTTGCAAATACCTCAATTCATCGCGATTATTTTTCATTTATGCTATTAGACTATGGAATAACTTACCGTCTCATATAAAGTGCTTGTCAAATACTGCTAGCTACAAAACTGTCTTGCAAGTGTAATTTTCTTCTTAATGCATCTCTTTACTATCAACTCTACCTCAGTCTTTCTCCAATTTCTTAACTATTTTATTTCCCTTTTTTTTATCTTTCTTTTTCCTTTTTAGTATTTTTATTTTATTATTATCATTATAATTACTATTACTTATCATTTTGTAACTAAATATTATCACTTAGTACTATAAGAGGCAATTGAATTGAATTGAATTGAATTGAATTGAATATCAGATCGTCTACACTGAGCAGTGTAGGGTTAATATTGTAAAATTACTCCACGGTCTTACAACAGATAAGTAAGTTTGCATTTTTCAACAGATAGTTTTAGCTCTAGAATGGGCTAAGGGCAGAGGTAGTACGAGTATATATCGTATATATATATATATATGGAAGAATGGTAACATGATTACAGGTAAATAAGCCATTGGCAATGTAAAAGTCTACGTGGAGAAGTGCATCTGAAGTCTGCGCACTCTTTACCTAATTAGAAACCCATTTGGTTTGCTCTAATGAGTTTTTTAAATTCTATAAACCAGAATGGATGTCTTGCATCTATTCTTTTCAAGTATCTTACACATACTCGTATGTGTATTCTGGTAACCATTGATAGTATTCATATTACTTTTTTTTAGGTTTGGAAAGGGAATGGTACAGTTCCTAATTTACAATATTAAGGATGTTGCTATATAATGCAGTAAGTCTAGACACTGTTGACGACGGATGATTTTTTAGCGTAGTGTATAAAATTCAAATTCCAGAATGATGATTTGACCATTGGGATGCATGTTTTCATCCTTTGACAAATTGGACTAGGGGAGAGTAAAGTGGGTGGTAATGCTACTCGTAGATTGAAGTGATATATCATAGAAATAGCAGTTGTTCCTATAACTTTTATACCTTTATAGTTTCCTGTGGCTAAAGAAGTATTTTTCTGTGTAAAAAAAATTGGGATGCATGTCCTTTGACAAATTGGACCAGGAGAGAGTAAAGTGGGTGGTAATACTATATTGAAGTGATATATCATAGAAATAGCAGTTGTTCCTATAACTTTTATAGTTTGTTAATGGTAATTGCCAGTTAGGCAGCGAATGTTATGCCTTACTTGTAGATGAATTTGGGTTAAGTTTTGGTGTACAATTTTGCAAAGTGGATTAGATTTGAAAAGATTGGGTTCTTTTTAAAATGTCTCCATACATAAAGTTTTTGATTTCTCAGAGAATATGATAATTCCGCCATAGGACAAGTACATTTTGGGATTAAATTTGTGGATTGGGGAATCCTCTGAATTGCTGCTGTATGAATTTCTTTTGTTTGTTTCTTGTTTTTTGTTTACATTGGCAGATGTATTATGTACTGATAAATATTCTGCAATAGAATACAGTGCCTGCGAATGTACCATATAAAAGGAAACTCAAAACGGATACATGCCCTTATATATTTTTTATTTTATGGCATCAATAAACAAGTAATTAGAGAAAAAAATCCTCGTTATTTTCTTTTGGGATTTTCTGTAATAAAAACTGGTTTTGCATAGCTTGCAGGAGTATAAGTTGCATTCATTTTACGAAATCCGGAGTCTTATGGGACAACAATCCACCCCGGGCGTCCGCAGAAGGTTACAAGCTGCGATCAAAGGCTAGTAATAAACCCTTCGTCCAATTTGATTAATTCTTTATCGGAAATTCGGGATGAACTCGATGTAGATATTTCGATCTTGACGTTTTCGCGAACCATAAAACGGAGCGGAATAATAGTAGTTGCCCGAAGTAAAATGGTACCTGCTACATGTCTAACAGCAGCCCACAAAGAAAAGAGAGCGGAATTCGATCGCGAGACATTGATCGTAATTTGAAAGTAACATTGTGTTAATTTATTCTTATTTTATAATTTTATATGTTTTAATCTAAACAATTTTTTTTTAGATTATTTTTAGTGAGGAAAAGAAGTTTAATCTTGACATGGACCAGACGGAATTAATGGATATTAGCACAATTTAATAGAGCAGTCTACAATATTTAAGGCGATATCGTCGATTTCCTCATGACTTTCAGCAAGGTAATGCAGCGATTCACGTTAAACGTCAAAGTTTGGAATGGTTCCAGATACAGAACATCAGATTGGTCCCGACAGCAATCTGGATGGTCTAAGGAGTATCAAAGTCCTAGATACCAGGTTGTACACTGGGAAAAATTAAAGAGGAGCGAAAACATTTTACATTGTGTTCGCTGCCAAAGGTTCGGGCACGCCGCGTCGAACTGCGAAATGCAGCCTCGATGCGTGAAGTGCGGAAAGAACCACAAATCCGAGGAATGTGCTCTGGGTAAGGACGGAGAGTCTGAAAAAAGCCAACTCTCTTGTGCGTTATGTAGGAACACGGGACACACCGCAAACTATCGGGGTTGTCCCAAATTTCAATACATAAAAAAAGTAAATCTGGCTCGGCAGCAGAAAGTGGAAGCTAAACGACCACTCGTGCAGGTACAAACACCAGCCGTTACTCCCCACATTACCTACGCCCAAATAGCGGCAGGTAGGGGTAATACGGCACAAAAAGCAAAGGTAGCTTCTCAGGCCCCATCGCCTAGAGTAGCTGAACCGGTACCTGACATGCTAGCAATCTTACTCTCAATTCAGGGGCAGATGGCTCAGCTTCAACGTCAGATAACAGAACAAGCTACGCGGGTAGATCATATATACGCGCTGCTGCCAGGCCTAACGCACCTACAGCCGTAATGGGTACGTACATGGCGGAGCAAACTCTGAAGGTCCTTGCTGTGAATGTTAATTCACTGATTAGGCTCGAACGAAGAGCCGCACTATTTAAGTTGCTTAAAGACCAAGCCCCTGATGTGCTTTTGGTTAGCGAAAATAAGCTTACCAAGAGACACAAAATGAGGCACGGAAGATACAAAATAGTACGGAGAAACCGGCCCAACTCCATTCAGGGAGGAGGCGTTGCGATTTTCGTACGAAAAGGTATACGTTTTAAAAGAGTATACAGTCGTGTAGTACGTAGGTTCCAGGTGCTGGAAGCATGCATCGTGTATATCCCTCTCCGTAGTGGAAAGCGGTTGTACATGGTATCTGTCTATGCGCCTAAGGCTACTCAATCCACTTTATTCATCTCAGAGCTCGAGACGCTTTTTCGATTTCTGAGGCTGGAATTGGAAGACAACTATTTTATTATCGGCGGAGATTTCAACGCCAAGCATAGCGATTGGGGAAATAATACACCAAATACTAGAGGGAACCTAATATTCAATTGGTGGGGTCAGCACAGTGTGATGTATCGACCCGGGTTTAAGGCGACGGATAGTCCGTCGTTTCCCAGACACGGGTCCTATTTGGATCTCCTGCTGTTCGACCCACGAATACAACTGACATGCACTAACCAACAAACTACAAACTGTCTACGCACTTTCGTGTATGACAGTGACCATTGCGGTCTCAGCACCGAAATAACTGTTCCCAACGAAATTGCGGAATTGGATGAGTTTGTCCAAAGGCATTCCTACAATTATAGTAGGGTGCGTTGGACACACTTCACCAGAACACTGAATAGAGCACTCTCCTCGAATTCGCTCTACCCACCGTCCAACAGAAATTTGTCAAACGAGGAGATTGACAGGTATCTAAAACTAATGGACGAGACAATCAAACCAACAATGGACAAAACGATACCTCGGTATCAACACACTGACGAAGAAAACTTATTCCGCAACGCAACTATTGACGCACTGCACCGACATAAAAGTAGGCTGCTGTCAAGACTAAAAACCTTGTACAGACAGTTTACTGACAGACATAACCCGGAGATCATGACACTGAAGTCGTCGATTAAAAACCTCCAAACATTAATAAAGGAAAATTACAGAGCATCTGTAAGTTTGTATTGGAACAATAAAATTCGGGCTGTAAACACCAGCAACCCGAATATGTTCCCGCAAATAAATAAAATATTTCGGAGAAATAATCAGAACGCCCTCCCATGTCTTAAAATCGTCCGAACGACGAACAACGAACAAATACTGGTAACAGCGGGCATAGATCCAAATGAGGCTGTTGATGATGATAACTTCTTTGTGATCGAGGATCCGCAGGAGCACGTAGAGGCTATAGGAGCGACTTTCCAGGAAGTGTACAAGGCGAATATTATCATTTGCCCGAACCACGATCTGGAGAATCGAGTCCTTGTGCACAATTTCTGCCTTCGAAATGAAATTGCGAATTGGCGATTCGAGAGCTCAGGTTTCACCCAGTTCAGTGACAAAAATATGGCAAATAATGCCATCACCAACGATAGGGTACTACCCCCGTTCATTTCGAAGGAGGAGCTCCAAATGATCTTCGATTCACTTAGAAGTAAGAAATCAGCGGGAACCGATGAAATACCGAACATTTATACCATCCTGTTTAATAATGCAATGAATAATGCACATTATCCAGCGCATTGGAAAACTGCGGTGGTACATCCGATCCCCAAAAGGGATAAAGATACTTCCAATCCGGTGAATCTCCGCTCGATTAGTCTTCTTCCAAACATCGGTAAGGTTTTCGAGAAGGTGATCAATAGAGTCCTGACTAAGTGGGTTGAGGACAAACATATAGTTCCGAATAACCAATTCGGTTTCATGGCGGGGCATGATATCATTCATGCTGCGTCTAAACTGGTTTCTGATATCCAATGGAACAAAGGCAAGAATCAGTGCACTGGTGCCTGCCTGATTGACTTGGAAAAAGCCTTCGATACCGTATGGTTAGAGGGACTCTTTTTCAAGCTGGACAGGTTGGGCATTAGTAAACCATTGCTGTATATTCTTTTTGACATGCTTTCCAGTAGACAGTTCATAGTGAAAAATCGCGATGTGACTTCTGCTGGAACTTTTAACATTAAAAACGGTCTGCAACAAGGTGCGGTAAATTCGCCGATCCTATTCAACATTTACACAAGTGATCTGATAGGTTCACTTCACCATGCCATAGCGTACGCAGACGACTTAATTGCGTACAGATCAGGTCCAAAGATTGAGGTCATTAATATACTCTTGCAACGTGATTTCGATAAAATTAAACGATATTGCGATGACTGGAAGTTGAAAATCAACTTTCAGAAGTCGGAAACTATTCTGTTTAGGACGCCTTTGTCTGGGGCCTCTAGGGATACCAGAAAGAATTGGCGAAAGTTTTCTATCGTCGGACAACACGGACAGCCACTTGCTTGTCGAAATGTAGTCAGATACCTTGGGATCTGGCTAGATCAATTTCTGTATTTTAACAAACATATAGATGTTGCTCTGGCCAGAGCCAAAGGTGCTTTTGCCCTTACAAAGAGACTGTTTTATAACAGCCAACTCGATGCGAGGGTGAAGGTGATCTGCTACATGGCCCTTATCCGGCCTATGCTGGTATTTGGATGTCCCGTGTGGTTTAACGTGAGAGCAAGTTTATTGGAAAAGATTCGGGTGCTTGAGAGGGCTTGTCTTAGGACTTGACTTCGCTTATACAGAACACCAGAGTCTGAGTACATAAAATTCTATCCTAATGAGGTCTTATACAATAAGGCGAACCTAATAAGAGTGGACAATTTCGTCATTAAGTTAACTCGAAGGCACATTGCAAGAGCAATGACCTCATCGAACAACCTGATCTCCGGGGCTTTCTACCCCAATTATATGTATCACGAGAGAGTTCGCTTTGACGGCTTTATTCCTCCAGAAGCGTTCCTCTATCTAGATAGTAGAGGTCTGGTCCAGGATAGATTGGCGGTTCCGCTAATCTTCCACAGCTGCGGACAGGCGACTCAACTACGACAGAGACGTCGCACACGGTAGTGCGGAGCGTCTCCGTTTTTGTTGACGGCTGTTGTAAATGTAAAACGAAACAGCCGAGCGGAAATAAATAAAACACGTGTTAACAATTCAGTGGTTGATTCAAGAAGAATGTAATGATTTTAATTTCTGAATTTCATCTTTAGTTGGGTCGAAATTTGGCCGTTTTTTTTTCAATATTTCAAGTTTGATGGCATTAACGCCTTTTTTTAAGAGATCTGCCATCATTTCGTTGGTCGATATGTAGTTTAGCTTTATTATGCGATTTCCTAGTTTTTTCTAGTACGAATTTGTCCTTGATGTCGATATGTTTTGTACGCTGAGAATACGTGTTATTGTTTCCAAAATCGATGGCACTTTTGTTATCGCAATTTAAAATTATTGATTCCGGAGCTGTTGGCATTAATTCCTTCTCTAAACGTTTTAACCACATATATTCTTGTATTGTGGTAACCACTGACATCAACTCCGACTCAGTTGTCGATGAAGCAATCGTTTGCTGGCGTTTGGTGGCCCATGAAGTCGCACCGCCTTGGAATATGGAGATATAGCCAGTAGTTGAACGTCGGCTGTCTATATCGCTAGCCCAATCTGCACCGCAGTAACCAGTAATTTAAGATTCTACTTTTCGAAAAGTTCAACCTCTGTTGATGGCACTTTGGACATTTCATGAATCTCACTTTCATTAGATGGGCACATCTCAGATGACAGTTTTTCGTTTAATGTCAACAGGGGTAGAGATGGGTTTGCATTCTTCCATACCATAAGCGATAAAATATCAAATGTATTGAGACTGATCGATTATAAGAGTACCTGTTTTTTTTGTTTCGTGTTATTTGAATTCCCAGAATGGACGTTGCAGGGCCCATGTCCTTCATTTTGAAATTCTTAGAGAGTTCACTCTTCAAATGTTCTACGAGACTCGAATCGTTTGAGAAAATCAGTACATCATCAACGTATATGGCGACAAATAAGATTTTTGGTCTAGAAATTCGATAAAATATGCATTGGTCAGTAGTGCTGCGTGTCAGACCGACACCAATGAGGACTTTATTTAATTTCTCGTTCCATACCCTACTCGACTTCTTCAGACCGTATAAGGACTTGTTCAATCTGCAAACCCTTCCCGAGTTGTCGTCATACGCGATCGGCTGATTCATGAAAATTACTTCTTTCAAATCACCATTCAAGAACACGGTGATCTCTTGATCATATTTTACGTCCAGAAGTGTACCTAACTACAGGTGCGAAGGTTTCTTCATAGTCGATGTCCTTTTGTTGATTGTACCCTTTCACAACTAGTCTTGCCTTGTAACGAGCAATTTCACCTTCAGAATGCTTTTTGATTTTGAACACCCACTTAGAATTAATTGGTTTCTTTCCAGGTGGTAAAGTTGTTAGCGACCAAGTTTTATTCGCGTTCGATCTCTTCTTGCATAGCTGTTTTCCAAAGGTGAGCATCTGGAAGAGATAAGGCTGCTTCGACGGTTAACGGATTATTCGTTATCTCAGTGGCACAGAAATTGTAATGTGGATATGTGTACGTTGATTGTGGCTGACCTTTGCGATTTACGTTGTTGTTCAGCAAAAGGATTTTCTTCTTCGCCGAGTGTTGCATCAAACGTCTCGTCAGCACTTGGGTCACTGTAAATTTCTGTTATTTCATTCGCCGGTACAATTGTATTATCGGTATCTTCTTCACTTAAGGCATCAGAATAATCATGAATTGATGAATCATCTGTACTTTTCACCTCTGAATCGGTACATTTGGTGGGTCAACGGTAGCCTGGGTCAACTGCCGGCGATAAAGAATGATTATAATTTGTTAAACCATTTTCAATTACCTTTTATTCGTTTTCCATGAAAAAAACGTTTCGGCTTATGACAATTTGTTTTGTGGTTGGGTTGTACAGTCGGTATCCTTTTGATTCACGGCTGTATCCAACGAAGAAACATTTGATTGATTTCTCATCAAACTTTGTACGCTTTTCCTTTGGCACGAAAACCATAGCTTTACATCCGAAAATACGTAGATGTTTCAAACTCTGCTTTCGGTCAGTCCAGATTTCTTCAGAACACCTGCTGTCGTCGACGAAAGGTAATAAAAATTTCGCACCCGAAAAAGATTTCGTAGGCAATGGCCCCATGACATCTGTGTGAATGAGTTCTAATAGCTCTTGAGCACGATTTCCACTTTCTTTGAATGTTTTTGGGGTTTGCTTGCCCTTTAGACATATAAAACATTTGCTATTTTGATTTGATGTGAAACTAACACCAATGCAACTGTTTTTAACTTTGTCCAAATTTGTATCACAGATGTGACCCAGACAGCGATGCCATAAACTAAAGTTATTTGCAACACTCATGGCCTTCTCACAGTTGTCGGAAGGAATATTTGATTCGCAATTTAGGCGGTATAAATCATTCACAACACTTGCGGTTGCTAAGAGATTTCTTTTACTGTCAACTGCAACTTTCATTTTTGAAAACAACAACATTTACATTTGTCATTTGTCTAACTGACAAATCAGGAACATGTTCAAAAGGTTATGGGCATTATTTGTAAGAAATAGTGATAAAACCGTGTGGTAAAATCTTTTACATGCAAAAAACGTAAACATATTTTTCGTGATTGTTCATATTTTTGTTGATTTGCACTTCAAAGTAAAAACATGTCGTCGACCACATTGTCATTCCCTTTTGAAAAACTGAAAGGCAGAGAAAATGTTGGTACATGGAAATGGCATGCAAAATCGTATCTAGAAATCAAAGGCCGCTGGAATAGTTTGTGAAGGTTTGACTAAAAATTCGTCAGAAAAAGAAATTGAATTTGATGAGCGAGCGGAAGCAGAAATAACCCTTATGATTGAATCGTGTAACTTTGGTCATATGCATCGGCCAAAAGTGCAAAAGAAGCTTGGAATGCTATTGTAAGTGCATATGAAGATAGTGGATTAACGAGAAAAGTAGATTTGCTGAAACTATTAGTTCAGTTGAAACTTTTGGATTGTGATTCAATGCATGATTACATTAATAAAATGGTGATGACGTCATTAAAAGTCCAAAATGCCGGTTTAAACGCACAGTGGAAGCGTGCTGGGCCCATAACCTGTTGTAATTGTAAAACGAAACAACCAAGCGGAAATATATAAAAGGCGTGTTAATAATTCAGTGGTTGAATCAAGAAGAAGGAAATGATATAATTCATTTATTTAAGTACTAATAAGCAGTGACAGTTGACAATAGGCACTAAGTGCTAAATTAATGGTTCGTTTTCATTTATAATTCAATAAAGGCAGACTGCTCTTTTGTTCTTCCAGATTTTTCATTTGTTCGTCGAAACTGTTCTTCTTTTCGCCCCTTTTTAACAAGGGGAGTTGCATCATCGCAGCCATGTCACCGCCGGTACTTATCTGTTCATCCTTGTCAACATCGAAGGAGTATGTATCAGGATTATGTTCCTCGTTGTTCAAAGCCTCCTGAAGTCGTAGCATCAAGTCACTTTTTCCTCAACTGGCGCTGAGGCTTCTTTTGTTCAACTCCGATTTGAGTTGGACGAGGGTCAACTGCAATAGTTTTCGACCCATTCTAGCTTTTTGAAACAATCAAAAAACACACTTTTTTTGTTACACACACAATAAGTGTATCCCACTTCTGACACCAATGTAAAATGTTTGTGTGGGTACAAATGATAGAACTTATCCTTTTTAATACAAATCGCTTTATTCAATAGAGTAACAATTTACAATTTAATCGTGTATCTCAATACAATCCAATTCCTCACCGGTTATACTTTTCTTATCTTTTACTTAAGCCACTTAATCACTTCTCCTAATTAACACTTCAAATTCAACTGATGAACTAACTTGCATACCTTGGGTATGCTGGTATTTATACTCGAATGCCATACTTCGAGAACAATCTTCGCCATCCAGCGTCCCATACAATTTCCAATTTGCTAGAAAATTCGATTCCACTCTCCAGTCATCAATGGTCGAGACTTTGTTATTCAAGTATCGAAATCTTCTGGTCTTCGAGCATCGACATCTTCTGCTCTGTAAATCTAGATGTCGCTGCTCACATTTAAGTGGTTATCACAATATATTAAAGAAAAAACAACAAATACATAGTTCGAATTATTCCACTATTTTGTTCAAGAAAACCATAATAAAATAAGCGCAAAAGGCAATACATTGGAGGTTACCCATTCGAAGTAAATACATTACACTATAACCTACCCTGTGGCTCCAAATCGAACAAATCAGCCTGTAGTGCCAAAGCAAGCAATTCCAATTTTTTTCATAAAAATTACAGTAGAGCTGGTAGCCGATAGCTGTCAAACGCGCGACGAAGTAGAGACTTTGGCTTTGATGGCGAGTTTACGATATTTACGATATTACGATCAATATGTCAAAGCACGTGGTTTGGTCTTTAATAAGTGTGCATTGCGTTTTTACATCAATTTTGATACAAAAAATCGTCATTGATATTTGACAAGTAACATTGATAGTATGAATGGCCCTCTAGCGACTATTTAGTCAAACGATTCTGATTGATCGAGAGCCCGAGAATTCAGTGCAAAACTAGGTGCCATTTCGTAAGGTAGCGGACTGGATTTTCGGGGGAAAAATTTCTCCGATATTTCAAGCAGTTGAAGAAACATCAAAAATCAGCTGAATTCCCGGATTTGATATAAGTGAAAGTTTTGCATCCTCATTTATTTTTCTGATTGATTTTTGTTGTTTCTTTATATGAACTATTAAAAAATTAAAAAGAATTAAACTTTGATGTGATATTGTGATATTATTTTTTGTTTGCTTTTTTTTATTTTTTGTTTGCTTTTGTAAATTAATAAAGTTAAGTTTTAATCCGTCGGCGATAATGGTTGAAGCTCAACTGCTTGAAGTTTATTCCTACACATGCAAGTTGATGGATTCACAATAAATAATAATAATAACTTCGGTTCACAATTAACATTTCTATTGTACACTTTTTTTTTATCTTAATTATTTGGTAGCGAGATTACCATACTGAATAGGTGCTTAGGCGACCACTTCAAGTCACATAAGGTGTGGAACCTACATCAGGTACTGTAGGTACCTCTATGTCTAATTTAGGTTGGAAGCTGTCGCAATCAATTGGATCATTATGAACTACTGGTGAATCCGTTTAACTGATTAACTGTTCGTTCGGCTTCGTTTGATAAGCTGCTACCAGGTGACATATTTTTATTGTCGCAATTCATACTTAGTTCTACGTTAACATCAAAATTTCTATTCTTACTTGGTATAGTATTAAATCCTTAACATTATTGTCTTCGTCATTTACATTCTTTCTAATGTGATCTTCGAATAGCAATTCACTTGTATTGATTTCATTATTTTGTGGCTTAGCTAAAAATCTTCGATTTTTTCGAAAATAATTACCAAAGTTGTCTAGTACAATATACGACCTATCATTAACATTAGCTACAATTTGCGCGTAATGCTAATCTTTTCCATTTTTTTAAAAATATAACTTGGTCATTCAATATTGGCAAGGATCTTGCAGTGCGATCTGTTTATCCTTTTTGTTTTGATTTTTTTCTTGAATATCGACTTCGTTCAAGTTGTTTCGACGCAACAGCTGACCCGCTATGGGCAATCTGGTCTTAATTTGGCGCCCAAAGAAAAATTGAGCCGGCGACAGTTTCATGCTAGCGACTTGTGTAGTATTGTACTCGAGAATACGATATTCAAAACGATCGGTTTCCTGTACCTCGTAGCTTCGTCTTAGAAGATTTTTTGCTTTGGCAACGCCTTTTCCCGCTAATCCATTGCTTTGCGGATACCTCGGACTAGAAAAAGTAAACAAAATGTTTGTCTGATTGGCAAATTCCTCCAAATGAACGGGCTATTATCATATGTGATTTCCGACGGATATCCTACGCAATCAAATATTTTCACCATTACTTCAATTATATGGTTAGAAGCTTTCCGAATCAGTTTCTCTGACATGACAAAGCCCGAATATGCGTCAGTGATCGCTATATAATCGTACCCTGCAATTTCAAATAAATCAATCGCGACTCTTTGAAATGGGTACTTAGGATTAGAGTCTTGAGCGAACGTTTCTTTTTGAATATTTCGTTTAAATTTTTCGCAAATAATGCACTGCAAAACGATTGTTTTATTTGTTTCGGACATACCAGGCCAAAACTAAAGAG
Source organism: Volucella bombylans (assembly GCA_949129095.1). NCBI lineage: Eukaryota > Metazoa > Arthropoda > Insecta > Diptera > Syrphidae > Volucella > Volucella bombylans. The sequence goes on from OX422142.1 coordinate 62,561,597, forward strand.
AACGTGCACGTGCAAGAGTTTTTTCGACACCCAAATGTGGTTCATGTAACCACTTGCAAATTTTTGCCTGCAGTTCAAAAATAATTACAAGTCTATGGCCTTTAAAAAGAAGTCCATTTTCGAAACGCAAATTATCGCGGTGTTTGTGAAATGTTTGGCTCAAATGATCAAGCTGATGATATCGGGGCCATTGCGTCTGGATATATTTACATATGCGCATGTACTTTTCATCATCTTTACTTACACGCAAGTATAAGTTGTAATTATATTCCGATAAGCACACCTTCCGAGTGATTGTATATATTACTCCAAGAAGATCTGGGTTTTCCACTTGAAAGGCAGTCCGCCACAAGCATTTCCCTTCCCGGTGTATAAGCGATATTCATCTTCGGATACTTGAGAAGAAGCATAAACATGGTCTGTAATCGACGAGTGACATCATCAATGTCACGCTCGACAAATACCTCGAGGGGCTTATGGTCACTTTGAACCGTGAACTCTCGTCCGTATAGGAAAAAGTGGAAGCGTTCACAGGCAAAGAGAATTGCCAACAATTTCTTCCCAATTTGAGCCCATTTCTTTTCACTAGCGCTTAAAGTGCGTGAACCGTAAGCAATTGGATGTCCATTCTGTACCAGAACGCATCCCAAACAATCATTTAATGCATCCGATTGAATGATAACTGGTTTTCTCGGATCATAAAATGCTAGTACCGGCTCTGATGTTACCAATTTTTTTTTAATTCGGTCTCATGTCTATCCGTCCAACTCCATTCTACCTCTTTTCGGGTTAAATCACGCAAGGCTGCGGATGGGCGTAACAAATTAGGGATAAACTTTGCAAGATACTTAAATAACCCCAGTAATCTCATAACCCCGAATTTGTTTGGTTTTCGCATATCTAGAATGGCTCTGGTATATCGAAAATCCGGTCTAATTTGGCCCTCTGAAATTAAATGTCCCATTAACATAATTTTTTTTTGCCTGAATTTAATTTTACTTGCATTAAATTTAATGCTAGGCTTCTGAGCGCGCTCTATTATGATTGCCAAAGTTTGGTCATGTTCAAGGTCATTTGCGGCCGCAATAGCCATGTCATCGAAATACATTAAAAGGTTTGGAATATCCCCGAAAGTTTGCACCATTTTTTTCTAGAACATTTCGCGTGTGCTATTTATACCGAATGGCATGCGATTGAACTGGAATCTACCAACCGGTGTCATAAACGTAGTTAAATCTGCGCTCTTTTCATCAAGTTCCATATGCCAAAATCCGATACTAAGACCAAGCACAGAAAATACACATTTATTTGCCAGTCGTTCCATCACGTGTTCGATCGTTGGAATGAGGAAGTGCTCGCGCTTTATGCATGCACTAAGGGGCTTTGGATCGAGACAAACCCGAAGATTTCCATTAGGTTTTTCTACGAGCTGAACATTGTTTACCCAATCGGTGGGATAATCGACTGAAGAAATGATTCCAGCCTGACCATCGATTCCAGTTCCAATCTTAGACGATCACACATACCCAAAGGAATGCGCTTTTTATAGTGCAACGAGGGTATGGCATCCTCATTTAACCTAATGGAGCAAGAACCTGGAAATTTACCCACACCACTAAAATTTTTCTTAAATTTTTCTTTTTCACAGTATTCAAGCGTTTTATTAAATCGAACTTAATGCAAGTCGACAATCCCAGCAGCGGTTCAAGCGCATCATCAACAACAAGAAATTCAGCTGTTTTCATAGTTCTCTTTTCCACATCAAAACATTTTAAATTAACCAAACCATGAATGTTAATTTTATTAGCACTATAGTCGAGCACAACAAATCCATGTGTTTTCTTTTCAAAGGTAACATTCAACTTCTTAATTAAATTAATTGGTATGGATCCAGTGTCAATCTTGAATGTGGTTAACTAGTTGTTAATTCGATATGTTTTCGTACATCTTATTCTGTTTGCTGTAACAGTGTTTGCATTTAATCTAAAAACATTACCATTAACATTACAATTTCTACTTAATATACCAGTTCCATCAACCTGCTCTAAACTACAACAATTACCTTCCTCATTCCAATTGAGACAGTTTGCCTGCTTCTTGTTGTGGTTGTTGTTGTCCCTCCTTGGCTGTTGGTTCCCTGGTGATTGATGTTGTCCATCTGGTTTTGCTTTTCCCTTTTATTTGCAACATTTAGCGAAGTGTCCCTTTCTTCCACAGTTCAAACAATTGACGTCGTTTACCTTGCAAGAGCGCATATGAGTTGGTGTGAAAGGTGCACCGCAATTGAAGCAATATCGAGATATAACATTGCATGCTTGGTGAGCTGTTGTTTCACACTTGATGCATTGTTGTTGTAACGTCGATCTAGCAAAATTTTATATGCATTTGCCGCTTCATAGATTTTACAAGTTTCAATGACCTTTTTCAATGGATCAACCTTTCCGTCCAACAGTTTTAGTTCTAATTTCTTATCGTAGACACCGATAATTATGCGATCACGTAACATTCAATGTTCATAAGTAGCGCCATACTTACAATTGTATTCACAAAATCGCAGCTAAGTTCTTAATTCAGTTTCAAAGTCAGCAAAAGTCTGGTTCTCTTTTTGCATAATTGTATTGAATCTATACTATTCCATAACAATATTTTTCCTCCTCCTCGTCCTTGCCTTGGTCGATGGTTTAACCATCAACCTACCCATGCTGTACCTCACTATATCTTTCGATTTTTCGAGGTATGGTAAGCAGTCCTTTTTATGGGACAGCAAAAAATGCTGCCTGTACTGCCTTCTAGGCCCCGTATTAATAACTCTCTATGTAGTAGTCATAGGAGCTTCTCAGGGTACATGTAGGGACACGAAAACCATACCCTGCCGCCGTCGTACATTCTAGCTTGATGCTCTCCCAAGCATCGCATACTTCCAAAATGAAGCGTCTGAGGAAGTGCACGGAAAATTTATTCCCACAACCAACGTCATCGAATTAAAGTTACCCGTTTCCTGTGGTGGATAGTTCCTTCCACAGGACGTCTTGGAACTTCTCCACGACGTTTTTCCACTGGTTGATTGTTAGACGACCGCAAGGCTCCAGCTCATTAATCACAGCAACGAGAAGCTCATCTTTCGGGTCGCTTTGTTGGCCAGGATGGCTTTCGCTCTCTCAAAGGCGGCTTTTTCCCATTCGATTCAGCTGCTGGGATCACAGCCCTCATATTTTGCTACCTTAGGACTAGCGTTACGTAGCAAAACCCTTGCGTTCTTCGCATTCTTAGCAGCGGCGATGGAGGCGGCAGGTACAGCGGCTGAGCCAGCTGTTTCCACTTTTTCCACCACCGCTGCCTTGCCCTTCTTTCTTTGCCTCTTGGAGGCAGCTTTCGCAGCAATCTTCGGCACAGTTTGCTATTTGCTCGCACTACCACTGGAATCATGTTGGGGTGTTCTTAGTTCGCCACTCCTCAGACGACAGTAGTCAGTTGAGTCTTTGCGACTTAAGCCTCCGCACCGGCGTCATTGAAGATAACGCTCGCGTCAAGGTACCTGCCACGCGGAGGTCCCATCTTAAATAGTTCAGCTGAATGTCAATAATATTTACAAAAAATTTAAATTTTTGGAGAGGCATTTTATATGATAAAATTTGTTTGATCTTGGATGGAGAATTTCTTTTAAAATATTAACTCACATTTTTTTTATAGATTTTTTCTTTATGAAAAATGTGCGAACACAAGCGATTTGTATCCTGCACCCATAATGACCGCTACTCAGTTTCGTATTATTTTTGCCTACTTTTGCTTTCGTACGTAAAGTGCGACTGGGATCACATTTGTTACAAAAATTTTATAGCTAACCAATTGATTACTATTTGCAGTTACAAAAAGCAGTGATTTTTTTTGAGAGAAGTAAATTAATTTCTTTAGTAAACATACTCGTATTATTGAAAAGAACACAGATTATTGGATTCAAAAAGGCGGGAAAAAAAAACAAAAATAGAAATCATGAAATAGTTTGTAATTAATTATTTTCATTCATTTTTCATACATGATTGAAAATAATTTGTACGAACAATTGCATATACACAAAGTACAAAACAAATGAAAAACTTGACTTGACAGATGAACATGAACTCGTTTCCAAAATTCTCTGATGGGCAACTGGTCCATTTAAAGTAACTAAATGAAACTTTTCGTCCAGTTCTGGCATTAGCTTCAGTTGGCTTTCGCCTATTATGGTTGCGCCTTAAGTTATTTTCATTCAAAATTTTTAAATTAATGGAAAAATAGAAACCAGAAATATTGATAGAACTCTTATTAATTTTGATACTTAAATTTTGGTATTTTAGAAATTATAACTGCAATGGAATAAAAATGTTATCACGAGAAAGTAAGTGTATTTTTTGCATCGGTATCATCGCTTAGTTTTCATAGGCAAAAAAAAAGGGATATCAGTGTTAACTATTAACATTGGGAGATATCGCTATCATGGAAAAGTTAGCCTGGAAGCATCGTTGCTATCCGCGTTAACTCCGATAAATAACTTGCATTGAGTTAGCGCGTATAGGTTAAGTTTTTAGTGTAATTTGCACGTATATTGGAAATAATCATCATACTGATGGCAAAAAAAAAAACACATAACGTCAATGAGAATTTGATTTTTACTAAATTTTTTTAATAAATACTTATTTTTAAGAAAAATTACAGTAAGCATTCAGTCGAGGAAAATTCCACATACGAGTATTTAGCAGATACTCCACTAATCACAGATCTTCTGGAATTAAATAAACGAATAATTACTTCGACAAAATTACAAAATATAATCGACATCTGTCACGATATGTAAATTATAATTTTTTCCAACGCATGTATATGCGAGTATATATGTACAATATAAATATTTACTTATGCAATGAAAGGATAACAAGATTTGTAATGTTGAATTTTTTTTCATTTTAGGTACCGGAAGAACGTCAGAGGTGAAAGTGTAAATTTTACAACAGAAGAAATGGAATCCTGTATGATTAATTTACCGCCAGGAGCACCCAACCTAAGCATACTCTCGTTTAAAGGTGCTTTTCATGGTAGAACTCTTGGTGCGTTGTCTACAACTCATTCAAAATACATACATAAAATTGATGTACCATCCTTTGACTGGCCTATCGCACCCTTTCCTGCTTATAGTTATCCTCTTGATGAGAATGAGCAGGAAAATAAAATTGAAGATGAACGGTGTCTTGCAGAAGTTGAAGAGCTTGTTATCAAATTTGGAAAAAAAGGAAAACCAGTCGCTGGTATGATAATTGAACCAATTCAAAGTGAAGGTGGAGACAACGAAGCATCTCCTCAGTTCTTTCAAAAATTACAATCGTTATGTAAAACATATAATTGTGCGTTGTTAATCGATGAGGTTCAAACAGGTTGCGGACCAACTGGAAAAATGTGGTGCCATGAACATTTTAATTTGGAATCGCCACCCGATATTGTTACTTTTAGTAAGAAAATGCAAATTGGAGGGTATTTTCACAAAACAGAATTCAAACCAGATCAACCTTACCGAGTTTTCAATACATGGATGGGAGATCCATCAAAGGTTTTACTACTTGAAGAAATTTTAAAAGTAATGCGGGAAGAACTTCTGCTGGAAAAAGTATGTAGGGTTGGAAATGTTTTAAAATCTGGACTTTTAAGTATTGAAAGAGAATACCCACATTTGCTAAACTCAACTAGGGGTCGAGGAACATTTTTAGCCATTAACTGTAACACTGCTGAAATTCGTGACAATGTATTAAACAAGTTGAAAATGAAAGGTGTTCAAACTGGTGGATGTGGAAACGTAACTATACGATTTCGTCCAGCTTTGATTTTTGATGTATCGCATGCCAATTTGTTTTTGGAAAGATTTAGGGAAGTGCTAAAACTTATTTAATATATGCATTTAGAACCCTAAATAATATGTTAGCAAATATACAAACGAACGCACAATATTGTTTGTAATCATCTAAGATTGGCAATCATAATAAAAAATATATTACTTGGTGCAGCTGCATTTTTTCTTAAATTCTTACATATTTATATCTGCACTACTACCATATTAGTGGAGTTAAGATTAAATTTGCAGTTATATATACATAGATAGCTGTATCATGGAGGAAAATCTAAATTTATCGATTTATTAGCTCATATGAAAAAAAGTAGTAAAGCTAAGTTTGGTACAATTTTTGTAGTAAATACTACACTTGTAGTATGTTGGTATGAATAAAGACGTCTTTACTACACTACAGTTGTAAATTTTTTTCGAGCATGCTAGTTTAGATTCATTTCAGTGTTGATTGTTCTTGGCCTGGTTCGGTGCACGATGCGCGAATCTGGCGCAAATCAAACGTAATGCAAAGTATGTACGAGAATGCTACCGGTGCTTTACTTTTGGCTGATGATGGTTACGGAATCGCACCATGGCTAATTACGTCATATCGCGAAACAAAAACACCGGCCCAACGTTCGTTCAACAAAATTCTTGCCAAGGAGCGTGTTGCAATTGAATGTGTATTCGACCAGGTGGAAAAGAGGTTTCCTATATTGCAATATAAAATACGAATGTCTACAAGCCGAGTGCCATCAACGATTTTGGATTGCTTTGTTTTACATAACATCGCAAAAACTTTGCATGATGAAGATTTTCAATATTTTGAACATGAAATCAAAGTAGTCAACATGCCTTTACGGGAAAACACAGGCAATAATAACGAAAAATACAGAGGTATTCAGCGCCCTGAAGCAATTGCTGCGTTTTTGTCAGGTTAGAATGAGGTTAATCCTCGTAAAAAAACGTTTTAATCAAGTGCCTTATTTGAAATTTAATATCAATTGCTAAATTAAAAGTATTCCTCTTAACCAAAGACATTTGCAATTTTTAAGTTATTTAATTTATTAAAATAGAAGAATTTTTTTGTTAAATGAAATGTAGGAATGTGTACAAAAATTAAAAAAAAAATACTGAATCAATCCTTTTTCTGCAGTTCTTGCTCATAAAATTTGGTCTGTGTTTGAATTAGATATTCTGCTTTTGTTAATATTCCTCCGTATCTATCGCAAAAGTCCTTCTGAACATCAAATACCTCCAATTGTTTCATCAAGACCAGGCGCTGCAAATCACTCAAGTTGAACCTCATTTCCCTACTGTCAATCGCATCCTTTAAGAATAAACAAAATGTATATTGAGACACGCCTACATTGGTTAAACTCCTTAATAACAAACGAACTTTATATTCTGATGATTTGATTTCAGAATTCATAGTGCTTATGCCACTGGATGCTGACTGGCTGCAGTGAGTGCTTGTGGATGGCAAAAATTCTTCATCTATTTCAGTCTTGGATACAGCCTTACGAATGTAAGTTTCATCTAACTTCTTCCTTTTCTTAGAGGAAGGCGTTTTCCATGCGAACATGGATAGTGAAACCTCAAGTTTGGCCTGATGATCATAGGAACTGCATAATTAAATTTTTTCATGTCCAGGAGTTTTAGGTACACCAACTGAAACTCCATCTAATTCAATTGTAAATATCAGATTAATTGTTTACTAAAATGTTCAAATACTTAATTCAGCTCCCATGAATTCAAACAAAATTTTCTCACAGGCATTTAAAACATATTTCCGACTGCTGGTTTTATCAGAATCGACGATTTTGATTTTTTTCTCAACAGCAGCTAGAATAACATAACATAAATGGGAATTGTCAAGAAAAAAAACTCAACCAATAAAATTTTTTCTCAGCAGCAGCTAGAATAAATGGGAATTGCCAAGAAAAAAAAATCAACAAATAAAACGCTGCGAATCAAACTAAACTTATTTATTTTATTATAATATTACCAAGGTGTTGCTCCGAATGTGAGATGAAACCAAGTGAAAGACACTATAGACAATCATCTCGCATCAACACCGACAATGCACAGTCAATCGTCGAAAGTCGTCGCTACCAACGTTAGTTACACTAACAACGCAATGGGTTTACTCTACTTTATAGAAAGAGCGTTGAGAGCGATGTGTGTTGACTGTACATTGTTGTGATGATGCAACTAGACATGAGGTTTTTGTTTACAAATCGAATGTACATTGTGTCACAAGATGATGGTACAAAATTAACAAATCATTACAAACATAGGTAAAGTAACTGAATAATGAATAAGTTTAGTAGAGCAGCAAATAATCTTAAACATCCCAGCGCCCCTGGAACGAGTTTCAGGACGATGGGAGAGCTGCTAGCTTGGTGATAGGACTAGTAAAGTTCCCGCGAGCTGTCCTTACTGTCGCAACTCTGACACAGTTATCAGAACCCAGATGACTAGCCTCAATTCTGCCAAGATCCCACTTAGTTGGCAGGGGGTTTGGCTCCTTAATCACCACTTCACCACTATGTCGCCAATCTTAAGCTCAACCTTGGGTGTTTTCCATTTAGGATGTTCTTGAAGAATTGTGACGTATTCAGACTGCCATGTCTCCAGAATTCTTGGGCCATTGATTGCAGGTGATTCCAGTCTGACAAGCGGTTAGGTGACGTCTCGAGGTAGCTGGGCCCAGGAACAGCGGTAAAGGGTTCACCTATAAGGAAATGCGCAGGAGTTAATGGATTGCAATCTTCATCGGACAACACACAAAGAGGACGTGAATTTAAAATTGATTCTATTTGAGTTAGCACAGTGTACAACTCTTCGAATGTGAGGATATTGGATCCGATAACTCGGCGTAAATGCAGCTTTACTAACTTCACCCCGGACTTCCATAATCCACCAATATATGGTGCTGAGGGGGGTATGAAGTGCCATTCAACTCCGTCAAGTGCAACGCAGCAGCAATATCGTTGTTGTAGGTCTGTGACAACACTAACTTCTGCAAGTCATTGAGACAGCGACGAGCTCCTTGGAAGTTTGTCCCGTTGTCAGTATATACGTTGGAACATTTTCCACGTCGAGACACGAAGCGGCGGAAGGCAACTAAAAATGCATCAGCCGTTAGGCCACTTACCAATTCCAAATGCATTTCCTTTGTGCACATGCATAGAAATAGTGCCAAGTAGGCACTATTGTCGTTGGGTTACCACCTTTTGACAGTTTGATGGTCAAGGGCCCAGCGTAGTCACACTCAGTATTGGCAAAAGGGCGACTTTGGATGACACGAGGTTGCGGCAAATCACCCATGAGTTGCGAGCTCGTAGCCTTCCGCTGCAGAAAACAAGGTTTGCAGTTGTGCACGATCTTGCGAATAAGGTTGCGGCTTCCCAGCATCCAATACTATTGGCGAACGATGGCGAATGTCTCTGAAACCCCTGAATGAAAATGATTTGTATGAATCTCAGTGGCTATAAGAGAAGAAACATGTGTGTTAGGGAGAATAGTGGGATATTTTATATTATATGACATATTAGAGTTCTTAATACGGCCCCCAACACGTAGGAGTCCATCGTTATCAATGAACGGGTAGTATCGAATGAGTTTGGACTTATTTGATAAGCCCCGGTTGTTCATGAGACCACGAATTTCACTCCCGAATGTTTGTTGTTGCACATGTTTTAGAATGTAGAGTCTTCAGGTTTTAAGTTCGGTTAACGAAATACCGCGCCCACGACGAAACTTTGCAATTTTATTAGGGCGTCAATGGGTGATAAACCGAAGGCAATACGCGAAAATTCGAAGTAACCAGACCACGACGAGATTTTGAGGATTAGACTGCTGATGACATCCATGTGAGTCGCTGATATTAAGACTTGCTTGGGTGCTTATTTTTCTTCTGCTGCGATTACTGCTGGATCTGCTGGATTGTGATAGAGTGAACTTTGATGCTGGCCAAAATTCTTGTGACAGCGAGAGACAGGAAGGCCCGGTCCACCAGAGAGGATGATTGATGAGGTTTGATGGTAGCACTCTGCGTGACGCACAATCTGCTGGATTAGATTCTGAAGCGATATAGTTCCAAGCATATCGCGGGATATGTTCAAGAACAGCTGCTGCACGATTCGCGACAAATGCAGTCCAAAGACGAGGCGGTGAGGATAACCAATGAAGAACGATTTCAGAATCGCACCAAGCGAAGATCTTAAAGTTATATGATATGGAGATTTTGATTAAATTAAAGAGACGGCAGAGAAGAAGCGCTCCACGGAGCTCGAGTCGAGGAATGGAGACAGGCTTTAGTGGCGCTACCTTCGACTTTGCTGCAACGAGAACGACACTTCAGACGAGTAGGCCACCGATGAGGCATCCGAGAACCCGTGGAGCTCAACATCCTCAAATGACGAGAAGACGTTTCTAGCAATTCGTATCTGTTCAAAGAAGTGAAGCTCTCGTTGATAGCTAGTCCACCGATCAGCCAAAGGCTGAAAGGATCATCCCAACTGAGCCTTAGTTCCGACAACCAAAGTTCCTGAAAAAGAAGTTTGAAGAGTATGACCGATGGGGCTAAGAATCCTAACGGGTCGAATATCCGAGTTGGCACCTGTCATGATGTCGTCTACATAAACATTTCTTAATAGTATACGAGCGGCGTTTGGATATTGACTCTGACAATCCATCGCAATCTGCTTTAACACTCGAACGGATAAGAATGGTGCCGATGCGGTGCCATATGTTATCGTGCGTAGTCTGAAATGGCCAATTTCATCGGACGGGTTTTCGCGCCACACTATCCGCTGATAATCAGTGTGATTGTCATCAACCCAAATTTGGCGGAACATTTTAACCATGGCAGCCGTAAAAACATATTTTTGTTGTCGGAAGCGCATACACACACCAAAAAAGCCTTTTGAGGTTGGTGATCCTTTTATATATATCGGATGGCTCCACATCTGGTCTATATCGAAGTTTGAGTGTTCCCTTTATTAGTTCCCAATTATCCGGTTGTGGTAGATTTATGATCGTATTTTTTGCTTCTCCTTGTATTTTTTCGTAAAAGATTGCCTTCACCATACATTTCTTCAAATTTTCTTCCTCGACTCCTGATAAGTACGAGTAGTACTCTACACTACTTATAAATGAATTGATAGTTACTTCACCTTGTCCGGTGAATGTTGACATATGCTTTACTTTTCGTAATACATTTTCTGTATTTTCTCCAGATGCTGTTCTGGCCTGTAAAGCTTGGAATGCAGCGGCTAATCGTTCCAATTGTTTGTTCTTTTGTTGCAATTCGGCTGCTAATTCTTCCATTGTTGGTTCGTTCAATCCTCGTCTATTATTGTTGTAAAATCTTGTTTTGTCTTTCTTCATAAATTTTTTTCACACCGATTCTTTTACACTTTTATCCTAACTGGAGATTGTCCACAAGCGGCAAAATGCAAATTAGAACACTGTTTTTTTTTTCGATTTTATTTCACTAGCGTTTAATAATTATTTCACTATTTTCACGCTGTGTACTGATTCGTTATCACTGGATAATTCATAGAATTATCCTACCCACTGCGCCAAATAAATAATCTTTTATTTACGAGTATATCGATAAAAAAAAACTTTATTTCACTTATGAAAGAAAAACTTTATTTCACTTATGATTTTTTACACGCTCTCTTACGTCTACTTATACTCTATCAATTGTTTACTCAGCTTTTTCTGCATTCTCACAGGTATGCAAATGCATGTGATCAGCGGAAAAAGTCTGGGAACATTTCTGCAACTTAATATCTACTGGTTCCAATATCTTTCAAAATATTTTGTATACTTGAGTTCAAATATGCTGACTTATACATAACTCGCGCGCTCAAGAGTACCCTTAAGGTACACAGCGCGGGCAAAGGAAATTTAGGGAGGAAGAAAAGAGAGGTACCGATGTACATTGTTTTTAAATGTTTGCAAGTTATAACAGTGCTTATCAGTGTTTCCATGACCTTGGAAAGAAGGGACGTAAGTGTAATGGGTCTGTAGAAGGAGAGAGAAGATGATTCGCCTTTTTTAGGGACGGGCTGGACAAATGTTACTTCCATCTGCTCGGGAAGAGTCCTAAAGTGTAGGATTGATGAAAAAACTTACGCAGTGGTTTTGCCAGCGAGGTAGAACACCTCTTCAGAAGAAGGGGAGATATACCATCCGGACCAGCGGATTTATGTATGTTGAGATCTGTAAGTACTCTTGCTACTACACGAGTGCGAAAGTAGATTTATCCCATTAAAGATTCGACGCACTCAAGCGTAGGCGGAGACAAATCACAATCTGGGAGTGTTAAGCTGGCCGCAAAGTGTGCAGCAAGCAGATTGGCCTTATCCAAAGAGCTGAAAGCTGGAATGTCATTGTAAATGAGCGTTGGGATGGAGGATGAGGCGGAATTTCTAATGTTTTTGAAGAACGACCAAAAATTGTTACTGCCTTTGGGATATTGCAGTATTTTTTGCCTCAGTTTTTGGTCGTATAGGAATTTCACACGCTGAAGAAAGGCGTTGCAGTCATTTCTGGCTCGTTTGAACTTTTTTCGGTTTTCCTCTGTCGGGTTGGTCTTGTAGGACCGAAAAAACATTTCTCTAATCCTGACGGCCTCTTTACAGCTCGAGTCGTACCACGCCTTTTCTTTTGGTTTGATACTCTTCATCCGATGAGGAATAAAGGATCTCATTCCAAAGAGAATGGTGTCTGTAATCATATCAGCAGCGGCATCCACGCCGTTATCGAGGAAGCATAACGACCAGTTAAAATTCCTAAAGAAGCTGTTAAGACCGCCCCAGTTGGCTTTCTCGTATTGCCATACGGTTCTTTTAGGAATTATTTCTCTAACTGTGTGGTCGGTGTACGAGAAATTATCTGATATGACACAATGGTCCAACGAGCCTAGAGGGGAGAGCACATCAATGGTATACTTATCAGGGTTAGAAGTTAAAAACAAGTCCAGGGTGTTGGCGGTATGACTATCAACGTCTGGTATTCGCGTGGGCCCATTTACAAGCTGCGTTAAGTTGTTTTCCGCAGCGAAGATCTCAACACACCGTCCTTCGGGTGTTGTCTGTCCAGAATGTCGAAGCCACCCAGAAATATGTATATGGAAATCGCCCGTAATATCGATATCAGTATGAGGATACAGGGATACAATTCTTTGAATGGAGTCAGACAGCGCATCAAACTCGTTAAAAGCCGAATTGCTGTCCAGTTTGGGTCTTCTCTAAATCAAGCAATAGTGGATAATTTGCTTACGGAGATGGAATTTTAACCACATGAAGTTGAATTCCGGATTGGAACATGGATCACATTGTGGTGGAGTTTGGTAAGTTACATCACTACGCACGTAAATGGCGAGACCGCGGTGAGAGAAGAATAATAGCACTAGTTCGTAGCCAGGTAGCTTCAGATCAGAATGATCTGAGAGGTATGGGCGGGGATCTACCTGTATTTCACTAAGTGCCAAAACAGCTGGTCTGTACTTACAGACGTGGACGTACGCAGAAAAGTGATTATTTTTTAGCCCGCGTATATTGGCTACGTCCACTCTGAATTCCCTAGTCATAATCTACAACAAACACAAATACCGACGTTGCTAAGCAAGGCCTGCGCAGTGAAAATTCTGACATTGATTTACCGGAGTATGACCTGCTTCTGTGGATGACAATCCAAGAATGCGTATTCGAGCGTGTTTGTGAGGCAGTCCTAATCTCTTAGCAGAGGATTCAACAACGAAGGAGACTTGGGACCCAGAATCAAGTAATACCCTACAACTTATTGGATTGCCCTGAATATCTTGAACCGTAGCCAATATTTTTTTTTTTTTATAATTTACGCGCGCCTAAGGGGTTAGATACCCTTTTACTGTTGCCGGGTCGGGGGTGGAAAGGTAGAAGGAGGAGAAAGGAAAATTTGTTTTTTGTAGTGGTTTGGTTTCGATATTCGCTCTCCATTGGTGGGAGTCCGAATAGGACGGAGGGTTTTTTCTTCACTCAGAGTAATTCGAAGGTTATAATTGACACTGTTTGTTTGTGCTTGAAACTCTACAACAGCCAAATCTACGTGTCAGTGTTATGCATTCACACGCAGAATTTTTCTGTTTGAGTTCCAATTACACAAATGAGAAACTTAAAAAACTTGTCAATGGGTAGGATTCGAACCTTGACCCTCTGAGTGAGAAGCGATTGCTAGTACCACTACACCACGGCCACCCCATATTGGTAGGTGGGTAGGATTGTTTTCTTAGAGAAGCCAACATCGAACGAATGGTTATTGATCAAAGGGTAAACAGGCGATGGTGTGGAGCAGGAAGGTTGAGGTTGAAGATAACCTTGATTTTGTTGAGGATCTTGAATTTGAAGCGACGAAGAGATGACACGTAGACAGTTGAAGCACAATTAGTTCGATTTCACAAAATTCCGCCGAAATTCAATGTCAAGATTGGTAAATTGTAAACACTGGGGCAAAATATGATTGTTCTTACACTTTGGGCAAAGCGGACTTGACTGCGACGATTCAGCAAAATCTCTTCGAATTTCACTCTGTGGCTTACAACGAGATAAATTGAGACGAGATAATGACTGACAAGATTCAAATGCTTCGCATCTGGATTCCAAAAATTACAAGAGTTCATTAAGTCATCTCGCGAACCTCCATGCTGAGCCCAACTTTGCTTACAATCGGTATCAAGTTTACTGAGCAGGAGAAATATCAACGACGAATCGCGACTATTGGAACCGAGAAGGTTAAGTTTCAAATATAATTTATATTTAAATGATTTTAAATTTTACGATTTAATTTACCAATTTAACAATTTAATTTTCAAAATTTTTGGATTTAAGTTTGTAGCAAAAAGAAATCGTTTAACATTTTTTTTTCTTGTTTTAAAATTTGTGATGCATCTCAGGTTAGCCGGAAGTTCATTGAACAATGTAGGGAATCTGCACATAAGTTGTCTTCTACCGTATGTGTTATAACAACTTGGAAGTAGTCTCTGAGCCCGTCTTCTGGTGTTCTGCTCGTGGTTGATGGTTTTCTTAAAATATAAGTCGTCGCTATATTCTAGCAACACAGACATCTTAAAAATGTTCTGGACATTAATAACCTTAACTACATTTTGATTGGACAAGGAGCGCGGATTCTCCGATCTAATTTGCTTTAAAGCTACATTTTGGAGCCGTTGTAGTTTTTGGAGATGAGTGTTTGAAGCATTACCCCACGCAAGTATGCCATACCTCAACTTTGATTCAATTAGTGCGTAGTAGACTTGTTTTAGTATATCCGGTGTTATGTAATAGCGCAGATGAGATAATCCATAGAGAGCTCTTCTTAAGTCCGACCGTAAGCTGTCGATATGTCGATACAGCCCCAGTTGAAATGGCTGTCAATAATTACACCCAGATATTTGTAATTTTCAACGATATATATTGTCTGTCTCGAAGATGAGCTGGGACACTTACCGTTCTCAAGGACGATATTATCGGAGGTAACGGCATGATGTGATCCACGAATATGCATCATTTTGGTTTTTGATGAATTTATTATTAATCTGTTATCGTGGCACCACTGCACGGCTTTCGAAAACTCCCTATGCATTATATGCGTCGCCGTCTTCAAACATCTGTGTCGTACAACAATGGCTGTATCGTCAGCATAAACAAATGGGATAGCGTTCTTAAATACACGAAGTAGTTCCTTTGAGTAGAGAACAAAGAGTATGGGGCCCAGTTTAAACCCCTGAGGAACTCCGTATTTCACTTCCTTTTTACTGCTGTATTAAGGGTATCAAAGGCTTTACTAGTCCATGAATAACACCAGTACATGGTGATTTTTGTTTAGGCTTTCATGAATTGTATTAGCGAATTCACCAAGAAGCTTCCCAGTACTTTTGTTTTTTTGAAAGCCGTATTGTTTGTTGTTTTGGCCTGTATTGTAGAAATTGGCCTGTAGTTACCTATATCGTTTTTTGAACCACATTTGTAAATTGGACGCACTACAGCAGTCTTAAGAGCAACAGAAATCTTCCCATGATGTGAACTCAGGTTTATAATTTTCGAAATTATTGGAGCAAACTTGTCAGCGTGGGTTTTCAACTTAACTGCTCTGATGCCATCAAATCTTGCAGACTTATTAATATTAAGATTTCTCAAAAACTTGTGTACCTCCTCAGAGTTTGTATCCTCTACGTAAATAGAGTTATTTTCCGTGGCGCCAACATGATCTGAGGTAGTTGCGTCACAGCTATGCAAAATCCGAATTGTTTGTTCTGCGAAATGTTCAGCAAATTCATTTGTTAATACAATTAGACATTTATTAGGACAATTTTTAACAATGACTTCATCAACGTTGGCTTTTTCCCTACCCATAATCTCGTTAATTAGATTCCATGTTTTGCGTGGGTCCAACCGTGTATCATTGAATTTGTTTTTATAAAATCTGGATTTTTGTTGTTGTATTCTTTTATTTAAATAGTTTCTTAAACTTTTGTATTCTAATTCGAATGTTTTGTTTAAACGATTATTTTTCCACTTACGATAGAGGAGATCTCTTTTCTTGCATCCTTCAATTAGTTCGTATGACATCCAAGAATTTTGTTTGTATTTAGGTTTAATAATATAAAATAGATGTGACCGATCGTACCGTTTTTCCAACCGGTACCATGCTTCACGGTAACTTGCGTTTGAGATCGTTAGATGCCTTATCAAATGTTCAGCATCATCGCGAAGAAAAGATTTCAGATAATGAAGTTTTTGCGTATCTGAAAGATTTAGCTGTTTTTCAATTGTGCCCATAAACGAATCCCGAAACGAGGGCCAATCTGTATAGTTTCCCGAGAAAGGCGACACCGTTAGCTTTTCAGATGAATTTTCGAATTATGTTTGTTGTTTCGCGAATTGCTCCAAAGCCGAATCTTCATTTTCTTGTCCAACAGACTTTCGTTCACGAATGGACTTTACCAATTTCGAATGCGCGTTGATGAACTTTTCTTCATATTCACTAAACTCAACCTCAAATTCTTCACACGCCGTATCATCAGCCGCGGTTTTAAATACTTCCTTATGTAAAGCCGAAAATTCCGACCACGTTTCATTCAACTTCGTGAATTTAATCTCTAATAATTCCAAAGGAGTAGCCGGCACAATTGAATCTGCAAAAGACGCTGCGCGAGTCAAACAACCCTGTTGCCTTTCCGCGAATACTCATTAAATCGCTCATATTTTACACGAAACTTGTATTGTACAAATAATTTAAGAGAAGCAGCTTGCGAATAATATACAATATATAGATATTTTTCACTAAATGTCTAAACGTTTTGAATTTTTGATTCAACCGAAGAAAAATCAATTAAATCCGACGCAGAAGGACTAACAATTTTTATGTATCATTTTATTTTTATTTTTATGTATTTTGATTTTTTCTCGGCAGCAGCTAGGATAAAATGTAATTGCCAACAAAAAAAAATAAACCTATAAAACGCTGCGAATGAAACCAAACTTATTTATTTTATTACAATGTTACCAAGGTGTTGCTCCGGCTGTGAGATGAATCCAAGTGACAGAGACTATGGACCATCATCTCACATCAACACCGACAATGCATAGTCAATCGTCGAACGCTACCAACGTTAGTTACACTAACAACGCAATGAGTTTACTCTACTTTATACAAAGAGCGTTGAGAGCGATGTACGAGTATGTTGACTGTACATTGCTGTTGTGATACAACTAGACAAGAGGTTTTTTTACAAATCGAATGTACATTGTGTCACAAGATGGTGGTACAAAATTAACAAATTATTACAAACATAGCTAAAGTAAATGAATAATGAATAAG
This sequence comes from Volucella bombylans, assembly GCA_949129095.1. Lineage (NCBI taxonomy): Eukaryota > Metazoa > Arthropoda > Insecta > Diptera > Syrphidae > Volucella > Volucella bombylans. The sequence goes on from OX422142.1 coordinate 62,579,325, forward strand.
TTAAGTAGAGCAATAAATAATCTTAAATACTAGTTTTATTATTCTTTGTCTTGACACGCGTCTTCATGTTGTTCAGTTTTTTGTAAATTTGTTGCTCACTGATTAGAATGCCCTTTTGCAACAATATGGAATCGATTATGTCCTTCACGGATAGTTTCTTTTACGATTTCATATTTGGTGTTTGACCCTACTTCAGTAAAAGAGCTCCACATTTTTGCACGGCTGTGCTAAACAAAAAGTCGCTTACGCGATTTATTAGTATGTCCAGTTCAACATCATCTAGAAGGTATTGGAGTCTTGCAATTCAATTTTATTCATCTTTTTATTTATTTAAGTAAGTATATATTTGGTAAGTATAGACTAGCTCCAACAAAATCAAAAGCTCAAAGTCAACCACAAAAATTCATTTTGACAGATGTCAAATTGTAGCATATGCTACATTTCCCAATTTCACAAGTAGTACCTACTGCATGTTAGAAGTTTTTTTGTTCATACCAAATGAAGAGTTTTGGGGCAGAGTCTACTTTTCAGTAGATGCTACAAATTTTTGTGTTTACTACTTATTATTCATATGTACTATTGTCGGTTGCAGCTCTGTGTCCCCACTACATGTAGGTGAGATGGCATTAAATTGATAATTGACACTCGGTAAAGTGCTTTCAGAGCCCCTCGGTGGCGTTTTGTTTTTTAACTGCACTGTTAGATAGATTTTTGACAGCTTGTTGTCGGGAGCTAATTAATATGTAAAGTTTATTTTCGGTGTGGCACAAAATAAATAAATTTGTTAAAGAATTTATTGTTATCTGATAAGTGTAAAGTTAAAATGTCGAGAAAAAATACGCGAGTTTCAAAATAAGTACGTGTGAAGTGTTTAGATGGGTTACCAGTTTAAATAGAATCGTGCTTTAAAAAATGTAAACAAAGCTCTTGTGTAACACGAAGAAATTGTTGTGTTGTTGCTTTTCTATTAAATATTTAGTGAATACTGTGTAATGTAGTGTCTTTTTGTTAAATATATGCTTAAACAAATCAATAGAGATAGTGAAATGCGACTGGAAAATATCCTAAGACACTATAAGGATCGCAAGCGCATGTTCATAGTAGTCTGAGATTCTTCTTCAGAGCTATTGGAGAATAAAATCTGTCGGGTAGACAGATTCACTGTAATTTGACCGTGCGTCAGTATCATTGAAACTGGTGAAGTGAATGAGTTCCACTGTACTGTGGAAAGTGTTTAGGTGGAATGCACCCATATTGCCTGTTCACATTGGCGCTGTCAGAAGGAGAGGGAAAGCTTTTTATTTAAGTGGAAAGAAAAATGGTTATTTGCACCGAAAATCCCTTTCTAAAGTGTATTTTTGGGCGAAGCATGGCATTTTTTTCGGTGCCTAGACATAAGGCCATATTTCGGCGTATGTCCCTATGTCACTTTTACAAAGCAATACTTTTGCAAAGCGACATAAGGCCATATAAATTTGAGACATTAGACCATATGTTTCTTTTTTTTTTTTTTTTTTCAATACATTCAATGACTAGTTTACTACATTATTTTTATCTTTATTTCTTATTACTATAATGAATTCATGTTTTTTTATTTATATTTATAACTCACATGTGATTTAATTTAATTTAGTAATAGATTCATTCTAATGATATGAAGTGTTCAAATATGTACTTATTTATTCTAATACAAATGTATATGAATAATAAATAATAATTGTTCAGATTATTCGTTTTATTTGTAACCAAGGGTTAAACTGCTCTCATTATTTCATTTTGTTATTACATGTTGTGATGGCTGTATATTCTGCCCTGTTAATAACTATTTAGAGTATTGTCATCTTCTCCTTGTTCTGGAATATTCCCAAAACGCTTTGAAATGTATGCACAACAAACAAACATTTATAATTTGTGCTGCTTTTTTGGGTGTGTAGCAAAATACTCTTGCGCCCATTCAACACCGGAAATAGTATTTTCTACTAATATCCTCTTCTTCAATTTTTGTGAACAAAAATTCGTTCAACATGGCCCGATAACGATCGCCATTGACTGTAACGGCCACTCCTTGATCATTTTCGAAGAAAAATGGCCCAATTATGCCTCTGGACCAAAATCCGCACCAAACAGTGTATCGGCTTTTCAATGTATGCGTACGGGTTTTCTGTGCCATGCGACAATTTTGTTTGTTTACATACCCGCCAAGATCAAAATGAGCTTCATCTGAAAAGATGATTTTTTTGGCAAAATCGGCATCTTCTCTAAGTCGATCGCAGGCAATATTTCCCAGCGTTGTTCAAGCGTATACACAACCATATTCGTTCAGCGGAAGGATAAAACTAATTATCTGTCAAATCAGACATGAGCTAAGTGTTACCATTCACGAAATAAGCACTTGTTGAAGATGAATGTTAAAATTTATATTAATAAATAAATATTATTGTGAATGATGGTAATTGAGAAAAACGACCACACAAATGTCAATGTTTGTCGTAAAATGTTTAGCAACATGTTTAATGAAACTTTTGTAAATCAAATATAAAAAACAGCAATCGAACACAATAAAACACTATATTTTATAACGTTTAAAGGAACATAGTTGGTTTTATTTAAATATACATTTGGTCTTCGAGCCGTTAGTGGTGTAATCTAAGTAATTATAAAAAAAAAAAAAAAAATCTTACAATCGCCTAAGTCGAACTTAAGACAAACCAATTCAGTGTGCCCTTTTTAAATTTAAACTGTTAACATTTTTGAAAACTACAAGTGTCCCATTTCAACATATCTTAAAAGTGCATATTTGAACTTAATCCTAAAAGCTGCAAATAGTTTCTTAAATCCTAAAGTGTCTATTTGAACTTAACTTTAAAATCTGTCCAGTAATTAAATCTACATAACATACATAAATATCCATAAGATACATATACATATATCTAAAATAAAATAATATAAAGTGTTAATTCAACTACACCAGACAGAGAATTCTTTATACATATAGTATATATATAGATATAGTGTTCACTGTTCGGCCTCAAGTCAAGAAGTTCCAGCCTGGCAAAATCGCACATCGAAGAAGGAAGTATAATCCAATTCTGCAATACATATCCAGATAGGAACAGCACTCAAAGCAGCTCAACAGTATCAGGAACCGCAAAACACAAGTAAGTACAATACCTTACTATTCCTTGTACTGCTGTATGACGTATAAATATTGTCTAAAAATAAAATAAAATATATTACAAAATGTCATTTGGGAATCTACAAATTGCGTTACTTACTCGTTTTAAAAAAGATTACGACAATTTTCAAAAGGCTGATAGTGGTAGGTTGAAAAGGGAAAATTATCTTCAAACTAGGCTGGCCATGATGGAAAATTCCTTAAAGACTGCAGAACGGTATAATGAAGAGATTGTGGGGGGCGGAAAGTTGGAGGCTGATTTGAAGGCATCGGATTTAGCTGAGGTGTTTGAGAAAATCTTAGAACTGTACTCCGAATATAGGGCGGACGTGTTGGATGCGCTGGATAGATTAAATAGTGTCGTCAAAGCAAGCACATCGGTGGCTATAGGCAATAGCGATAAGGACAGACATGGTGGATTGAATGAGTTGCGGTTGCCGAAGATTAATCTGCCGATGTTTTCAGGGGGTTATGAGACGTGGAGGTCCTTCCACGATATGTTCGTATCTCTAATACATTCAAACGCATCTCTCTCAGAGGTACAAAAATTGCACTATCTCAAGTCCAGCATCAGTGGTGAGGCGGAGAGGCTACTGCAACATCTAGGAATCGACAAAGGAAACTATGAGCGTGCATGGGGAATCCTCAATGATCGATACGATCACAAGAGGGTACTGGTAAACACACAGCTCAAGTTGTTCTTTGGTCAAGCGTCGGTCAACACGGAAACAGCAGCTGGAATAAAACAAATATTAGACACTTCACAAGAGATTAAACATGCGTTAGAAAATTTAGGCTTACCTGTTTCTCATTGGGATACCATATTAATTTTCGTAATTTTGCAAAAATTATCCAACGCTACCCAACAATTATGGGAAGAAAAATTGGGCAGTAGTAAAGAGCTTCCTTCTATTACAGTATTTTTTGAGTTTTTGCAATGTCGATTTAGGGCTTTAGAGGCGGTCGAGCAGCAATCTGTGCAGAAAGTTCCTTGTAAGGTTGGAGCGAAAACCCAAGTGCTTCATTCCAGAGGGGAGCCCGCAAACAGGCAAACCGTTTGCAAGGTTTGTAAGAAGGGACAGCACGCGTTAAGAGATTGCAAACAATTTTTGAAAATGGATGTGATACAGAGAAAACAAACTGTGTATAATATACGAGTTTGTGAGAATTGCTTGGCATACAGCCATTTCAAACGAAACTGTCCAAGCCAGAAGTGTTGCTATTATTGTAAGCAACGGCACAACACTTTGCTTCATACAAATCCACAAACCTCGTATCCCACACAGCTTGCTTCATCAACACAACACAACACAAAATATACACCACAACTATACAACACGGTTCAACCGACTGGTTCAATAAATATCAGCACCAGCGCACAGAGACAAGCATACCAAGGATCAGCCATTAATGCTAATGCACCCGATTTTCAACCAACGACATCACAAGTCAACAACTGCCATGCACACACCAACACACAAGTGTTGCTAGCCACAGCGTTGGTCAAGGTGCAAGCATCTAATGGAAGTTTTTTGACCTTGCGAGCATTGGTTGACCCAGGATCCGAGGCATCGTTTGTCACAGAAGAAGCGGTTCAACTTTTACAACTGCAAACCAAACGGACATTAGTTGAGATTAAAGGGTTGGGTCAGCAGTGGAAAAGCGAATAGGATCGTCGATCTTCAAGTAAAGTCGACAGTCTCAAAGTTCACAAGCAGCATGCGAGCTCTGGTTTTGAAGGCACTGACTGGCCTTCTACCGGCCCAACACATCAAAACAGAAAATATGTCTCACCTAGAGGGACTACAGTTAGCAGACCCAACGTTCTTCACTCCAGCGAAGGTAGATTTGCTGTTAGGCAGCGAAATGTACGCCGAAATTCTTCTCGGGAATGTCAAAAGAAACCCAATGGTGAGGGTCCAATTGCTCAACACACACACTTGGGATGGTTGCTCTTCGGGAAAATGCCATCAGTGAGTCCGAACTCGGTGCAGAGTTTTTTAAATCAAATGGATCTTGACAGCACTCTCCGCAGGTTTTGGGAGATAGAAGATGAACCATTTGAAAAATATGAAGCTGAGGAAGATAAAAAATGTGAGAACCATTTTAACAATAATACAATACGATTACCTGACGGCCGTTACCAGGTTCGCCTGCCATTTAAGGACGGAACATATCCCTGTATGGGTCCAACACATTTGGGTGCAATCAAGCGGTTCATGCAGTTAGAGAAGCGTCTTAAAGCGAATCCCCAGCAACATAGAGAGTATGTTAGATGCATGTCAGAATATGCAGAGTTCGGGCATATGACTCCAGTCGATCCTTCTGATGGAGTGCTCAACACACCCTTTCACTTTTTCATACCCCATCACTCGGTCATTAAAGAATCCAGTACCACCACAAGGTTGAGAGTTGTGCAACTTTCAAACCTATTTTTGGCTCTTCTTTGAATGACGAGTTGATGACAGGCCCAAAGGTACAAACCAACGCCATTGATGTAATTTTGAGATGGCGAAAATACAAATACACGTTTACTGGTGACGTCGAAAAAATGTATCGCCAGATCCGCGTCGACAAACCAGATTCGTACTATCAACTCATACTATGGCGAGAACATCCTAGTCAGCAACTGAAGATCTACCGTCTTGAAACGGTCACCTTTGGTACTGCGTCAGCCCCTTATTTGGCAATCAGGGTGCTCCTACAACTCGCGAACGATGTAGCGGAAAGTTATCCTATGGCTACATCTATCATTAGAGAGGAGACTTACGTGGACGACGTTATTAGCGGTGGAGATACTGTTGAAGAATGCCAAAGTAAACTTCAAGGAGTAAGAGATCTATTGGCATCAGCTGGATTTCATCTCCGTAAATACGTCAGCAACAATAAGGAAGTCCTCCATTGTGTCCCGCCGAGCCAAAGAGATGTAGAGTTCACCGTGCCATCCGATGAGAAGAGCAACGTCAAAACGCTGGGTATAAAATGGTTACCATCTTCAGATTGCTTTACACTGGAAGTAACTAAAAATAACGAGGCAGAAGTCATCACGAAAAGGTCGCTGCTATCATCTATTGCCAAATTATATGATCCTATGGGACGGTTATCGCCATGTATAGTAAAAGCCAAAATCATCATGCAACAATTGTGGGGACGAGGTCTAGACTGGGATAAGCCAATCCCATCTGATATAAAGCAGGAGTGGTCCATGTTGTACAACGATCTGTCAGCACTATCGAAGGCGAAAATCCCACGATGGATCCTTACTGAGAAGTCCAATAAGATGATAGAACTCCATGGATTCAGCGACGCTTCGGAGAAGGCCTATGCAGCGGCAGTTTATCTCCGGGTGTTAGACGAGAAAGGCAACACACACATGCACCTACTTTTGTCGAAAACCAAGGTGGCACCTTTGGAAACCATAACACTGCCTCGTTTAGAACTGTGTGGAGCGTGCGTGCTTTAAAGATGGAAGCAATCAACACGTGGGCCTGGACGGATTCGGTCATCACACTGTGCTGGATAAGAGCACCACCTGCAAGATGGAAGACATTTATTTGCAATCGAGTGTCCAAAATTCAAAGGCTTACCAACGACATCAAATGGAGAAACGTTCCTTCGGAATTTAATCCAGCGGACTTAGCGTCTCGTGGAGTACTTCCGTCAACAATCGTCTGCAATAGATTGTGGTGGGAAGGACCGGAGTTTTTAAGGACACAATGGAAACCAATCTTTCCAGAGCAACCACAAGTATTAGAGACTCAACAGGAAGCTAGGTCAGCCACCGTGCATCATGCTACAGAAGAAAGGAGAAGTTTCATAGATGAGTTGCTGGAAAGACATTCAACCCTGTCAAAGGCATGTCGAGTCGTCGCATACTGCTTGCGTGTTCGAAAGGTGAAGCAACACAATAAACAACAAAAGGAAGGTCTCTCACCAATGGAACTAGATGAAGCATTGCGGCGGATCGTGTTGTTAGTCCAAACACAAATATTTGGAGCAAAGGAACACCACAAGGTAAGAGGGTATGATACTCTCAACCCGTTTAAGGATGACGAAGGAATTCTACGAGTTGGTGGTAGACTTGGAAATGCTTTAGTTCCCTTCGATAAGAAACACACAATACTGCTACAGCCCACTCATCGATTATCTCACCTAATAATCAAGGATGCTCACGAAAAGGTATTACACGGAGGAAACCAAAAGGTTATAGGATACGTTCGCCAACGCTTCTGGATATTTGGCCTGAAAAATGCGGTAAAGAAGCACATTCATCAATGCGTCATATGCTATAGGTTTAGAGCAAAACCCATTACCCCGCTGATGGGCAACCTACCAGCGGCACGAACAAGTATCTCAAGGCCGTTCAAAGCAGCTGGAGTAGATTACGCTGGACCAATCGATGTGAAGACATGGAGAGGACGCAGTGCTAAAGTACTCAAAGGATACTTTGCGATTTTTATATGCATGTCAACAAAGGCAGTGCATATAGAACTAGTAAGCGACATGACAAGTCAGTCATTCCTTGCGGCCTTTCGCAGATTTATTGCACGGAGAGGCATCTGTTCCCAACTGTTCAGCGATTGAGAAAGAGAGAAAGAGTTACAAAAGGAACTGCGAGAAGCCAAGTTAGACTTTAAGAACATAGCCGAGGTGCTGGCCAAAGATGGGACAAAGTGGAATTTCATTCCCCCAGCTTCCCCACACTTTGGTGGTTTATGGGAAGCGGGAGTGAAATCCGTTAAATTCCACTTAAAACGTGTAGCCAGGAATCAAACATTAACGTTTGAGGAGCTCGCCACGCTTCTGGCACAAATCGAAGCGTGCTTAAATTCGAGACCTCTATGCCCACAATCCGATGACATTAATGACCTCAATTGTCTAACTCCTGGACATTTTCTGGTAGGAGAGGCACTAACAACACCACCACAGCCTCAGTTCAGCTTGGAGAGAATTTCATACCTCGATCGATGGAAGAGAGTCCAAACGCTGGTTCAATCTTTTTGGAAAACGTGGAGCAACGAGTATCTAGCCCGGTTGCAACAGCGCCCCAAATGGATTAAAATCGCTTACCCATCAGTGAAAGAAGGAGATCTGGTTCTGTTGAAGGACGAACGTCTGCCACCATTGAAATGGAGGTTGGCGCGAGTCTTAAAACTACATCCAGGATCAGATAGCATAACGCGAGTAGTCACCCTTAAAACGGAAAACGCGGAACTTAAGCGACCCGTCACGAAAATATGTATGCTTCCAGTCAACACGTCACATAGAGATACAACCATCGTATAACATCTGCACTGTCTCAATAGTCGTCTTTAATCAACATCAACACCTAAAACCACAGACAGTCAAGATTGAAAATGATTTCCACATGGAGCGGACATCGATTGTGTAGCCGAGGAGGCCCCTTCCCGACAGTACTCATACGAAAGGTATCGCAGGAGCTCGGGGAGGCAATCGGTTCCGCAAGAAATCTGGAAAAATAACATTCAACACATACGCTTCATCATCCGCAACACAACACACAACCGCCAACCCACTATTCAAAGCCCCAGAACAACACAGCCAACACAGAGCCTAGTCAACGCTTTAATCAACCTCAACACTGAGCAGAATTCGATTGTGATGCCAAAAGGCCCCTTCCCGACAGTACTCATACGAAAGGTATCGCAGGAGCTCGGGGAGGCAATCGTTTTTGCAAATCTTTTTGCAAAGACCTAATATAAAGGACACAACACATAACGTTTGCAACCATAGAGGACACAGCTACACACTTTGGAAACACAGTGCAATGTTAATCCCTGACTTATAAATACAAATAATAATAATAAAATTTAAAGTAACACAATGTAATAAATAAATCTTTATCCTCGACTTATGCACATATGGTATTCCTATAAAATAAATTATGAAATCTAACACAACACAGAAAATATAAATACATAAACAAGAATGATTTAAAAACCACAAAATGAATTTCTAAATCAACATTTCCTACACCATGAATTAAATATAATTAAAATCTCCGGCAATATGAAATTTAATAAACAAATAACATTACGCAACAATAACTTATCAACATAAAAGAATCATATGGAAATCAGCAACATATCAATAGTCACTCAAATTACAATAGATAATTGATACAGTCCACATTTCGTAAAACAACTCAACACAATTTACTCAAACCTCAGTACAGACTTCATAAAATCAACACAATCCACACACACTAAATTATCAGACAGACATAATACAACAAAATAAAATCCACTCAAATTGAAATGTCATTTTAATTCATACATTACGATTAATCCCACTCAAACATAATATCATTCATGCATTACAAGCAAATGCCCACCGGTTCCACACACACTCATACATCTATACAAAACACAAATGGCAAACAATTTTAGTGGAAATGACGTAAATTGAACAATAACACAACACTCACCTGAATTTAAGAAAATAATCCCTCGTTGGCAATGCTAAACTAAACTTAACTAAATTAACATACAAATCAAAGGAATTAAACTTAGAAGAAAAACAAAAAAAAAACACCATGTAATCCACACACCACGCACAACATCGAAAGTGTCTTGACTAGGAGTAAAAAGGGGAGAAAGGAGTTCCTATTAGGGCAAAAATTATCATGACAGAACACCAGCAAATGTGTTATCTTCATTGTTGGTGTTGTTTTCTTGTTCTTGTCCATTGTGCATATATGTTCCCTTTTACTCATTTATTAACCATCTCTCTTCTTTGCATGAGCTCAAGGCAAAGGGGTAAATGTCACAAAATGATCAATACACCAAGGCGAAATGAAGGATGTTCACACGGCATAATGTAAACGACAACATAATGGTCATCACACAAGTAACAATTGAATGCAGCAATCTTTGAGAACTTCGTTCACCGGGCGGGGAGAATGTTGAAGATGAATGTTAAAATTTATATTAATAAATAAATATTATTGTGAATGATGGTAATTGAGAAAAACGACCACACAAATGTCAATGTTTGTCGTAAAATGTTTAGCAACATGTTTAATGAAACTTTTGTAAATCAAATATAAAAAACAGCAATCGAACACAATAAAACACTATATTTTATGACGTTTAAAGGAACATAGTTGGTTTTATTTAAATATACGGTTGAACAGCACTAGTTGAAAAAAAAAACGTTAGATGGCGGACCCTTTATTATTTTCGCAAGAAATGAAAAAGTTCGGAGTTAGATCTATTTGCACCAAAACATACATGAATTCTGCTTTATTGAGCCTGAAATTTTGAACAAATCTGTAAAATAAATTGCTTTAAAATTGATTGGTAACAAATTGTATCCAAGTAAATACATACATCGCATCTAGTAGTTATGTAGTATGAATACATTCGGTGACAAAATAAACGGGGTTTCGAGTGTCACGATAACCTAGTCGCTGCCTTTTTGTGTGAAAATAAGAATATGCTGAAGAAGCATATTCCGCGGTTCTATTTGCAGCTAAGGGTATGAGTTACAAATTGCGTATCATATGCTGATCAAGCATATCCCACTGTTCTACTCGCAACTGAATATATTCACGCAACTGTACTTTTCTTTGGTATTCGTAACTTGGACAGCTCACCTTTTGAGCATTACAGTTCAGTTGTAAATTAGAACTAACAGATAAGGGCCGTGGTGTAGTGGTAGTAGCAAACGCTTCTCACTCGGAGGGTCCAGGTTCGAATCCTGCCCATGGCAAATCAGTTTTTCATTGTGCAATTGGAACTCAGACAGAAAAATTCTGCGTGTGAAGGCATAACACTGACACGTAGATTTGGCTGTCATAGAGTTTCAAGCAATGAAAAAAATACTGGGAATTATATCTCGAATCACTCTGAGTGAAGAAAATCTCTCCGTCCTACTCGGACTCCCACCCCTGGAGAGCAAACATAGAAACCAAACACACCTGAGTTTCAAACCACTACAAAACAAAAAAAAATTTCCTTTCTCCTCCTTCTATCTTTCCGCCCGCAGTAAAACAGTAAAAGGGTATCTAACCCCTTAGGCGCGCGTAAATTATAAAAATAAAAAAAATAAAAAAAAATGGATTCGATAAATTGTGACTCTGACACAGAGCACAAAGGCATTGAACTTGAGATTAGCACGGACATACTCGTAACAATTGAAACAATGCCACAGCCAGTAGTCGAATTTTTGAATAACGCCTTGAGAATCATAGCAGATTTTGATGGGAAACCCGAAAATTAAAATTCCTTTATCGATACGCTTCAATTAGTGGAATCGATCAAGGACAAAAATTGCAAATAACAGTAAAAGGGGAATCGGCTAAAGTTATAATGGCGAAAATAATATTAAACAAAATAATAAGTCCGCTAACGTTTACATAAAAGAGGTTGGAGATTTGACTAAAGCACTAGAAACCGCCTACCTCGATGATGGATTACCACCATGTATGTACGGCAAACAAATACGCTACTGATGAAGCAGTGAAAGACTACGAACTGCTACCACGACAGAGTGAAACTCATTATGGAAGCAGGGGAATTTAGTAACATGAGTGACACAGTGTCTAAATTTGTATTGGGCCAAAATACCGTCCTGCATTTCCAAAATAATACTGGCAGAAACCAATACGGTGGCATCAGCTGCCGCGGAATAACAACCGAGGTAATCGTGGTTATAACCACAATAATCAAAACAATGGACGAAGCAACCAGACTAGCAATAGAAATGTCAGGTCCACAACAGAACCTTCGGAGAACCTACCCACCCCAAGTACTCGTACCTAAACGAAAAAACAATCTACGTATAGTATCAACTTTAACTTAAGTAGTTTTATCAAAGTTCACACAAGCATTACTTCAGATATATTAACCTTCTCAGTTGATACAGCTGGAGACATATCGCTTATAAAAATTACAAACATCTTATTTTAGAATATCAACAACTCCCATACTACAAACCTTAACGGTATAGAACGGGATATGATAACGACATTGGCAACTATCACATTTGACCTTAAAGTCAAATGAAAATATCTTAATTAAATATGATTTTCATGTCGTAGAAGATAATTTTCCGATTCTTTTCAATGGTATTCTCGGTTTTGATTCTATCAAAAAATGCAATTGTCAACTCGATTATAGATACGAACAAGATTGGATGATTCAATGTCTGCTAGATCTGAAGTAGTACGCAGAGTTGTACTACTGAACTTAACAGAAAGTGTATTGATTTCAAACCAAAAAAATTAGTGAAGGACTATACATTGTTAGTACCATAGTTAGCAATACATAACAACGAACAGAGATGACTGAGACGAATAGTGCAAATACTTTCAATATTGCTATAATATCAAGGACCGATCAATGATCAAAAAGGGTAGGTTAAAACAAAAAACAATTGCGACAAGATGGTTAACCATTTAGACATAACGGTAGGGGACCAGGTGTATTCAAAAAATGAAGCCGGTCCTAAGCTAGATAACTTGTATAAAGGCCCATTCGAAGTTACAGAATTAGTGAATAACTAGAACAATGCCAGAATAACAGACGACAATAAAAGAACGATTACAGTTCATAGCAACCGACTTAAGAATAGTTAGAATCATAATAATTTCAATTTTAATTTACCATTTTAAGGATTTTAATTTAACATAGTTACGTTCTATAAACTTCTACCGCGAGCATCGAACTTGTCGAGTTGTAGAGGCTGAGTAGGGTCAATGAATCTCGAGAAGAAATTCTCCAGACGAGTCCTGAAACCAAAGGATGCCCCCCCCCTCCCCAACTCCCAAAGCACTCCATCATTCCCCTGGGCTGGATCAAGGTGTCATACGACCCGTGCCGAAGATCAACCTGGCTGAGGGCCCAGTATCTCCAAAAATAGCTCAGTCGCAAACGGAGTATCCGGATACCTGGCGACCTCCGGATTAGCTAGCCTTATCTGTATATGGCGGATCTCTGTACAGATGGACATCCCTTTCTCCGCTACTCGTGGGACTATCAATGGAAAATAACCAGAAAACAAAAACCGAGGCCGGTACTCCTTCATTACCGGGCGGTGGAACGGTGACTACACCGACTACCGGCAAGACTCCTGAATTGCCGAGAGGAGGCAAAACTGTGGCAGGCCATGGTGCGCCATCCTCTAAAGGCAAAAGGAATAAGCCAAATAATAAGAATTCAGGAAGTGTTAAGACTGTGGCAGGCCATGGTCCTATCACCTCCTCCACCCCTAGCAGCAGCAAGTTTGTGGCAGGCCACGGACTTGTCGCGGCTACCAAAACTCCTTCAGGGAGTGTTAAGACTGTGGCAAGCCATGGTCCTATCACTTCCTCCGCCCCTAGCAGCAGCAAGTTTGTGGCAGGCCACGGACTTGTCGCTGCTACCAAAACTCCTTCGGGGAGTGTAAAGACTGTGGCAAGCCATGGTCCTATCACTTCCCCCGCCCCCAGCAGCAGCAAGTTTGTGGCAGGCCACGGACTTGTTGCTGCTACCAAAACTCCTCCCTCCAAAGAGGAATCTGGAGCTCAGCCGCATCGGCAAGCTCCATCTAAGGCGCTCTACATAAGACGCCGAAATGCTTCACGCATCATCAAAACCTTCGGATCCATTCCGGAGGTGGAGAGAAGTGCGGAAATAAAGAGCAAGGTTGAGTGGGCTAAAAACATCCTAAAAGACGGATTTCCCACTGCTTCCACTGCTCACAAAACGTCAAAAGACTCCTCTAAGCGTCAGAGATCGTTGGAGGAAACCGTACCGGTTTCCAAGAGGCCCAAAACACACAGTTCCACAACCCCTGGGCCATCCAACAGCAGATCTCTGAGGTCTTATAATGAAGTCCTAAAGGACGCATTGGTGATCGCGATGATCGACAGAAGCGATACCGACGGTTCCATTACACCGGAAAGGTGGCAATTGGTCAAGTTGAAGCTCTCGAGCAACTTCTTGGCCATCATGCGGGAGAACCCAGGACCACCTCCTATCACAAGCGACGCTGACTGGCACCAAGGCCATGTCAAGCTCATAGCTTGCTCCAACCAGAGATCTCTCGATCTCTTCACCAAGGCCATCGATGGTTTAGGAGAGGTTTGGCCAGGTGCAAAACTCGAGGTCGTATCTAAGGAAGACATTCCTAGTAGACCTCGAACTCGTACCTGGATTCCAGCCGAACCCTCCTCTCCAGAAAGTATCCTGCAAATCATCCGGCTCAGCAACCCGACTCATGACTGGAAAGTCGCGAAACTGGAGGAACTAAGGGGTCCTTATAGATGTGCGTTAATTGTGATCAATAAGGAATCCCTTAATCCTCTGGCGCAGACGAAAGGCATGATTCGGTTCGGATTCGAGTCAATTCACTTAAGGGTGTACAAAAAGGATGAGCTGGATGCTGATAAGCAACCTCCTCCTCCTTTAACACCCGATATCACAACCTTGGATCTTGGAGCGTCGATATCCTTTCCAGAATTGGATAGCGACGACTCCAATCTGTCCGAGGTGACTACCAAGCCGTCGGTCTCCTTTTCTGACACATTGTCGGAAATGGAAACCGATGACGAAACAATTAGAGGTTCTACACGATCGGAGATAGAAGATGAGCTCTTGGGCACATCTTCAGAATCGGAGGACCTCAACAACACCGTGGTGGAGGTGACTCTGGAAGACTGTAGCAATGATACGGTTTCTCCAGATTAATCTCCACCACTCAAAAAAGGCTTCGGCCGCACTCATTCTGCGTCTTTCCAAAAGCGCAGAAGACTTAATTCTAATCCAGGAACCATGGATTGCAGAAGGCGTGGTTCGTGGACTTATTACACCCTCATACGTTCCGCTCTATACAAGAGACAAAGGTAAGATTAGAACTTGTATATTAGTGAAACGTAGCCTTAATGTATTTCTACTTCCCAACCTTAGTGACCCCGACCTAACCGTTGCCAGATTAGAGACTGCCAAAGGCTCTTACTGGCTGGCATCGGCTTACCTTGGCCACGACCAAGTGGGCCCTCTCCCTGGTGATAACCTAGAAAGGGTGGTACTGGAAGCGGGAAGGCAAAAAACTGGCCTCATAATCGGATGCGACGCTAACGCACATCATACGGTATGGGGCAGTACCGACATCAATGATAGAGGTGAGTCACTTTTAGACTATATTTTAAGTACTAACCTCTTAATTTGCAATATTGGCAATGAGCCCACTTTCATAACAAAAAACCGACAAGAAGTATTAGATATTACTCTTGTCTCCGACAGCATCACCCAAAGGCTAACAAACTGGATGGTATCGTCTGAACACTCCTTTTCAGACCATAGATACATCCAATTCAGTCTGAGTGATGCTCCCCCCAGCCAACCAGCTTTCCGGAACTACCGGACAACTGATTGGACAAAATATAGAGGAATACTGTCGGAAACGATATCCTCTAAACTATCAAGTCCCCCGCGTGACACCAATGAGCTCGACATGAAAGTCAGGGAATTTACTCTGACTCTCAATAAGGCTATGGCCTCTTCCTGCTAAGAGGGCAGGAGGCAAGAAAAAGCCACATTGGTGGTCATCGGCACTAGGACTGCTCAGAAACACCTGCAGAAAACTTTTCAACGCAGCAAAAAGCACAAGAATAGTGACCGACTGGGACTCATATAAAGAATCCCTCAAATTATACAAAAAAGAACTGAGGAAAGCAAAGCGACAATCCTGGAGGTCATTCTGCGACAAAATCACAGAAACCTCTGAGGCCTCGCGGCTAAGAAAAATCCTCTCCACAAATCCTATGATGCCTAGCTGTTTGAAAAAAACCGATGGCTCTTGGACAACCTCAAGTGATAAATCACTCAACCTGCTTCTGGACACCCACTTTCCAGGTAGATCCCATCTCGCGGCCAGTAGCAGCCCAAACAAGCCTACTGCAACCGTGACCAAAATTCATAGTCTGATTACGAGAGACAAACTGCTCTGGGCGCTGCATAGCTTCAAACCATACAAGTCTGCTGGTCCGGACGGTATTATACCTGCCGAGCTACAGAGATCCTCAGATATTATTCTACCAGTGTTGGAAAATATTATGAGGAGCTGTGTAGAACTTATCCACATTCCACTGTTATGGAGAGAAGTCAATGTAGTATTCATTCCCAAAGCTGGAAAATGTTCTCATGTGGTCCCAAAGGACCTCAGACCTATAAGTCTATCATCATTCCTTCTGAAAACTTTAGAACGACTGATTGATATCCATATTCGAGCTAAAGTTGATCCAAGACTTCTGTCTGCGGCTCAACATGCCTACTGTAAAGGAAAGTCGGTGGAAACGGCTTTGCACTCTCTGACTAGCCACATCGAACGATCCCTACAATATAAGGAGTACACAATGGTTGCTTACCTAGACATAGAGGGCGCCTTTAACAACGTCAACACATCCGCAATCACGACTGCGCTGTCAACTCTGCAGGTAGACGGCTCACTTGGGGAGCTGATTAATCTAATGCTAACAAGCAGGATAATCAACTCCAAACTGGGTGAGACTTCTGCTAAAAGATATGTCAGTAGGGGTACGCCGCAAGGCGGTGTCCTCTCCCCCCTTCTCAGGAACTTAGTGGTTAACGAACTACTGATATACTTGGAAGCGGGTGGTAGCAGAGTGATTGCCTATGCGGATGACGTTGCCATAGCCGTCTCAGGAAAACATTTAAATACCATTAAAGAGCTCCTCCAAGTAAATCTTAACAGATTAACCTGCTGGGCAGATCGCTGTGGATTGGGAATAAACCCCCATAAAACTGATCTTGTCCTCTTTTCTAGGAAATATAAAATTCCAATCATAGACCCTCCTTCAATAAACGGTACCAGTTTGGCTTTCTCCGATACAGCAAAATATCTGGGTCTCATTTTTGACAGGAAACTAAACTGGAAACCTAACATTCAAGAAAGAGTCAATAAAGCTACAATAGCTTTATTCTCTTGCAAGAAAGCCATTGGGAACAAATGGGGCCTTCAACCTCGCATAACCCACTGGCTATACATCTCGGTCATAAGACCGATACTTACTTACGGGGTGGTTGTCTGGTGGACGGCCTTGGAAAATGCAGTCAACCGCATTAAATTAAGCAGAGTCCAAAGAACAGCATGTCTATGCACAAGCGGAGCTTTGCGGTCTACCCCCTCTGCGGCATTAGATATTCTGCTTCACTTGACACCCCTCGACATTTTTAGCAAGCAAGTAGCTGCGACTGCAGCTATTCGCCTTAAAGCGACTAAACAGTGGACAAATAATTCATTTGGCCACGCCAACATTCTTAATACATTAGGAATCCTCACAGAGAACACCGATTACACCATACCTGAACTTTGGTTTGACAAAAACTTCCATGTAAGCTTCCCCTCTAGATCATTCTGGGAGGAGGATGCTTTCATGGAGGACAAGTCAATCCATCTCTACACAGATGGATCTAAAACCGACAGCGGAGTTGGTGGCGGTGTTTTCTCAGATAAGCTAAATCTAAGCCTCTCTTTCCGTCTTCCAAATCACTGTAGCGTCCTCCAGGCAGAAATTTTGGCGATTAAAGAAGCTCTGTCCTGGCTGAAGAAAAACGTAATATCTGCAAAGGATACCCGCATATTTTCGGATAGTCAGGCCGCCATCAAGTCCCTGGAATCGGTGTCAGTATATTCTAAAACCGCCCTTGAATGCCGATCATCTCTCATGGAGATGTCAGAGCAGTTCAACATTCACCTTTGTTGGGTGCCGGGCCACAGAGACATTCCAGGGAACTGCAGAGCCGATGAACTCGCCAAAATTGGAACCACTCTACCTATCCTACCGGACAAAGGTAGTATAGGTATATCAATCGCTACGTGCAAACTAACACTAAAGCTGGATGCTAATAAAAGGACAGACCTTAGGTGGACTGCTCGGAAAACATGTCTAGCAACCAAACAGATCTGGCCAAGGCTGGATCTGAGTCGATCTAAGTGTCTGATCCTTTTAGATAGGAAACATCTCAGCGCCATAATAGGTGTCATTACTGGACATTGCCTCATAGGCAAGCACGCAAGAAGGCTTGGCGCTTTTACTAACGATTTCTGTAGAAGCTGCATGGACGAGGAAGAGGAGGAGACAATCCCCCACTTACTCTGCACATGCCCAGCTCTCTCTCAGAGAAGGAAGCTTCACCTAGGAGCTTTCTTCTACAACGACCTAAACGATCTAGAAAAAATAGACGTTAACAGTCTCCTACGCTTTATTAAAAGCTCAAACTGGTTCCAGTGGTAAGAAGATCACAGATCCACGTGGCATCACAATGGGCCAATAGGCCTAAGTGGGTTGGTATTTCCAACAGCCACTCTTACCTAACCTAACCTAACCTACGTTCTATAAACTGTCTCAAGTTTTGTTTACTTTTGGTTTAATATTTAGTACGCTAACACACTCCACACCAATGATCGATAAGTATAATTTTCATTATTTTATTTTTTATATTTATATAACATAAATTTATTAGGAAAAAAAAATTTGCAAGATTATTTTTTAAGTTTTGTGATAAAATTAATCTTTGTAAAAAGGAAGGTGTAGTGTGAACACGTTCAGTGACACCATAAGCGAGGTTTCGAATGTCACGGTAACTTACACTACATAGTTGCTGTCCTTTTGTGCAATCAGCGTTGTTAATATGCTGAACTAACATATTCCCTGGTTCTGCAACTATGCGTTCCAAAATGCATATAATATACTGATCAAGCATTTATCGCGGTTCTACTCGCAACTGAATTTCACACAACTGCACTTTCCTTTAGTATTCGTAACATAAACTGATCCCTTTTGAGCATTACAGTTCAGTTGTAAATTAGAACGAATAGAGAATGGTTTCAATAAATCTTATAGTAGCACAATGGGTATTTCCAATGTACGTGTTCATCTTTCTGAAATGGCTCGTAATCCTCATCTGAATTTGAATCATCCAAAAATATAGCAATGCTATCCATTTTTATATTTGTTTTGCTTATATTAATCAATAATCAACAAATACTAGTTATAGTTAGTGTCAAGTTCGCAAATCATAAAACAGCTGTCTATCCGCCACACTGCCTTTCGACGCACTCGCGTGTAAAGAGGGGTTCCCAGCGGATTCTAGAGCACCGTAAAGTGAAAGTGAATTGAATAAGTGAACGGAATATCTGATCCGGCAGATTATATGCGTATCTCACTTAATACATTTCAAGTACCTTCCCAATTTTTCCATTACCCCTCTCTTGCTCAATCTTTTGATCCGAACCTTATCGAAGAAAAGTTACAAAATCTCAGTTATGCATTTCTACCGGGCCAGACATGTTTCCTGGAATATTTCTCAAAAAGTGTGCCTCCAACCTTTCGTACACATTTCACTATATATTTCATCTATCCCTCACACAAGGGGAAGACCTGCTTCGCCAAGTTTGGAAGACCTGCTTCGCTGCTGCTCTATTCGCTGTATAGTAGTGTCATCAGCAAACGTAGCTAGAACGGTCCCCTCATCTTGTGATATGTGACGGGTGTATAGGAGATGCAGAAGCGATACGCCGATCAGAATTTGGATTGCGAAAACTGGCCCCGTCTGTTCTCGAGATAATATGTTAGTATGTTATACGTATAGACTAAAAGGCAAGACCTGTTGTAATTTGAATTTTAGATCTTCATGAGATATAATACGTCTGAGCAAGTCTTTCTTCCTTAGTGAGCTTAATCATTTACGTCGGTGATTCGATAAAAATGATAAATAGTTGAGTGCTAGTTTCTGATCCTAAACTGGTGATGAGGGATACAATTTTTCCGTTTCCAAATGAGTGCTTATAGTATGCTCTCAAAAAGTTTGGATACAACTGAAGGAAGTGAAATGGGATAAGATTTCTTATCACTCTGAACTTCCCTTAGTTTTGACACCATTATGACTTCAGCAACTGTTTTATACTTAGATGAAGTATAAAATATAATTTTGAATTTAAAATGAAACGCAAGAGATAAAGACGTTACAATTTTATTATTCTTCCGATTCAAATGACTGGCGATTAGTGTCGAGGAAACATGTCTCATGAGATGAAGAAACCTCGGTGTCTAACAGCTGTTATGCTTTACTTTTATATACATGTGTCAATGAACTCTTAAATATTCATATGATATGTAATGACACTTATGTGTTTGTACATTATGTTTATACCTATTAAAATTTATAATGCCCCATATATAAATTATGAAGTTAGACTGTGACTATTAACCTTATGGAACTATAGGTGCATGCTTTCTATCTTTTTAAGTCGGCCATTAATATAAGGTTTTTGACCTAGCATGACTAGCGACACTAGACGTGTCATATTGGTTTTGGACGATGCTAGAGAGAGAAATCATGCATCTTAACAATCTGGCCTTGCACATTTGACAGTTCAGGTGTTTTAGTTAGTTATTTTGGTTGTGGTTTTATCTACGCGCTTACAATTTGTGTTTTCATGTTCGTCGAAGATATCAAAGTTGCATTTCCAACCAGCGTTCTAGTTATATCTCGACGACCAGTCCAACGCGCAGGAAACCCTTTCATCTTTTCATCGCCTCAAGTGAAAAATGTGCGCGGCCTTACAATAGGTACATTTTCGAATGCAAGATATGAGTGTAATTGAGTTTTTATGGTTAGTGCTGTTTTGTTGGGAACCAACATGCTGCCGGCCCTCGTACTGCAGACTTGTAATGTTCATAGTGGGCTTGGTCGTATCTTGAGTTTGGTGTACGAGTATCTTCTTGCGATATCGTTCCTCCAATATCTTGCGCTCCGATGTGTATTTATCTGCTGGTGAAGATTTTATTTGCTCGTTCATGCAACGAAAGAAAACAAAGCATTATATTTTGTTAACATGAAAGATGCATAGAGAAAAGGAAAACAAAATATTTAGCTGTAAATGCTGACTATTGAATGGTTAGAGGCTACGCGTTCGGTGAGGTTGTTGAGATGTTGTTGATGTTAGTATGTCTTTTAGTTTCTTAGTGATATTTTTTCGAGGTTTATTTAACTTCATTTGTTGTATGATGGTGTTAATGTCTAGTTCATTTTGTAGATATACATCAAGGTTATTCGTATTACGGATTTGAGATTGGTAAGGCGGTAATTTTACGATTTAGATCGACGTGCTCGTCTTAATGGTCACCACGCGCTCAAGACCATCCGAACTGGTGTGTAGTTCTTGAACTTGAGCGAGAACCCAAGACGATGGAGGAAGGTTATCCTCCTTGACTAAAACAAGGTCTCCGACCTTTATGTTTTGATGTTGTCGAAGCCATTTTGGTCGCTGCTGAAGTTGATGCGGATACGTTCCGTTCCATTGTTTCCAAAAGTTTTGTGTTGAAGGTATTTCCATTTGTCGAGATTTTTGACATTTCTTTCTTCCAAATTTCTGTCAGGAAGAGATTTAGTGGAGCTCCATAGAGAAAGTGTCCAGGGGTGAGGACCGTCAAGTCATTGGAATCTGTGGTCATGGGACACAAT
Organism: Volucella bombylans; assembly: GCA_949129095.1. NCBI lineage: Eukaryota > Metazoa > Arthropoda > Insecta > Diptera > Syrphidae > Volucella > Volucella bombylans. The sequence goes on from OX422142.1 coordinate 62,600,994, forward strand.
GGCCTTGAATTTAAGTATGCTTCGATTTGCATGAGGAGTGTGGCATATTCTTCGAACGTTAATCTAGAGGAGCCAATGGTTCTTTTCAAGTGGTGTTTAATTGACTTTACTCCTGCCTCCCAAAGTCCGCCAAAGTTTGGTGACGATGGAGGGTTGCAATGCCACGTTGTGTTTTGGGAAGCTAGGCTTTTTGTAACTTCTTTCTATCTAACTTGCTATCTTTTCTTAGCTCATTGTTCGCCCCTTTAAAATTGGTACCACAGTCACTACAGATGTTATTGCAGGCACCCCTTCTAGCCACAAATCTTCTAAACGCTGCAATGAAGGCGGCGGCGCTCAGATCGCTTACTAATTCAATATGAATTGCCTTTGTTGAGAGGCATACAAACACGGCAATGTACCCTTTTGAAAACCTATTGCATCTTCCCTTCCACACTTTTATCTCCACTGGCCCAACATAATCTACCCCCGTATTTGTAAAGGGTCTTGTGGCAATTACGCGTTCTGTTGGAAGACTGCCCATAAGCTGCAGTTGCGTTTTCGTGTTGTAGCGATGACAAGAAATGCATTTGTGGATCGTAGACTGCACCACTTTTTTCAAATTTCCATTATCCAGAAACAGTTTCTGATTTCCGCCATCATCATTTGTTGACCGCCGTGAAGAGTGCTTTTATGCACATCGCTAACAATTAGTTTTGTGAAGTGATGTGACCCACTGAGGATTATAGGATGCCGCTGATTGAATGTAAGCGATGCGTTTGCTAAACGACCACCTAGCCTTAATAAGCCCTCCGAGTCGAGAAAGGGATTTAAGTTGAGAATCGTGCTCCTCTTGAGAACAGGCTTTTTCTCTTCCAGTACCTGGATGTTTGCTCTAAATAGTTCATTCTGGACGACCTTGATGAGTTGTTGCTTAGATGAGAGCAGTTCTTCAGCTGTTAGAGGTTTCTTATCTAAAGATCTTCTTTCCCCCGATCTAAGATTGAAGAACTATCTGCGCCATATTGCCACAATTCGGATCAAACGTTTAAGTGTCGAGAATTTTTGAAAAAATGTGTAGTTGATGTCAACACACTGTGAACCTACATTCGCAAAATTTGTATGCATGTTTTTTATTACCTTGGTAACCAAATCGGAGTTATTATCTTTTTTATTTACTCTTTTAGTTTCTTTATCCGTCTCGGTTATGATACCTGGTACCCCGTTTACACAAAAGTTTCTTAGAAATGAGGGTCCGTGCCACCACATCTTGTTATTTATCAATTCTCCTGGCGATAGACCCCGTGATCCCATGTCTGCTGGGTTTTCCTTGGTGCCTACAGTCGCCAGCAGTTTGGGTTCTTGATTGATTGAATTTCTGCAACTCGATTTGCGACAAACGTCGTGCGTATCGCTGGGTCTCCCTTTATCCATGATAGGGTGATCATGGAATCAGACCATGCAAATATTTCTGGATTATTAAATTGTATGGCCTTTACAATTCTGTTTAATAGGCTGGCTAAGAGCAGAGCCGCGCAAGTTCTAGGCGTGGTAAAGATATGCTTTTGACTGGGGCAATTCTAGTTTTCGATGCCAACAGGTTTATGCACTCCTGTCCATGGCACAAAACGCGTGCATAAATTACAGCTGCACACGCTTTCTCGGAAGCGTCACAAAAAACATGCAATTGCACCTCCGCTTCGTCTGTATATCCAATCCAACGTGTGATTTCTAAATGATGCAATTGTTTTAGCCCAGCTCGTAATTCCACCAAGGTTTTTCGATCTTGTAAGGAATCGGTGTGTCCCAAGAACATTCAATGCGCCAAAGTTCTTGTAATATTAGTTTCGCTTTGACGATACTCGGAGCCAGCCATCCTACAGGATCGAACAGTCGAGAGATATCTGCGAGCACGCATCGTTTCGTATATTTATCAACCTCAGGTAATATTATTTTAAACTTAAATATATCTCTTGCTGGCTGCCATTGAATGCCCAATATTTTAATCTTATGAATCAAAATTTAGAGGAAGATTTACTTCTCTTTGATTTTCAGGGACTTGCTCTAAAATCTTTGGAGAATTGCTAGCCCATTTACGTAACGGAAATCCAGCTGACTGTAACGTAGCTAGAAGGTCTCGTTGCAGTTTAGCCGCCTCTTCTTCATTGTCTGATCCATAGATAAGATCGTCCATGTAAAAGCCTTCGGTAAGTACCTTTGTGACTTGTGGGTTTGAATTTTCAACATCAGTTGCAAGTTGGTGTAAGGTACGTACTGCTAAATAGGGCGCTGATGCAATACCGAATGTGAGCGCATATGTTCTCATAGGATCTTCTTTCCTGGTTCACCACAAAATCAACTGATATTTGGTATCTTCTTCCGCTATCCATATTTGACATCATGGTACATCATGGCAATGTCCGCCGTAAATGCCACCTTAAATTTCCTCTATTTGGCTATGATGTCTATGATGTCCGGCTGTAACCGTGGTCCCACCATTAAATAATCGTTTAATAATTTTCCATTGGAAGTCTAACATGAAGCGTCAAGAACTACTCGCAGCTTTGTAGTGGAGCTAGACTCTTTCAATACCGCATGGTGCGGTAGAAAATAGTTATCGCTATTTATTCGCTCCAATCCAAGTGGCACTGCCTTCATATGTCCTAGTGTAACATATTTTTTTCAAACAGTTTTTATAAGCTTCCTGCAATTTTGGCTCAGTAGCTAACCGTTTTTCGATTTGGTATAGTCTTGCCATGGCAGCTCCTTTTGAATTTCCTAGTATTGGGCGAATATTTTTTTTGAAAGGAAGCCGAACCTCGTACCTACCATCACTTCGTCTTCTGACAGTCTGTTTGAAATCTTGTTGACACCTCTCCTCCTCTGCTGTTAACTTTCTCACACCGAAGGCTTCTTCTATCTCCCAAAATTGTCCTAGTAGCGCGTCTAAGGAGTTATATTGACTCTGTACCGTGATTGTTACTCTGCAACTGCGTGTTAGTGCTTCCCGTCAGGATCCAACCCAATTCAGTTTGTTGTTGCAATAGGAGTTCCCATTTTACTTCTTACTAATCCTTTTAAAATTATGGATGCATATACATCCGCACCTAACAAAATGTCTATCTTCCCTGGGATATCATACGTCGGATCTGCCAACGCAAGTTTCGAGATGTGATCCCACCCCTTCTTTTGCACCTGGTGAGATGGCAGCAGTGAAGTCAGACGTGGGAAAACAAAACATTTAACATCAAGAGAAAATGACCTCTTTGTTCGCGAGAAAATTGTGAGGTGAACTTGATAGTATGAAGTACCAGTGGACGTTAATCCTAAACCAGTGACTTTCGTTAATATCTTTTCCCTTCTAACTTTGATGAATGGAACGGCATTTTCGGTTATAAATGTGGCCTCAGAGCCCGGATCGATGGCTTGTTCCATAAGGTGCAAAAATTCACCAGCACAGTAGCCAACAATGCCATAGTTCGCATTTGGCTAAAATGCGCATTGAAGTTCACCTTTGATGTTGAGGGGCTATCGCATTCACCGTCTATGCCTGTTGTTCTATTGTTGTATTGAGAGTTATTACGCCCTTGAGTATCTGCATTTTGTTCAAAGTGTTGGTTGTTTTCCAGGGGTGTAATGGTTTTTTGCGTTTCTAAGTGTAATAGCGTATGGTGTTTATGGCCACATTTGTAGTAACGATTGCTGCTGCTTGATGCATGGTGATCATGTCCTAAGCATCTATACGATTCTTTACATCCATATTTTGAAACTACTTGCAATGGCGAATGCAGTGCGAAGCATTGCATAATCGACATCGAAAATGTTTACCGGTCTGTGAGCTTAAGTGAAAGTTACTAGATTTCTTCCCGGACATATTAGGTGCTGTCTGCTTTGAACCATTTCTTAGTTCTTGGATGTTTTCAAGGAAGCTAAATCGACCTTCAATAAAGGACGTGGAGGTTTTCCAGTCTTGAAGGACCTTGTATGTGCCTAATTTATTTTCCCAATCTATTTGAGTTTATAATAACATATATCAAGATACAATCCCATGCATCGTCTGTAATTCCAGGATTAGTTAGAGCATGGACACATTCTACACTTGTATCATGCAGAGACTTCAAGCCTGCAGCGGATTCATTAACAAGCTTGTCTTGTTCCATAAAGATCCTTAGCTGCGTATTAACTAGCTTACGCTTGTTTTCAAACCTTTCGGTTAATATTTCCCATGCCGATGTATAATTTCTTCCGTCGATAGGAAGGTGTTGAACTAAGCATGCGGCTTCGCCACAGACGTATGTTTTTAAATAACGTATTCTTTGAATATCAGAGAGATCAACGTTACGATCTATCATATCCTCGAATAAATTACGAAATTCAATCCACTCTTCGAACTTGCCAGAGAATGGCTTTATTTGAATTGGAGGAAGATGAATTTCACAAACTGAAGATTTTGTTGTGTTTAACCGAGAGGTTTCTAACGTGGCATCGGTAGTTTCCGCAAATTTATATTTCATCACGCAATTGACCAACAAAAGTGAAATAAATCTTTTTAATTTTCAAAAAAGTTTCACCCGCGAAATAAGCTTCTTTGAGAGAATCTGCGTTACTATTGACGATAGCAGTGTGATCTTTTTTAACCCGTCTAAATAGTTCTTCTAAGTCCTGTAATCGCGCACTCACGTACCCCCTTAACTTTCGCGACACGGTATCTTTTTGGATTTCGTCGAAATCGTTTTCTAACTCTTTAAGAGCCAATTCTTGAGCTTCGATATACCTTGACAATTTCGACATGGTAAAGGCAAATTCACACACTTTAGTTTGTTAACAGAAGATAGTTTACAAAGATATTCTTTATTTTATTTGCGGTGGAGAATTTTTTGAAATTAAGGATTTTTAATAAATTTTATTTCTTTTCATTATAAAAAAGATGGAAAAAGATAAATTCCTACCTTTAGTTTCGGCTTTGATTGTAAGAAGCTTCTTTGTTCCTCTTCAGGAGAGATTCTATTAGCACCGCTACTATCGTTGGCTATCCGTTGTTCTGTTTCTTGTCCGCTTCCAAACCACTTGATGACCGTTGCCAGTTGACTTTGTTGAAGCACCAGCTCCTTTCTTCCAATGTCTTTCAATTGGATGTCTGGAGTCCGTTGTATTTTGTTGAAGTTACCGCTCCTTTCTTCCAATGTCTTTCAATTGGATGTATAGAGTCCGTTGTATTTTGTTGAAGTTACCGCTCCTCTGGTCACTGTCCTTTTTGGATGAAGCAACAGCTTGTTCCTTGGAGCCTGTTAACTTTGTTGAAGCAACAGCTTTTCTCCTTGTAACCGTTGATTTATTTGAAGCAACAGTTTTATTCGATTCGACACAACCGTTCGAAGTCAAGCTACAACTTTCTTTTAATTGTCTTTTTGTCAATTTTATTTTTCTTTTCACTTATTTAACACTGGTTTACTTTAATATCGAAGGACCATGTTTTATACTTAGATGAAGTATAAAATATAATTTTGAATTTAAAATGAAACGCAAGAGATAAAGACGTTACAATTTTATTATTCTTCCGATTCAAATGACTGGCGATTAGTGTCGAGGAAACATGTCTCATGAGATGAAGAAACTTCGGTGTCTAACAGCTGTTATGCTTTACTTTTATATACATGTGTCAATGAACTCTTAAATATTCATATCATATGTAATGACACTTATGTGTTTGTACATTATGTTTATACCTATTAAAATTTATAATGCCCCATATATAAATTATGAAGTTAGACTGTGACTATTAACCTTATGGAACTATAGGTGTATGCTTTCTATCTTTTTAAGTCGGCCGTTAATATAAAGTTTTTAACCTAGCATCAGTAGCGACACTAGATGTGTCATATTGGTTTTGGACGATGCTAGAGAGAGAGAGCATGCATCTTAACAATCTGGCCTTGCACATTTGACAGTTCAGGTGTTTTAGTTAGTTATTTTCTATTATTTTGGTTGTGGTTTTATCTACGCGCTTACAATTTGTGTTTTCATGTTCGTCAAAACTAGTGTTCGAAGATATCAAAGTTGCATTTCCAACCAGCGTTCTAGTTATATCTCGACCAGTCCAACGCGCAGGAAACCCTTTCACCTTTTCATCGCCTCAAGTGTCAAATGTCTCTGATTATCAGGTAGTAACTGGGACCTTTCTTCAGTTTTATTTATTTCCTTTCTAAGTTCCGCCAGCATGGCACTTGCTATTTACCTCCTTCCGCAGTGGCTTTGGTGTTTAGAGCCTTGTACTCCTTCCAAAACGGATAATTGGATTGTTTTTCTGCTATCAGGCGTTTAGGTAAATACGTACTGTGTGGTTTCTAAAGTTTCTAATGGTCTTAATAAATATAAAAGGACTAAATGTAAAAGGACTGTTGTGCTCCGAGAGGATAGCAAAAATGATAGCAGTTTTGAGATTTAGAAAAAAACTAACATAATTTGTATTGCTCTGGGGAAGATTGCGAATTCAAGGTTTGGACTTGAGCAGAAATTAAACTATTAATTTCCATACCTTTAGAGATAGAAGCGGATATATTAGCGCCAGATGAAAAAAAAACAGTTTTCAGTATGTAATGTATGTAAACTAACTTAGATAGTTACACAAAATTGTCAAAATGAGCTTTTTAGAGATTGTGCTTTTTGAAAATTAATTTTCTCGTCTTCCGCATTCATTAAACGCTAGAATGTTAGTAATTGATTTATGGACATAATTTTGACAGCTGCAGTAAAAGTGCTGCTATTTTTTTACATTAATAAATTCACCCCTACTTTCTACTTTTCGCGCGCGTGTAACGGTTGATTTTTTGATTTGTTAGATTTGAATTAAAAGTACAAGTTATAGCGAAAAGTATTTACTTTGAATGGCTAACTTCCAAAATATTGCATTTTTCACCTAACCTATAGGGTTTTCTTATAAAAATGAATTGTGTTAAACCATGGAGAAGTTTTTCCTTCTTTGATGAGCTCAATGAAATTACGTGTGAATTGTATTGCATGAACATAATGGGATTTTGAGTGTTTCTTCAAGTTTGTTAAGTGGGCTTAAGCAAAGTCTCAATAGAGTGGGACATTCACTGCGGAATTTTGAGAGCTGACACAAAGAAAATTGTTTTCATTGATTTTTGTGAGGATACTTATTCCTTCCATTGCAAGATGAAATAATCTTGCCATTTATAATTTTCTTAATTCATTTTCCATTTTATTTTTTCCTGTAGGAAACCAATATGAATGAAAACAATTTGACAGATATTCAGTTTGCTGAAGTAAATTATGGGTAATTTGAACGTTTGACAGAAATTAGATGGGCTTTTCGATCGGTGTTGAAATAAGGTTAATCCCACTAAAGACTATTATTGATAGATCTTAAGTTTCTACTCCACATCGTGTAACTAATTAATTGATAATTTGAACAAACAATACTTGTTATGTCATACAATTTTACAACAATTTAATTTTATTGAGACATAACAAAAGTTCGATCATTTAGGTTTTGTATTCACAAAGTATATAAATGTGGCCGACTTTAGTAAGTATGTCTGGCTATTTGAAACTGAACAAAATGTATCTTTTATCATTTTATGTACACTAGCATTGCTGACATAGACTCTGGTTTTCTGACAGCCCATATTTACGACTTATGTGCTAAATCATTTAATTTACATTCTTTTGATGCCAGAACTATAACCTCACTAATAAGGTCACAGCTCGCACCAAATATATAAATAGGAGGACAATAAGAATTTTTTTTAACATTTGATGGCCTACTGCTATAATTATTTTTATTGGATCCACTCTGATTAGGATCACTTCTTGAGTTTGTCTTCCATTTTCGTGTTACTGCAAAACCGGTTTCCATCGACTCGCTCTCTGCTAGAGGTGAAAAGGGGTTGTTGGTTAAGTTACGAGTAGCATGCTTAGCTGAGCGAATTGATGTATCGTCTGCGAAATTTCTCTTCCTTTTCTTAATATTGGATTGAAAATGACTATCTGATCGCTTCAAGTTGCTAATGACTGTTGTCCAACTATTTGGACTGTCATCACTATCTGTGATATTAGGTGTGTTTTTTTACACGCGTATACTCGCTAACTCAAAAATGGCACAAAAGAACGAACATCCCCGCTTGGCAATTTCGTTATAAAAATCTGGTAGCACATACATTTTAAAGACATGCTGTCAACTTTCAAAAATTATTATTTATTATTTATATTATTATTATACTCGTCCTTTCTTGCTTAATAAAATTTTAGCAGCCCCAATATCTCCTCCTTAGTTCACAATTTTCGTTTGCTGATAGATGGTAGAAATATTATAAATAAAGAATTATTCACATTTTTTGAGGTTTAAAATGTTTCTACGTACCTCTTAACACTTCCGGACATTTCTTTCTTTTAATTTAATTCATTGACGGAATGTCACATTTGTGTCTAATTCTTGACATTTCATCATAATTTATCTATAATACGAGTATTCGATAAAACATAAGAAACAAGATTCTGGTATCACTGTTTCTATCGTCGCTTAGAACTTATCGTTGATAATTGTCCTCGCTATCTCAAGCGAATACACGATATCGCGTTGTTGTTATTGCCATGTAAATTTTTGAGTTAGCGAGTATAGGCGTGTAAAAAAACACACCTATTATTTTGATGAAGATTCTCATAATCAGAAATGTTGATTGACATCATGGATTTACTGGTCAACAAATCATTTTTTTTACTGTCTTGCTGATTGATTTTTGAGTCACATGTACTAGCTTGGACTACATTCGAACACTTGCTAATGTTGGATGTGAGCATATACTCTTCAAAATAACTAGGCACTACACTAGGTTTTTCGTAATTATTTTCGATTATAAAGAGTCACTGTCTCGAAAAAATTTGTCGCACGAACTTATTATTCCTTCTGGTTGCCTTCGTTGCCTCGAAACACGTCCGCCTTCGACGATGAGTCACACGCCACCTTAGATATGACTAAAAACCTTGTTATGTCATACTCCTTACCCGTTAGGAATTTTTTAGACATCAAGTAAGAAAGCTATCGAGATCTTCTTGAAGGAGAATAGAGTCTTGGGTTGAAGGAATAGTTTTAGAAAACTTAGTGTCGGGGCAGTGGCTAAAAACGATTTGATAAAACCAAGTTATGAGTTGGCCTTGGGGGTTATCACATCAATATGAAAATGTATAATATTGTGATAACCACTTAAATGTGAGCAGCGACATCTAGCAGAAAATGTCGAAGACCAGAAGATTTCGATACTGGAATAACAAAGTCTCGACTGGAGAGTGGAATCGAATTTTCTAGCAAATTGGAAATTGTATGGGACGCTGGATGGCGAGGATTGTTCTCGAAGTATGTCATTCGAGTATAAATACCAGCATCCCAAAGGTATGCAAATCAGTTCTAAAGTGAAATTTGAAGTGTTAATTAGGAGAAGTAATTAAGTGGTTTAAGTAAAAGATAAGAAAAGTATAAGTGGTTGAGAAATTGGATTGTATTGAGAGAAACAATTAAATAGTGATTTGTATTGAAAAGAATAATTTGTACCCACACAAACATTTTACATTGGTGTCAGAAGTGGGATAGGACTTATTGTGTGTAAAAAAAAAAAAAAAAAAGAAGTGTTTTCTGACTATTTGAAAAAGCTAGAAAGGGTCGAAAACTATTGCAGTTGACCCTCGTCCAACTCAAATCCGAGTTGAACAAGAGAAGCCTCAGCGCCAGTGGAGGAAAAAGTGACCTGGTGCTCAGACTTCAGGAGGCTTTGAACAACGAGGGTCATGATCCTGATGCATATTCCTTTGATGTTGACGAGGATGAACAGACAAGTACCGGCAATGATATGGCTGCGATGATACAACTCCTCTTGTTAAAAATGGACGAACAGAAGAACAGTCTCGACCAACAAAAGAAAAATCTGGAAGAACAGAAGAACAGTCTGGAACAAAAAATGGACGAACAGAAGAGCAGTTTCGACGAACAAAAGAATAGCCTCGAACAAAAGCTGGATGAACAAAAGAAAAATCTAGACGAGCAGAAGAGCAGCATTGAACAAAAATTCAACGAACAAACCAACAATCTGCACGGTCTTCAACAGAAAATGGATGAACAAAAGAATAATCTGGAAGAACAAAAGAACATTCTCCAGCAAAAATTGGAAGAAATCGATGACAAATTTGAAAGAATAGAGAAGAACGTTGATGACAAATTTGATAGAATAGAGAAGAATGTTGGCGAAAAATTCGAGGAAATGGACAGCAAAGTTCAGCAACTGGCAAAAGAGCTCGACACAGTGCGAAAACAGAAACTGCGAGAATGTTCTTTAAGCGGTCCAAGGAGAAAAGATTTGAAGCCTCCCTCATTCGATGGCCAGACCTCATGGTCTATTTATAAGAAGCAGTTTGAAATGGCTGCCTGTGCAAACGACTGGGACAATGAGGAAAAGTGCTTTGCCCTAACAATGGCCTTGCACGGTCCTGCAGCAGAATTGTTGCAAACAGTAGACATCGAAAAGCATAAAGATTATGTGACTTTAGTGCAGGCTATCGAGAAACGGTTTGGAGACAGCCACATGCAGGAGGTCTACAAGGTCCAATTGCAAAGCCGAACGCAGCAAAGAGGAGAAACACTGCAGCAGCTCCAAGCAGACGAGAGTAGACTTGCACATCTGTCATACCCCACCGCAGGCCAGGAAATTATCGACGAAATGGCAAAAGATGCATTTATCAGGGGAATTGCAGATTCGAAGCTACAGTCAGCAGTAAGGATGGCCGGGAAAAGAACCCTTGCTGAAGCACTTGCCTTCGCTCTGGCGATGGAAGCAGCCAATCGGGCTTCCAGGGGAACACATTTCGTCAGGGAAGTAACATCTATCGAATGCTCCTGCACAAGAATTAGTGCCGAGGAACGAGATACGCGACGGGATAGACGGATAATACGCTGCTGGAATTGCAATAAAATAGGACACCTTCAAAGGCAGTGTAAAGAACCGGTGCGACGAAAAGACTGCCCTCACTGTGGTGGCAAGCCAATAGAGGAAGAAACCAGCAGAAACAGCTATCAAGAAACCGGTCAACCTTCCCGAAGCCATCAGTCGGGAAATGCTTAAGCACCAACTTCGCGGGGCAGAAGTTGGTAGCAGGAGTCGACGGCCCCAGGACCATCATCCAAGTCTCGCTGGCAAAACGACGCAGCGAAAGCCTTCTAGTAGAAGTAGTCAGTGAAAAAGAAAAATGGATGGCAACAATAGACACCGGTGCCACGGCCTCAATCATCAGGAGGAATCTTGTGCAGAAGTCTTGGCTGCATAACACTAGCAGCTGCAGCTTGCGAACAGCTACAGGAGCAACGTTTAAGGTATATGGTGAAGTCCGCATAAAAATCCAACTGGCCGGAATAACATTCACTCACGCGTTTCTGGTAGCTGACATATGTGACGAGTGCATCATTGGTACAGACTTCATGAGAGAACATGGACTTGTAGTCGACTTGGGGGCACAAACCCTGAAATACAGAAACATGGAGATACCAATGATATACGGAAACGCCAATACCACAGTCTCAAATGTCGTCATCTGCAGCAATCAGAGTCTAGAGCCTTCGTCAGAAGCAATTTTGTGGGCAAAAGTGGAAGGTGGTCCTGGTAGCCACCGATTCTATTTGATGGAGCCAGAAAAGAAAAGAGACTTCATGGTGCGAAAGACCTTAGTGGAGCCAAAGAACAACATGGTCCCTGTAAGGATTCTAAATCCAAAGACATTCAGTGTAAAGGTGAAAAGGGGGAGATAGTGGGAAATGGCGTACCTGTTGAGGCTATATCGACCACAACGGAAAAAAAGTGTGCAAAACCGGTCACAACAGTTCAGAGCATAAAAATCAAGAACAAAATTCTCAGCCTCTGTAATCTGGACGAAGATCAGCGAATCCTGGCAGAAAAACTAATCGGTGAGTACGCTGGTATATTTGCTACACAAGACGGAGAATATGGACGTACGCATATTGTTCAACACCACATTGACACCGGAGACGCTCGACCAATCCGTCAACCTGCAAGGCGTCTTCCATTGGCAAAGCAAACAGAAGTTGCCGAAATGATGTCGAAGATGAAAGCTGAGGGAGTGATTGAAGAATCGCAAAGTCCGTGGGTCCTCGTGAAGAAGAAAGATGGCAGCATGAGATTTTGTGTAGACTACCGACGTCTCAATGATGTCGCTAAAAAGGACAGCTACCCACTTCCGAGAATCGATGACACTTTGGATATGCTTTCTGGAGCGAAATGGTTTTCAACACTTGACTTGAAGAGCGGTTACTGGCAGGTAGAGATAAATCGTACGGATCGTGAGAAAACTGCCTTCAATACAGGAAGCGGTCTTTGGCAATTTGCAGTGATGCCGTTTGGACTGTGCAACGCTCCGGCCACCTTCGAGCGACTAATGGAACGAACATTGCAAGGACTCACCTGGAAAACCTGCCTAGTATATTTGGACGACGTTATCGTCATAGGTAAGACGTACGAGGAGCACCGCGAAAATCTAAAAGAAGTGTTTGAGAGGCTACGAAGTGCTCATTTAAAGCTCAACCCAGAAAAGTGTGCCTTGTTTCGTTCGGAAGTAAAATATCTGGGTCACATTATATCAGCGGAAGGAGTAAGAACGGATCCTGACAAAATCGAAGCCGTGAAAAGTTGGCCTTCTCCAAAAGATAAACACCAACTGAGAAGCTTCTTGGGCCTCGCCACGTATTACAGAAGGTTTGTAAAGGATTTTGCTGGCATTGCAAAGAGCCTGTATCAACTTACGGAAAAAGGCCGACAGTTCAGGTGGTCTGGAGAATGCGAAAAAGCATTTCAAGAACTGAAGCGACAGCTGTGCAATGCCCCCATCTTGGGTTACCCGACGCCCGGAAAAATGTTCATCGTGGACGCAGACGCTAGCAATGTTGGGGTCGGAGCTGTGATCTCCCAAGTTCATGACGGTCAAGAGAAAGTGGTCGCATATTACAGCAAAGTACTCTCCAGACCTGAACGGAACTACTGTGTAACCCGGCGCGAGCTTCTGGCTTTAATTCTGGCTACGAAGCATTTCCATAAGTACCTCTACGGACAAAAGTTCATTCTCCGGACAGACCACGCAGCTCTGAAATGGCTACTCCAATTTAAGAACCCTGAAGGCCAAGTTGCAAGATGGATCGAGCAGTTGCAGGATTACGACTTTGAAGTGCAACACCGCAAGGGAACACTCCACTCAAATGCTGATGCTCTCTCTCGTCGACCATGCGGAGTAAAATGCGAACACTGCAATCGTAAAGAAGCAAAAGAACAAGCAGCTATCCAAATGATCAGGATTGAGCCAATAGAGGGTTGGAGTATAGACGAAATCCGTTCCTCCCAACAGGCAGACAATGACATCGAACCAATATTGGCCTGGAAAGAACACGAGGAAAGACCAAGCTGGCAGCAGATATCAAATCGGAGCCAAACTCTGAAGGCATACTGGGCACAGTGGGACTCGCTTTTTGTGCAAGATGGATTGCTGAAGAGAAAATGGGAAAGTGCAGATGGGACAACATCTCGTATGCAGCTAATTGTGCCACGGTCCAGAGTCAACCAAGTGCTCCATGAAATACATGACGGAATCTCAGGAAGCCATTTGGGAATAAACAAGACGTTGGAAAAGGTAAGGGAACGTTTCTATTGGCTAAGCGCTAAACAAGATGTCGAGAATTGGTGCAAAAAGTGCATAAGATGTGCGGCTACCAAGGGTCCAAAAGTAAAGCCACATGGACAAATGCAACAATACAATGTCGGAGCACCTTTCGAACGAATAGCCATCGACATCGCTGGGCCGTTTCCCGAAACCTTTAATGGAAACCGATATACTCTCGTAGTCATGGACTACTTCAGTAATTGGCCGGGAGTGTTTGCCATCCCAAATCAAGAGGCTAAGACCGTAGCCGAACAGATAGTCAACAACTGGGTGAGCAGATTTGGGGTCCCAATGGAGCTGCACTCTGATCAAGGGCGAAACTTTGAATCAAAAGTCTTCCAAGAAATATGTCAATATTTGGGAATAAGAAAGACAAGGACAACGCCACTACACCCTCAATCTGATGGAATGGTCGAGCGATTCAATCGGACCTTGAATGAGCATCTATCTAAGGTTGTCAGCAACTGCCAGCGGGATTGGGATCGACACATACCCCTCTTCTTAATGGCCTACCGAAACGCGGTCCATAGCTCAACAGGGCACACACCATCCGAGATCTTATTTGGTCAAACAATTCGGTTGCCAAGTGAGGCAAAATTCGGATCCCCACCGACGGAGCCCAAAGAGGTGAACGACTACGTGAATGACTTACGCAGCAGGATTCATAAATTGCATGAAGACACCAGAGAAAAGATGAAGCTAGCAAGCAGCCGCATGAAAACTAGGTACGATATCAAGGCGAAATCTTCCGGTTTCAACGAAGGAGATCTGGTTTGGCTGTATAATCCTCAGCGTAAGAAAGGCAAATCACCAAAATTGCAACAGGACTGGGAAGGTCCATACAAGGTGATAACCCGCATTAATGATGTTGTCTACCGGATCCAGCGTGGGGATCGAGGAAAATTGAAAGTGGTCCATTTGGATAGAATGTGTCATTTCAACGGGATGCTGAATGACGAAGTTGTTCGGGGCGAACAACTGTAGGGAGGGAGCAATGTGATAACCACTTAAATGTGAGCAGCGACATCTAGCAGAAAATGTCGAAGACCAGAAGATTTCGATACTGGAATAACAAAGTCTCGACTGGAGAGTGGAATCGAATTTTCTAGCAAATTGGAAATTGTATGGGACGCTGGATGGCGAGGATTGTTCTCGAAGTATGTCATTCGAGTATAAATACCAGCATCCCAAAGGTATGCAAATCAGTTCTAAAGTGAAATTTGAAGTGTTAATTAGGAGAAGTAATTAAGTGGTTTAAGTAAAAGATAAGAAAAGTATAAGTGGTTGAGAAATTGGATTGTATTGAGAGAAACAATTAAATAGTGATTTGTATTGAAAAGAATAATTTGTACCCACACAAACATTTTACATTGGTGTCAGAAGTGGGATAGGACTTATTGTGTGTAAAAAAAAAAAAAAAAAAGAAGTGTTTTCTGACTATTTGAAAAAGCTAGAAAGGGTCGAAAACTATTGCAGTTGACCCTCGTCCAACTCAAATCCGAGTTGAACAAGAGAAGCCTCAGCGCCAGTGGAGGAAAAAGTGACCTGGTGCTCAGACTTCAGGAGGCTTTGAACAACGAGGGTCATGATCCTGATGCATATTCCTTTGATGTTGACGAGGATGAACAGACAAGTACCGGCAATGATATGGCTGCGATGATACAACTCCTCTTGTTAAAAATGGACGAACAGAAGAACAGTCTCGACCAACAAAAGAAAAATCTGGAAGAACAGAAGAACAGTCTGGAACAAAAAATGGACGAACAGAAGAGCAGTTTCGACGAACAAAAGAATAGCCTCGAACAAAAGCTGGATGAACAAAAGAAAAATCTAGACGAGCAGAAGAGCAGCATTGAACAAAAATTCAACGAACAAACCAACAATCTGCACGGTCTTCAACAGAAAATGGATGAACAAAAGAATAATCTGGAAGAACAAAAGAACATTCTCCAGCAAAAATTGGAAGAAATCGATGACAAATTTGAAAGAATAGAGAAGAACGTTGATGACAAATTTGATAGAATAGAGAAGAATGTTGGCGAAAAATTCGAGGAAATGGACAGCAAAGTTCAGCAACTGGCAAAAGAGCTCGACACAGTGCGAAAACAGAAACTGCGAGAATGTTCTTTAAGCGGTCCAAGGAGAAAAGATTTGAAGCCTCCCTCATTCGATGGCCAGACCTCATGGTCTATTTATAAGAAGCAGTTTGAAATGGCTGCCTGTGCAAACGACTGGGACAATGAGGAAAAGTGCTTTGCCCTAACAATGGCCTTGCACGGTCCTGCAGCAGAATTGTTGCAAACAGTAGACATCGAAAAGCATAAAGATTATGTGACTTTAGTGCAGGCTATCGAGAAACGGTTTGGAGACAGCCACATGCAGGAGGTCTACAAGGTCCAATTGCAAAGCCGAACGCAGCAAAGAGGAGAAACACTGCAGCAGCTCCAAGCAGACGAGAGTAGACTTGCACATCTGTCATACCCCACCGCAGGCCAGGAAATTATCGACGAAATGGCAAAAGATGCATTTATCAGGGGAATTGCAGATTCGAAGCTACAGTCAGCAGTAAGGATGGCCGGGAAAAGAACCCTTGCTGAAGCACTTGCCTTCGCTCTGGCGATGGAAGCAGCCAATCGGGCTTCCAGGGGAACACATTTCGTCAGGGAAGTAACATCTATCGAATGCTCCTGCACAAGAATTAGTGCCGAGGAACGAGATACGCGACGGGATAGACGGATAATACGCTGCTGGAATTGCAATAAAATAGGACACCTTCAAAGGCAGTGTAAAGAACCGGTGCGACGAAAAGACTGCCCTCACTGTGGTGGCAAGCCAATAGAGGAAGAAACCAGCAGAAACAGCTATCAAGAAACCGGTCAACCTTCCCGAAGCCATCAGTCGGGAAATGCTTAAGCACCAACTTCGCGGGGCAGAAGTTGGTAGCAGGAGTCGACGGCCCCAGGACCATCATCCAAGTCTCGCTGGCAAAACGACGCAGCGAAAGCCTTCTAGTAGAAGTAGTCAGTGAAAAAGAAAAATGGATGGCAACAATAGACACCGGTGCCACGGCCTCAATCATCAGGAGGAATCTTGTGCAGAAGTCTTGGCTGCATAACACTAGCAGCTGCAGCTTGCGAACAGCTACAGGAGCAACGTTTAAGGTATATGGTGAAGTCCGCATAAAAATCCAACTGGCCGGAATAACATTCACTCACGCGTTTCTGGTAGCTGACATATGTGACGAGTGCATCATTGGTACAGACTTCATGAGAGAACATGGACTTGTAGTCGACTTGGGGGCACAAACCCTGAAATACAGAAACATGGAGATACCAATGATATACGGAAACGCCAATACCACAGTCTCAAATGTCGTCATCTGCAGCAATCAGAGTCTAGAGCCTTCGTCAGAAGCAATTTTGTGGGCAAAAGTGGAAGGTGGTCCTGGTAGCCACCGATTCTATTTGATGGAGCCAGAAAAGAAAAGAGACTTCATGGTGCGAAAGACCTTAGTGGAGCCAAAGAACAACATGGTCCCTGTAAGGATTCTAAATCCAAAGACATTCAGTGTAAAGGTGAAAAGGGGGAGATAGTGGGAAATGGCGTACCTGTTGAGGCTATATCGACCACAACGGAAAAAAAGTGTGCAAAACCGGTCACAACAGTTCAGAGCATAAAAATCAAGAACAAAATTCTCAGCCTCTGTAATCTGGACGAAGATCAGCGAATCCTGGCAGAAAAACTAATCGGTGAGTACGCTGGTATATTTGCTACACAAGACGGAGAATATGGACGTACGCATATTGTTCAACACCACATTGACACCGGAGACGCTCGACCAATCCGTCAACCTGCAAGGCGTCTTCCATTGGCAAAGCAAACAGAAGTTGCCGAAATGATGTCGAAGATGAAAGCTGAGGGAGTGATTGAAGAATCGCAAAGTCCGTGGGCATCTCCAGTGGTCCTCGTGAAGAAGAAAGATGGCAGCATGAGATTTTGTGTAGACTACCGACGTCTCAATGATGTCGCTAAAAAGGACAGCTACCCACTTCCGAGAATCGATGACACTTTGGATATGCTTTCTGGAGCGAAATGGTTTTCAACACTTGACTTGAAGAGCGGTTACTGGCAGGTAGAGATAAATCGTACGGATCGTGAGAAAACTGCCTTCAATACAGGAAGCGGTCTTTGGCAATTTGCAGTGATGCCGTTTGGACTGTGCAACGCTCCGGCCACCTTCGAGCGACTAATGGAACGAACATTGCAAGGACTCACCTGGAAAACCTGCCTAGTATATTTGGACGACGTTATCGTCATAGGTAAGACGTACGAGGAGCACCGCGAAAATCTAAAAGAAGTGTTTGAGAGGCTACGAAGTGCTCATTTAAAGCTCAACCCAGAAAAGTGTGCCTTGTTTCGTTCGGAAGTAAAATATCTGGGTCACATTATATCAGCGGAAGGAGTAAGAACGGATCCTGACAAAATCGAAGCCGTGAAAAGTTGGCCTTCTCCAAAAGATAAACACCAACTGAGAAGCTTCTTGGGCCTCGCCACGTATTACAGAAGGTTTGTAAAGGATTTTGCTGGCATTGCAAAGAGCCTGTATCAACTTACGGAAAAAGGCCGACAGTTCAGGTGGTCTGGAGAATGCGAAAAAGCATTTCAAGAACTGAAGCGACAGCTGTGCAATGCCCCCATCTTGGGTTACCCGACGCCCGGAAAAATGTTCATCGTGGACGCAGACGCTAGCAATGTTGGGGTCGGAGCTGTGATCTCCCAAGTTCATGACGGTCAAGAGAAAGTGGTCGCATATTACAGCAAAGTACTCTCCAGACCTGAACGGAACTACTGTGTAACCCGGCGCGAGCTTCTGGCTTTAATTCTGGCTACGAAGCATTTCCATAAGTACCTCTACGGACAAAAGTTCATTCTCCGGACAGACCACGCAGCTCTGAAATGGCTACTCCAATTTAAGAACCCTGAAGGCCAAGTTGCAAGATGGATCGAGCAGTTGCAGGATTACGACTTTGAAGTGCAACACCGCAAGGGAACACTCCACTCAAATGCTGATGCTCTCTCTCGTCGACCATGCGGAGTAAAATGCGAACACTGCAATCGTAAAGAAGCAAAAGAACAGGCAGCTATCCAAATGATCAGGATTGAGCCAATAGAGGGTTGGAGTATAGACGAAATCCGTTCCTCCCAACAGGCAGACAATGACATCGAACCAATATTGGCCTGGAAAGAACACGAGGAAAGACCAAGCTGGCAGCAGATATCAAATCGGAGCCAAACTCTGAAGGCATACTGGGCACAGTGGGACTCGCTTTTTGTGCAAGATGGATTGCTGAAGAGAAAATGGGAAAGTGCAGATGGGACAACATCTCGTATGCAGCTAATTGTGCCACGGTCCAGAGTCAACCAAGTGCTCCATGAAATACATGACGGAATCTCAGGAAGCCATTTGGGAATAAACAAGACGTTGGAAAAGGTAAGGGAACGTTTCTATTGGCTAAGCGCTAAACAAGATGTCGAGAATTGGTGCAAAAAGTGCATAAGATGTGCGGCTACCAAGGGTCCAAAAGTAAAGCCACATGGACAAATGCAACAATACAATGTCGGAGCACCTTTCGAACGAATAGCCATCGACATCGCTGGGCCGTTTCCCGAAACCTTTAATGGAAACCGATATACTCTCGTAGTCATGGACTACTTCAGTAATTGGCCGGGAGTGTTTGCCATCCCAAATCAAGAGGCTAAGACCGTAGCCGAACAGATAGTCAACAACTGGGTGAGCAGATTTGGGGTCCCAATGGAGCTGCACTCTGATCAAGGGCGAAACTTTGAATCAAAAGTCTTCCAAGAAATATGTCAATATTTGGGAATAAGAAAGACAAGGACAACGCCACTACACCCTCAATCTGATGGAATGGTCGAGCGATTCAATCGGACCTTGAATGAGCATCTATCTAAGGTTGTCAGCAACTGCCAGCGGGATTGGGATCGACACATACCCCTCTTCTTAATGGCCTACCGAAACGCGGTCCATAGCTCAACAGGGCACACACCATCCGAGATCTTATTTGGTCAAACAATTCGGTTGCCAAGTGAGGCAAAATTCGGATCCCCACCGACGGAGCCCAAAGAGGTGAACGACTACGTGAATGACTTACGCAGCAGGATTCATAAATTGCATGAAGACACCAGAGAAAAGATGAAGCTAGCAAGCAGCCGCATGAAAACTAGGTACGATATCAAGGCGAAATCTTCCGGTTTCAACGAAGGAGATCTGGTTTGGCTGTATAATCCTCAGCGTAAGAAAGGCAAATCACCAAAATTGCAACAGGACTGGGAAGGTCCATACAAGGTGATAACCCGCATTAATGATGTTGTCTACCGGATCCAGCGTGGGGATCGAGGAAAATTGAAAGTGGTCCATTTGGATAGAATGTGTCATTTCAACGGGATGCTGAATGACGAAGTTGTTCGGGGCGAACAACTGTAGGGAGGGAGCAATGTGATAACCACTTAAATGTGAGCAGCGACATCTAGCAGAAAATGTCGAAGACCAGAAGATTTCGATACTGGAATAACAAAGTCTCGACTGGAGAGTGGAATCGAATTTTCTAGCAAATTGGAAATTGTATGGGACGCTGGATGGCGAGGATTGTTCTCGAAGTATGTCATTCGAGTATAAATACCAGCATCCCAAAGGTATGCAAATCAGTTCTAAAGTGAAATTTGAAGTGTTAATTAGGAGAAGTAATTAAGTGGTTTAAGTAAAAGATAAGAAAAGTATAAGTGGTTGAGAAATTGGATTGTATTGAGAGAAACAATTAAATAGTGATTTGTATTGAAAAGAATAATTTGTACCCACACAAACATTTTACATTGGTGTCAGAAGTGGGATAGGACTTATTGTGTGTAAAAAAAAAAAAAAAAAAGAAGTGTTTTCTGACTATTTGAAAAAGCTAGAAAGGGTCGAAAACTATTGCAGTTGACCCTCGTCCAACTCAAATCCGAGTTGAACAAGAGAAGCCTCAGCGCCAGTGGAGGAAAAAGTGACCTGGTGCTCAGACTTCAGGAGGCTTTGAACAACGAGGGTCATGATCCTGATGCATATTCCTTTGATGTTGACGAGGATGAACAGACAAGTACCGGCAATGATATGGCTGCGATGATACAACTCCTCTTGTTAAAAATGGACGAACAGAAGAACAGACTCGACCAACAAAAGAAAAATCTGGAAGAACAGAAGAACAGTCTGGAACAAAAAATGGACGAACAGAAGAGCAGTTTCGACGAACAAAAGAATAGCCTCGAACAAAAGCTGGATGAACAAAAGAAAAATCTAGACGAGCAGAAGAGCAGCATTGAACAAAAATTCAACGAACAAACCAACAATCTGCACGGTCTTCAACAGAAAATGGATGAACAAAAGAATAATCTGGAAGAACAAAAGAACATTCTCCAGCAAAAATTGGAAGAAATCGATGACAAATTTGAAAGAATAGAGAAGAACGTTGATGACAAATTTGATAGAATAGAGAAGAATGTTGGCGAAAAATTCGAGGAAATGGACAGCAAAGTTCAGCAACTGGCAAAAGAGCTCGACACAGTGCGAAAACAGAAACTGCGAGAATGTTCTTTAAGCGGTCCAAGGAGAAAAGATTTGAAGCCTCCCTCATTCGATGGCCAGACCTCATGGTCTACTTATAAGAAGCAGTTTGAAATGGCTGCCTGTGCAAACGACTGGGACAATGAGGAAAAGTGCTTTGCCCTAACAATGGCCTTGCACGGTCCTGCAGCAGAATTGTTGCAAACAGTAGACATCGAAAAGCATAAAGATTATGTGACTTTAGTGCAGGCTATCGAGAAACGGTTTGGAGACAGCCACATGCAGGAGGTCTACAAGGTCCAATTGCAAAGCCGAACGCAGCAAAGAGGAGAAACACTGCAGCAGCTCCAAGCAGACGTGAGTAGACTTGCACATCTGTCATACCCCACCGCAGGCCAGGAAATTATCGACGAAATGGCAAAAGATGCATTTATCAGGGGAATTGCAGATTCGAAGCTACAGTCAGCAGTAAGGATGGCCGGGAAAAGAACCCTTGCTGAAGCACTTGCCTTCGCTCTGGCGATGGAAGCAGCCAATCGGGCTTCCAGGGGAACACATTTCGTCAGGGAAGTAACATCTATCGAATGCTCCTGCACAAGAATTAGTGCCGAGGAACGAGATACGCGACGGGATAGACGGATAATACGCTGCTGGAATTGCAATAAAATAGGACACCTTCAAAGGCAGTGTAAAGAACCGGTGCGACGAAAAGACTGCCCTCACTGTGGTGGCAAGCCAATAGAGGAAGAAACCAGCAGAAACAGCTATCAAGAAACCGGTCAACCTTCCCGAAGCCATCAGTCGGGAAATGCTTAAGCACCAACTTCGCGGGGCAGAAGTTGGTAGCAGGAGTCGACGGCCCCAGGACCATCATCCAAGTCTCGCTGGCAAAACGACGCAGCGAAAGCCTTCTAGTAGAAGTAGTCAGTGAAAAAGAAAAATGGATGGCAACAATAGACACCGGTGCCACGGCCTCAATCATCAGGAGGAATCTTGTGCAGAAGTCTTGGCTGCATAACACTAGCAGCTGCAGCTTGCGAACAGCTACAGGAGCAACGATTAAGGTATATGGTGAAGTCCGCATAAAAATCCAACTCAGTTCAGTTCAGTTTAAATGCATTTTTATTTAACTAATTAATTTACTCTTACATGCTAGACAAAAAAATGCTTAAAAATTAGCTTAAATAACTTACAAATAATCTTATTCTAACTTACTGACCCCATGCGGGCGCTCTAAGCTAAACCTAACACTTAAACTATGTCTTTCGACGAATCTTACATTCTAATTTTATATTCAATTTAACATTACTTAATACTAGAACTAAGAAAATAAATTTTAACTAAAAACTTAGTAAATGGACTGTTTTTTTTATATTATAAAAACTTAAAACTAAAAACTTATAGACTACCTAACCTACTTAACCTACTTACATCTAAAACATACACACACATACATATACATATACATCCATAATACCTATATACTTAATATATAAGTATATGCATATATATATATATTTTATTTTATTTATTTTTTTTAATTTTTCATTTTTATTTATTTTTTTTGTGTTTTTATATATTTTTTTTTTCTTAAAAACTAACCTAATCCTACCTAAAGCTATGTAAGCCGGCCATGGCTAATAAAATAGTCAGACGACCGACTTTGCTTCCTATGGAGCTACCCAGTACTGGAGGAATTGGACGACGAAACTTCCCCTCCCTCAACCAGCCACCAAAATTGTTGGTGCTGCCGAGCAACATCCCTCATGTCGCGACTCCCTACCGCCCTACTGAACCGGAGACGCTCCGCACTGCCGTGTGCGACGTCTCTGTCGTAGTTGAGTCGCCTGTCCGCAGCTGTTCGAGCGACGTGGAAGATTAGCGGAACCGCCAATCTGTCCTGGACCAGACCTTTACTATCTAGATAGAGGAACGCTTCTGGAGGAATAAAGCCGTCAAAGCGAACTCTCTCGTGATACATATAATTGGGGTAGAAAGCCCCGGAGATCAGGTTGTTCGATGAGGTCTTGCAATGTGCCTTCGAGTTAACTTAATGACGAAATTGTCCACTCTTATTAGGTTCGCCTTATTGTATAAGACCTCATTAGGATAGAATTTTATGTACTCAGACTCTGGTGTTCTGTATAAGCGAAGACAAGTCCTAAGACAAGCCCTCTCAAACACCCGAATCTTTTCCAATAAACTTGCTCTCACGTTAAACCACACGGGACATCCAAATACAAGCATAGGCCGGATAAGGGCCATGTAGCAGATCACCTTCACCCTCGCATCGAGTTGGCTGTTATAAAACAGTCTCTTTGTAAGGGCAAAAGCACCTTTGGCTCTGGCCAGAGAAACATCTATATGTTTGTTAAAATACAGAAATTGATCTAGCCAGATCCCAAGGTATCTGACTACATTTCGACAAGCAATGGGCTGTCCGTGTTGTCCGACGATAGAAAACTTTCGCCAATTCTTTCTGGTATCCCTAGAGGCCCCAGACAACGGCGTCCTAAACAGAATAGTTTCCGACTTCTGAAAGTTGATTTTCAACTTCCAGTCATCGCAATATCGCTTAATTTTGTCGAAGTCACGCTGCAAAAGCATATTAATGACCTCAATCTTTGGACCTGTTCTATACGCGATTAAGTCGTCTGCGTACGCTATGGCATGGTGAAGTGAACCTATCAGATCACTTGTGTAAATGTTGAACAGGATCGGCGAATTTACCGCACCTTGTTGCAGACCGTTTTTAATGTTAAATGTTCCAGCAGAAGTCACATCGCCATTCTTCACGATGAACTGTCTACTGGAGAGCATATCAAAAAGAATATACAGCAATGGTTTACTAAGGCCCAACCTGTCCAGCTTGAAAAAGAGTCCCTCTAACCATACGGTATCGAAGGCCTTCTCCAAGTCAATCAGGCAGGCACCACTGCACTGTTTCTTGCCTTTGTTCCATTGATAAAAATCCAACTGGCCGGAATAACATTCACTCACGCGTTTCTGGTAGCTGACATATGTGACGAGTGCATCATTGGTACAGACTTCATGAGAGAACATGGACTTGTAGTCGACTTGGGGGCACAAACCCTGAAATACAGAAACATGGAGATACCAATACCACAGTCTCAAATGTCGTCATCTGCAGCAATCAGAGTCTAGAGCCTTCGTCAGAAGCAATTTTGTGGGCAAAAGTGGAAGGTGGTCCTGGTAGCCACCGATTCTATTTGATGGAGCCAGAAAAGAAAAGAGACTTCATGGTGCGAAAGACCTTAGTGGAGCCAAAGAACAACATGGTCCCTGTAAGGATTCTAAATCCAAAGACATTCAGTGTAAAGGTGAAAAAGGGGGAGATAGTGGGAAATGGCGTACCTGTTGAGGCTATATCGACCACAACGGAAAAAAAGTGTGCAAAACCGGTCACAACAGTTCAGAGCATAAAAATCAAGAACAAAATTCTCAGCCTCTGTAATCTGGACGAAGATCAGCGAATCCTGGCAGAAAAACTAATCGGTGAGTACGCTGGTATATTTGCTACACAAGACGGAGAATATGGACGTACGCATATTGTTCAACACCACATTGACACCGGAGACGCTCGACCAATCCGTCAACCTGCAAGGCGTCTTCCATTGGCAAAGCAAACAGAAGTTGCCGAAATGATGTCGAAGATGAAAGCTGAGGGAGTGATTGAAGAATCGCAAAGTCCGTGGGCATCTCCAGTGGTCCTCGTGAAGAAGAAAGATGGCAGCATGAGATTTTGTGTAGACTACCGACGTCTCAATGATGTCGCTAAAAAGGACAGCTACCCACTTCCGAGAATCGATGACACTTTGGATATGCTTTCTGGAGCGAAATGGTTTTCAACACTTGACTTGAAGAGCGGTTACTGGCAGGTAGAGATAAATCGTACGGATCGTGAGAAAACTGCCTTCAATACAGGAAGCGGTCTTTGGCAATTTGCAGTGATGCCGTTTGGACTGTGCAGCGCTCCGGCCACCTTCGAGCGACTAATGGAACGAACATTGCAAGGACTCACCTGGAAAACCTGCCTAGTATATTTGGACGACGTTATCGTCATAGGTAAGACGTACGAGGAGCACCGCGAAAATCTAAAAGAAGTGTTTGAGAGGCTACGAAGTGCTCATTTAAAGCTCAACCCAGAAAAGTGTGCCTTGTTTCGTCCGGAAGTAAAATATCTGGGTCACATTATATCAGCGGAAGGAGTAAGAACGGATCCTGACAAAATCGAAGCCGTGAAAAGTTGGCCTTCTCCAAAAGATAAACACCAACTGAGAAGCTTCTTGGGCCTCGCCACGTATTACAGAAGGTTTGTAAAGGATTTTGCTGGCATTGCAAAGAGCCTGTATCAACTTACGGAAAAAGGCCGACAGTTCAGGTGGTCTGGAGAATGCGAAAAAGCATTTCAAGAACTGAAGCGACAGCTGTGCAATGCCCCCACCTTGGGTTACCCGACGCCCGGAAAAATGTTCATCGTGGACGCAGACGCTAGCAATGTTGGGGTCGGAGCTGTGATCTCCCAAGTTCATGACGGTCAAGAGAAAGTGGTCGCATATTACAGCAAAGTACTCTCCAGACCTGAACGGAACTACTGTGTAACCCGGCGCGAGCTTCTGGCTTTAATTCTGGCTACGAAGCATTTCCATAAGTACCTCTACGGACAAAAGTTCATTCTCCGGACAGACCACGCAGCTCTGAAATGGCTACTCCAATTTAAGAACCCTGAAGGCCAAGTTGCAAGATGGATCGAGCAGTTGCAGGGTTACGACTTTGAAGTGCAACACCGCAAGGGAACACTCCACTCAAATGCTGATGCTCTCTCTCGTCGACCATGCGGAGTAAAATGCGAACACTGCAATCGTAAAGAAGCAAAAGAACAGGCAGCTATCCAAATGATCAGGATTGAGCCAATAGAGGGTTGGAGTATAGACGAAATCCGTTCCTCCCAACAGGCAGACAATGACATCGAACCAATATTGGCCTGGAAAGAACACGAGGAAAGACCAAGCTGGCAGCAGATATCAAATCGGAGCCAAACTCTGAAGGCATACTGGGCACAGTGGGACTCGCTTTTTGTGCAAGATGGATTGCTGAAGAGAAAATGGGAAAGTGCAGATGGGACAACATCTCGTATGCAGCTAATTGTGCCACGGTCCAGAGTCAACCAAGTGCTCCATGAAATACATGACGGAATCTCAGGAAGCCATTTGGGAATAAACAAGACGTTGGAAAAGGTAAGGGAACGTTTCTATTGGCTAAGCGCTAAACAAGATGTCGAGAATTGGTGCAAAAAGTGCATAAGATGTGCGGCTACCAAGGGTCCAAAAGTAAAGCCACATGGACAAATGCAACAATACAATGTCGGAGCACCTTTCGAACGAATAGCCATCGACATCGCTGGGCCGTTTCCCGAAACCTTTAATGGAAACCGATATACTCTCGTAGTCATGGACTACTTCAGTAATTGGCCGGGAGTGTTTGCCATCCCAAATCAAGAGGCTAAGACCGTAGCCGAACAGATAGTTAACAACTGGGTGAGCAGATTTGGGGTCCCAATGGAGCTGCACTCTGATCAAGGGCGAAACTTTGAATCAAAAGTCTTCCAAGAAATATGTCAATATTTGGGAATAAGAAAGACAAGGACAACGCCACTACACCCTCAATCTGATGGAATGGTCGAGCGATTCAATCGGACCTTGAATGAGCATCTATCTAAGGTTGTCAGCAACTGCCAGCGGGATTGGGATCGACACATACCCCTCTTCTTAATGGCCTACCGAAACGCGGTCCATAGCTCAACAGGGCACACACCATCCGAGATCTTATTTGGTCAAACAATTCGGTTGCCAAGTGAGGCAAAATTCGGATCCCCACCGACGGAGCCCAAAGAGGTGAACGACTACGTGAATGACTTACGCAGCAGGATTCATAAATTGCATGAAGACACCAGAGAAAAGATGAAGCTAGCAAGCAGCCGCATGAAAACTAGGTACGATATCAAGGCGAAATCTTCCGGTTTCAACGAAGGAGATCTGGTTTGGCTGTATAATCCTCAGCGTAAGAAAGACAAATCACCAAAATTGCAACAGGACTGGGAAGGTCCATACAAGGTGATAACCCGCATTAATGATGTTGTCTACCGGATCCAGCGTGGGGATCGAGGAAAATTGAAAGTGGTCCATTTGGATAGAATGTGTCATTTCAACGGGATGCTGAATGACGAAGTTGTTCGGGGCGAACAACTGTAGGGAGGGAGCAATGTGATAACCAAATTGGAAATTGTATGGGACGCTGGATGGCGAGGATTGTTCTCGAAGTATGTCATTCGAGTATAAATACCAGCATCCCAAAGGTATGCAAATCAGTTCTAAAGTGAAATTTGAAGTGTTAATTAGGAGAAGTAATTAAGTGGTTTAAGTAAAAGATAAGAAAAGTATAAGTGGTTGAGAAATTGGATTGTATTGAGAGAAACAATTAAATAGTGAATTGTAACTGTACTGAATAAAGGGATTTGTATTGAAAAGAATAAGTTCTATCATTTGTACCCACACAAACATTTTACAATATTCTAGGGTCGCGAAGGGATCACGCTTGGGGTATAGGTTGGCAATGCAGAAAATAAAGTCGAGGAGAAGAGTGATTGAACTTACGTGAAAAAGTCATAGATTGACATTTGGAGATAATGAGCTCCAAGTAATTTCTTAGACACCAAGTGGAAAACCTATCGAGGTCTTATAGAAACTTGGGGTGAAGGAATAGTTTTGAAGAACTTAGTGAAAATGGATAAGGGACTGTGGCTAAAACGAGGATGAGAAGGCTGACCTAAAACAAATGCTATAATAACGGTTCTCCAGATAAACCGAGTGAGGACAATTTGAAAAGAATCAATTGATGAGATATTTTATCGAATGACTAAGCAATAACATAGATTTTGTTGCCATTTTCTGGCTGAAAGCACAAAGGATGCGAATTCGACTAAGTTTGTAGTGGTTGATTTACCCTTCAGAAATCCATGTTGGGGGATATAAGTGACTTGCACTGAAAGCTTAGAACTTTATACAAAAAACCTTGAAGCATTTTAGGTATGTAAAAAAGCTTAGAAATGGGACGATAGTTAGTTATTTCATTCTTCGATACCTTTTTGTGGACTGGGGTTATGTAGGAGTTCTTCCAAACTTGGCGGAAGTCCCCTCGTGTGAGGGATAGATGAAATAGAGTTTAAAATGTGTGCGAACGATTTGAGAATTATTTCTGGGAACCCGCCTGGCCCGTATAAAAATTAATCATCGAGATTTTGTTTCTTCGATAAGGCTAGGATAAAAAGATTGAGAGAGAGGGGCCATAAGAGAAATTGAGAATATGCTTAAAATATATAGGGTTAGGTACGAAGATGTTATCTGCAAATGATTGCTTAAAAAAGGTTGCAAAACAGGCGGCAATAGTATGTGGGTTGGTCGATGACATGTTACCGTCTAACCGGAGTAACCGTCTAATTTTCTTTTTTAGTTGACAAATTGATAAAAAGTCTTAAGATCGTTGATAAGGTTGGTCTGCGCGGTATCGAGAAAGCGCTGATGGCGTCAGTTATAGGTTTGGGTGAGCAAACCTCCAGTAGGTTCGAAGATAGTTAGAGTAATCAGAATAAGAATTGGTGCGAAGAAAAACTTCCAGCCAGGGAAAGTTGATAATGCTTCAAGCCGAGAAAAGAGCGAAATAAAATTAAATATTTCACTGTCAAAAATGGAGACAGCATCAGTTAAAGATAGATTGGTAAAATCCAAAGAAGGTTTTTTGATACAGATATTAATTTTGAGAAAATGAGCCTTATGGAAGTTGTAAGAGGAAAGAGTAGGGGAAGAACTGGACTGGGGTGCAGAGTTATGGAAAAATGAGAGAAAAAGTGAGAGATGAAAGTTATCTATAGGTGATAGCGTAAAGAGACAAATCTTACTGTGGAGTTAATGGGATCGCGATTAAAAATAAGGAGTTAGAAACGCCACTTATTTTGCATAGGCTTGAGTCTGTTATATGATCAATGTATATTCTTTTTCTATGTCTGGCATCAGATTTTTTTCCGTAAGAGCATATACATCGAGAGTGAGGCCATGAGATTCCAACAAAACAGCACGAGATTTGGAGCGCAAGCCTCTTGCGTTTTGGTAGTAAAATGTAGGAGAAAGTTTGTTGCGTGGAGGAAAAACAAGAGCAAGAGAAATAAGGTGAGAGAATCTTTTAGAGTGTACATTGCTCCGAAAAACAGTGAGGTTATCCGAAACCTTTTGGGGTTGAAAATTTTGTGGCACCTGTTGTAAAGATTCCTAAGACTAGTTATATCAGTAGGGAGGCCTACCTGCTAAATGGAGACCATGACTGTTATTTTGGTTTTTGTCTTGATGATAGGCGATAAAGAGACATATATTTTCGTATTCAATTTGATCTCTTAGCCTAGAGAGTGCATAACGACATTCCGAGGTATGTATATTTAGTTGGGCTAATTTAACGTTAGGACGTGAAAGTGGATCGATACACGTGTAACTGAGGAAGAAGGTGAGTTAAAAGCGCAATTTAAGATGTGTGAGCTAATTAAGTTTGGATATTTGGCTCCAGTTGTAAGATCGACATTATGAAAGCAGTTGGTAGTACTAGAGGGTGTCCCTGACCGTACCAGGGACAGGCATTAAATTAAAAGAAACGCGTTGATGTTGGGGCTTGGATTGAAGCGAGGCAATTGGTGTATTTGTCAGGAGACGTCATTGGTGGATAGGAGGGAAATTTTTGGTTTTAAGACTCTAGTTGAGTGGATTTGGGTGACTTATAAGTAGGTTTATTAGCTAAAACGTTGTTTCGTGTTTTAATGGTGAATTTATCCGTCCATTTAGAGAGGCGCATCATCCCAAATTTAAGGTTGGTGTTGCATGGGTTAACAACTAACTATTCATATGTGGTCGGTATGTGTATTGCAGCTGGAAATTACGTTTATTTTTATGGTGAGATATTGGGAACATTGTGCATTGGCTGATGGTGACGCCATGCCTCTTTTTGAAAAATTGGGAGATCCAAGCAACATTTGCGTAATTTGGGGTAGCTACTAACTAACTATCCTACCAAAGATATCTTCCTTTCGTTTCAAATCATACTTCGAAAATTGATCAGATATTGGTCCGTAGCTGTTGATTTGACTTACCACAGCAGTCTTAAGCGGTTAGAGAATCTTTGATAGCGCCATATTATATTTGGATTATAATTAGTAATTTTTAATTACAAAGGAGGCTACCTCTTTTCCCACATCCCTCAATCTATTCCAATTTCACCTAAAAATACTCGTATAGTAGCTCGACATTGGTTTCATTAAAAAAAGATTTATAATCAGTAGAAACTATGTATTCGTTAACCTTTCTTGAACAGGTGTAATACAATGTGTAATCCTGTTCTTCATTACTTGGAAAATTTATACGATCGTATTCAAAAAGTGGGTGGTGATAAAACAAAGCAAACCCAATAATAGCAGAATGCATTTCAAGAGGAATTTTAGAGTTACGTATTAGAATGTGGTCTAATAAAGTTGATGTTCCCATCTCTAGAAATTACTAGTAGTATTTATTTATTTAACCCGTCTGAAGATAGTACCTAACTCTAACTAATTTTTAATGCAATTTTTATCATAGTGTGATATCCGTTTGAATGTGAACAACGCGATCTATATCTGAATAACAGGCGATTTTCATATTTGAATGAATGGAGAATGGAAACTTTTCGCGGACATTCTAGTAAAATGGAAAAATGTATAGTACAGAACGTTCTCGAAAGCTGTCAGCGGAATGTATACATAAATATCAGGATCCCACATCTTGTGCAAGTCTGTTCTAAAATGGAATTTGAAATGTGAATTACGAGCAATGATAAAGTAGTTTAATTAAATGATAAAGTATTATAAAATAAAAGTGGTTAAAAAAGCGATTGAATTATAAATTGTAACTGTATTGAATAAAGCGATTGTGTTGAAAGAAATAAGTTCTATCACACAAACATTTTACAATAGTAATAACAGTTGATGTAACAATACCATTATTATTTGAGCATATCTTTTTTTTTTTTCAATTTCTGCAAGATTATTTACGAATTCCTGGTTAAATTGCGCAATACTAAAATCAGGTATCAGGTTTTTATATTATTATATTATACACTTATTTCCCAAATGCATTTATTTTATTTTGTAATTTTCATTAGCAAATATTCACATGAGTCGCTATCAAATTGAATATGATCGAAGTCAATATAGGGTGAGTTTGTAATTATAAAATAAAGTTTGTGTCCATAAATGTATAAGGACTGAATTACTATTCCAAATGTTTTAGTATAACTTGTGTCCATAAACGTCAAATGACTGTTGTATTGCAATTTTTGCAATAGTTTTTATTTTTCTGTAAAGTTGTAATCCGAGATGAAAGTACAAAATACGAGTAAGTAGCAGTATTTTGAAAAGAAAAACAAAAACAAGCACTAGCGGATTACATGTAACGGGTTTTCCAATAGGGACTTGACAACTTTGAATTTAATTTGTGAACGCACTCTTTCACTAATCATCAAACTGTCACTGTAAATTTATTCAGTAAACTCAACATTTTCATCAAGGTAAAGTACACGAACGAGCAACGTCTGCAAATTATAAAAATTTTCTACCGAAATTCGGAGTCGGTGACTGCAACTTTAAGAGCGTTAACTCCAATTTTCAGTCGTAATTGTCGCCCTAGTAGACATGCAATAACAAGTTTAGTGCAAAAATTTGAGTCTACATATTCGTTGTGTGATGTTGCCGTGTCAGTGATACAACGGGTTGGTCGAAGTGTCGAAAATATCGCTGCCGTTCAGGTGTCCGTAGCAAACGATTCAAATCAGTCAATTCCACGGCGTTCTCAAGAATTGGGCATTGCTCAGACCAAATTATAGCATATTTTGCGTAAGGATCTTGGTTTACACCCATACAAGATCAAGCTGACCCAAGAATTGAAGCCGATGGACCATTTGAAGCGACGTTCGTTCTCCGATTGGGTTCTGGAGAAGATGCGCCAAGATGATGAATTTCATTGGAAAATCATCTTCAGTGACGAAGCTCATTTTTGGCTCAATGGGTTCGTCAATAAGCAAAATATGCGTTATTGGTCGGGTGAAAATCCACATGTGCTTCATGAATCACCACTTCATCCACAAAAAATAACTGTTTGGTGCGGTTTGCATGCCGGCGGCGTTATTGGGCAATATTTTTTCGTCGACGATAAGGATAACGACGAGTCGTTGAAAATTGGGTCCAACGAATCGACCGCTGCAAACGTGCCCACGGTATCCATATGAACTTAGTCGAGTTCCATTCATAAATGTTTTGATTGTGCTTCAAGCCGATAATAAAGTTTTTGAAATATCTCAAATGGTTTGCGTTTTATTTAAAAAAAAAAAGTTGTCAAGTCCTTATTGGAAAACCCTATATTAGCAATTTATCTACACATCTTTGATAGTTAGGCAAAATTGTCAAAATAAGCTTAAATATTGTACTTTGTGAAAATTAATTTTAGTGCCTTCCGCATTCATTAGAAGCTAACATATTTGCATTACATTTATGGACACAATTTTAGCAGCTGTAAGGCTGCGACTGCAATGCTGTAGAAGTTGTGATCATTAATGCTTTCAAATTTTGCTGCAGTGAATTTACAGCAATTTTTTTTCATTCATGAATTCACCCTTTCTCTCATTTTAAAAACGGAGAATGGTCAGAGGAAATTTTTACGCGATCCATAGGCCCACGTTCTTTACATGGCGATCAAGCAAACATCAATATCCTGTTGTGAATGAATTTGGAAACAATTGCATTATTATATTTGCATATTTATTTATTTGCATTCATGATATTAAATGTATACATTCTTCAAGATATTTATTAACATTGTCTAAAGTAAATTGTTATTCATAGTATCATCTCACTACATTATCACATTGTACTAAAAATAACTAAACTAAAACTATCATTGTCAAATGTCAATACAATAAGTCACTTCTTCCCAAGTATTCAGAGTGAGCAGTTGGAATAAAGAAATTTTATAATGTTTTTGAACTTAGCGTTTCTTTGTATAACATACTTTTTCTATATCTAAGACACGGAACAAAGTCCTCATTTCTTCAACTTAAATATATTACATTTCAATCCTTTTTCGTATGAATATGTCTGTTACCATTCAATGTTAGCATTTTAAGCATTCGTTTCATATTCACATTCTCGACTTAGTAAGCATATTATTCCAACTGTTTGCGATCTTAACTAGCCTTTATAAAATAAGTCTGTTTATTTTACTTTGTTCTTCGAGTTTCTCAAGTATCGTTTTCGTTTTCGTTTTTAATGCATTTTATTTTATTCATCTTAAATTTACTGAACTTACATGCTAACAGAAAAAATGCTTAAATGCTAGCTTATTATAACTTAACTAACTTATTCTAGCTTACTGGCCCAAAAAACGGGCGCTCTAAGCTAAACTATAATATATTTTTATATTTTATTTTATGTCTTTCGACGTCTAATTTGCAATTTTTAATCTTAATTACTGTTGGTTAACATCTATTATAATTAAACTAAGAAAAAATTAATTATTTAAGAAAAAACTTAGTAACTGAGCATATTTTTGTATTTACATAAAACTTATACTAGAGGTATAAATACTTAAACTACTTAAACTAACTATTTTTGCTAACTTATACTAAACCTTAAACTACTTAGTCTAAATATACAATCTAATCTAACCTAATTGTTAGCAAACTTCAAGTTGCTAACCCAACAGCTAGCTAACCCAAGGTTGCCAACTTCAAGCCTTAAAACTACCCTAACCTATGTAAGCCGGCCATTTTCTAAACATAATAAGGGAAATATGGCCCACTTTGCCTTCTGACTAGGCTAACCTGGACTTGAAGGAAACGACGAAGAAATCGGGTCTTCTTCATTCAACCACCAAATATTTTGGTGCTGCAAGACAACATCTTTTTTATCGCGTTTTGAAACCGCCCTGCTAAACCTGGGACGTTCAGTACTGCCGTGTGCGACGTCTCTGTTGTAGTTGAGTCGCCCCTCACCCACTGCACGAGCTACGTGGAAAATTAGCGGCACCGCAAACCTATCCTGGATCAGCCCTTTCATGTCTAAATAGAGGAACGCTTCAGGAGGCACGAAACCTTTCAAGCGCACACTCTCATGATATAAGTAGTTGGGGTAGTAGGCCCCAGATATCAGGTTATTGGACGAGGTCATTGCTCTCGCAATATGCCCTCGAGTCAACTTAATAGCGAAGTTGTCCACTCTTATTAGATTCGCCCTGTTGTATAGAACCTCATTGGGATAGAATTTTATGTACTCCGATTCTGGTGTTCTGTAAAGGTGAAGACAAACCCTAAGGCAAGCCCTCTCAAACACCCGAATTTTTTCCATTAAGCTCGCTCTCACGTTGAACCACACGGGACACCCATATACCAGCATGGGCCGGATGAGGGCCATGTAGCAGATAACTTTCACCCTCGCATCGAGTTGGCTGCTATAAAACAGCCTCCTTGTAAGGGCAAAAGCACCTTTGGCCCTGGCCAGAGCAGCATCTACATTCTTGTTAAAATATAGATATTGGTCTAGCCAGATCCCAAGGTATCTGACCACATTTCGGCAAGCAAGTGGCTGGCCGTGTTGTCCAATGATCGAGAATTTTCGCCAATTCTTTCTGGTGTCCCTAGAGGCACCAGACAACGGCGTTCTAAATAGAATGGTTTCAGACTTCTGGAAGTTGATTTTCAACTTCCAGTCATCGCAAAATCGCCTAATTTGCTCAAAGTCACGTTGCAAAAGCATGTTAATGACCTCAACCTTTAGACCTGTTCTGTACGCTATCAAGTCATCTGCATACGCTATGCTATGGGGAAGTGAACCTATCAAATCGCTTGTGTAAATGTTGAATAAGATCGGCGAATTAACCGCACCTTGTTGCAGACCGTTTTTAATGTGAAATGTCCCAACAGAAGTCACATCGCCATTTTTCACGATGAACTGTCTGCTGCTGAGCATATTATGAAGGATATACAAAAGTGGTTTACTGATACCCAGTCTGGCCAGCCTGTAGAAAAGCCCCTCTAACCATACGGTGTCGAAGGCCCTTTCCAAGTCAACCAGACAAGCCCCAGTACATTGGTTTTTGCTTTTATTCCATTGGATATCTGACACCAGCTTAGACGCGGCATGTATGACATCATGCCCCGCCTTGAAACCGAATTGATTGTCCGGAACTATATTTTTGTCCTCAACCCACTTAGTCAGGACTCTATTGATTACCTTTTCGAACACCTTACTGATATTCGGAAGGAGACTTATCGACCGGAGATTCGCCGGATTGGATGTATCTTTACCTCTTTTAGGAATGGGATAAACCACCGTTTCTCAAGTATGGCAGAGAAAACATGAGAAATTGAGTCACCCGGGTATTCGGTTCTTCCATTTTGTGGTGTCACCGCTTCAGCACAAGTTAATGATGTCTATATTATATTCTACCACTCTAAAGTACACTTTTTTTTATAATTCATCGAAATATTCGCAACGTTCGGTTTTGGTTTATTTTTATCTCATTTAAAATTATCTACCATTAAGCCTGATTTAATATTTCTATCCAAGATATGGATATTTGACAAAGCCATGTATACCTACGTGTAATAATTCATACGCAGATGAAGATGTAGCTGTTTTTTTAAAGGATACTTTGAAGCATTCCGATTATAGCTGCCTACATCTGAAAAGTGCAGAATCGTGTAGTATTGGTAAAAAGAAATTTATTTTTATGCGCTTTTATAGGTTAGCTGTAATGGGTAAAAGTGTTGTTGTTGAGGAATTGAGTTCTTTGTTAAATCGTGAGGAAAGGAAAATTTCTTATTATTCTTGTGGATATAAATCTAGATATTTTATCAGAATCTTGTACTATCTTAATTAAACTTCGGTTTTGTCTGCAAATGCCATAGAATCATGTTTCATTAATCCCACAAGGCTGATGGACTGATGTTTATATCGCCGATAATCCTTCCAATGCCTTCGATAATTTTACAAGAGTTTTGACCGTGCACGTCACTTCATGTCAAAGCGAAACTCCAAGACGTACATAGCAAAAATAAAAGGCTTAAACTATGGATATCTACAGCATTATTGAATACAAGAGTTAAAAAAATAAACTCAAACTTCGGGATCCTTATATATAAAAGATTTTATACAGAAGTATATACATAGTTATATAGTTCTTTATGGTAATAAGTATAGTACAAAATAATATACAATATTACTTTTATAACGCGAGCTTAGTATCTTGTTCTAATTCATGTGTTACATATGTTAGTAAATAGCAAGCTGAAGTAGCCAGGGAAAATCCTATACACAAACAAAGGTATTATGTTAACGAATTTTGCCTGGCAATGAATAATATGGTAAAAGAAAAGAGTTTAATATAGTAAATGAGCTCCGAAAGAAATCTTGACCTCGTTTTAAATTACCGGTTATAGGGATACGTGTACACCAACCCCTCCGCAACCTTAGAATATTATACGATAGAGAGTTAAACTTCCGTTCGCATATTGATGTGATAATCCTCAAGGCCAACTCATAAATTTTTTTTATAAAACGATGGTCTAAAGAATTTTGCAACACCTATATGACAAGATGACAAGATCACTTTACATTACCCTTGTCGGGCCCCTTCTCGAATATGCCAGCCAAGTGTGGCCCTTCTTCCAGCGAGTTCATATATCCCGAATCGGGAACATTCAACGTCGTTTCCTTCGATTTGCACTTCAGGGACTACCTTGGTATGACTCTTTAATTTGGATTGCGAAAACTTGCCCCGTCTGTTCTCGAGTTAACTTGATAGTACGTTATACATATAGGCTAAAAGGCAAGACCTGTTGTAATTTGAATTTTAATTCTTCATGCCATATAATACGTCTGAGCAAGTCTTTCTTCCTTCGTGAGCTTACTCATTTACGTCGGTGATGAACTTGATAAATAGTTGAGTGCTAGATTCTGATCCTAAACTGGTGGTGAGGGATACAATTTTTCCGTTTCCAAATGAGTGTTTATAGTATCCTCTCAAAAAGTTTGGATGCAATTGAAGGAAGTAAGATGGGATAGGATTTCTTATCACTCTGTGCTTCCCTTAGTTTTGACACCATTATGACTTCAGCAACTTTTCATCTGCCCCAAATTGGAGTACAATGCCCATATCTCGTCAGGTGCTCCTAACACTCCTATGCACCTGATAGATAGGATCCAAAACTGTGCGATAAGACTCATAGGTGATGCTAATATCACCAAGTCAATTGACAACCCGGAAGACCGACGATATGTCTCCTATTTTCACTATTTTCGCTATTTTACCATCAGTGCTCCATTGAAATTGCCAGCATTTCGCCCCTTCTTTAAATTAAATTTTAAATCTTTAACCGTAACACCCGTCTCGCTATTAATGCTCAGTAGTTTACCCTCAAACCCACTTTAGGACGTATATCGTGATTCTTTCTTAAGCCGTACATCTCGCTTATAGAATGCCCTGCAAAGCTCTTTATTTCCTGACCAATATAACCTTCACACATTCAAAACGAACGTGCATCGGTACCTCTCTTTCTTTCCTCCCTAGAGTTCCTTAGCCCGCGCTATATGCAGACATTTTAAGGGTACCTTAACGCCTTGAGAGCGTATTTCATTCTAAGTGGCGCGTATATAATATAGGGAGACCAGTTAAGAATGATAAGAAAAAAATAATAAATAAAACAACATCGGTGTGAGATATAAAATTGATGCAGGCTTTATTTTGAAGCTACGTTCATGCCATTATATGTGGAATAGCACATCATTCAAATGGCCGTTCTTCAAACGGTCGGTTCAATTTTTGATGACACGGTCCAATATATGTGGCGTTATTCCGGCAATAACGCGTCGAATGTTGGCCTTGAGCTCGTCCAAAGTAGTTGACCTTTTAGCGTAGACTAAGGACTTGAAGTAGTACCAAAATAATCGAGTGGTGTCAAATTGCATGATCGTGGCAGCCAATTGATGAACGCTCGCCGTGAGATGAGCTAGTCGACAAATTTCTTCTTCACAACTTCGGGCGAGAGACGCATCTTGTATGGCATGTAACGCCATCTTGTTGGAACCACAGCTCGGATATATCGATGTTGTTCAGCTCTGATCACAGAAAGTCGGTTAACATCGCTCTATACCTTTGACTATTGATGATAACGGTGCCACCTTCCTCATTTCGAAAGAAATAAGGTCCGATGATGCCGTCATGCCATAAACCGCAGCAAACAGTCAATCTTTGTAGATCCATTGATGTTTGGCCGATGATATTGTAATTGGCCCTGGCTCAAGTGGTAGTATATTTTTCTTTTAAAGAACTTAACACTCAAGTGGGTATTAATACACTTAAAATGCCTGAGCACGTGTTAAGTTTTTAGGAAAATGGGACAGAGAGAGAAAGAAAGATTTTTGGGTTCAGTGGTTATTTCGCTCCATGGGTGGCATCCAACATTTAATGGGGAGACTAAATTATTAGTGTAATTGGACTTGTTATTGTATTAGAGGCAACCATTCGTCTTCTTCGATACTGGCCGTTACGGCGGCTATGTTTTCTTCATTTCGCACTAATCTCTGTGTGGAAATCTGTATCCTGATTGCGCCATCTGTTCGCCAAAAGATTCCCTAATTAGAAGTTGGCACTACTGTCATCGCCGCGGTTGGCACTTCTTCCAATAACCTACCATTCCTTTTCCACTTTCTTTTATTTTCGAAGCCAAGGGAAGAGGTGCAAACCGCGGTAAGTATCATAATATATCTACTTATTATTTCTTTGTTAAACTTAATTTTTTTAAAAGAAATAAACAGATTAGATTTGGAAATCATCTCGTTTGAGCGTGCGCTTTCTTTTCCCAATTCGAAACATTTTTATTTCGCGTCTTCCAACGCATGCCAAGGAAGATTTCTTCGCCCAAGCCGTGCAAAGAAGACATCTAAATTTAGCGTTGCCAATGCATGCCGCCGAAGCCTTTTTTGCCCAAGCCGTGCAAGGAAGTAACAATTTTTTTTGATACCTGGAATTGCGAAAGCCGCCGCCGCTATCTATCTATAGCTATCTGTGCTGAGTGCTATTGCAACACACGCCGCCAAAAGGACAGTGGTATTATGACAAGCCGAACACCGCCACCGCTTCGACGCAGTATCCGTAATGTCACGCCATCCATCGAGCCAACTACTACGTCAGCCGCCGTAAGTAGTGTCGGCGCCACAGAAACATCTGAAGCCTCAGCCTCTGCAGCCATAATGTCAGTTGCCGTGACTGATACTCTGTCTGTGCAAATGCAGGACAGTTCGAATGCAGCATCAATCTTCTCAGCCACTAGTGAGACTCCTGCGGACACTACGCCAAGCACTGTTGTTGAGACTCTAGTGTGCAATATCGCCCTGGGGAAATCTGAGGGTGCTCCGCCTGTCGACAAAGCCACAACAGTTTCTGCCCGTATAAATGGTCCTGGAACAGCTACCTCTGATGAGGCGGAGAAAAGGCATGTTATTTCGTTACAGGAACAGATTGCCGATCTTGAAAGACACCTCAAGGCCACGCAAGTGCAGTTGAGGAGTAGTGACTTGCAGTGTAGCACGCTAAAATTAGCTATGTAATCGCAGTCTCTGCAACAGCCCTACATGCGCAGCCGCCAATAACTTATGCACAGCAGCCAGCCGTATATGCATCACAGCCTTCATCTACGCATGCACAGCCGCTAGCCATACATTCACAGCCATCATTTTTGAATGTGCAGCCGCCAGCTACGTATACCCCACTACCATTGGTGTATGCGTCGCAATATTCATCTACGCATGCACAGCCGCTAGCCATACATGCACAGCCATCACTTTTACATGTGCAGCCGCCAGCTACGTATACACCACAGCCACTCGTGTAAGCGTCGCTACCTTCATCTACGCACGCTAAACCGCCAGCCATCCACGCTCAGTCGACAGTCTTACATGCACTAATGCCAATTATTCATGCGCCGCAGCTAGGCTTGCATGAACAGCCACCAGCCACGTATACGTTGCAGCCAGTCGTGTCTTCCTCGCCTTTGTCTACTTATGCAACACCCACGAGCGTGCGAATGATGTCTAGCACGTACGTATCACCCCCATTCTTGCATACGTACGCACCGTTGCCACATTCGTACATACAACCATCGCTTACTCATATCCAACAGCCGCTGAATTCAGATAATGCTCTAAGCCAGTTGTCAGGGGCCAATGTATATACGATGACGCCACGTAAGGTCCAGGATCTTCCTACGTTTTCCGGGAACCCAGATGACTGGCCAATGTTTCTCAACACGTTTTTGCAAACAAATGCGGCCTTCAATTACACGAACCTGCAAAACAATCAAAGGTTGCAAAAATGCCTGCATGGTAATGCGGGGGAAGCCGTCAAATCTCTCTTGATACACCCGGACAATGTAGGAAGTATTATAGAAGAGCTACGATTTCGTTTTGGTCGCCCGGAACAATTGATCAACAGCCAGTTGCGTCAAGTTCGTGAAATTCAGCCAGTCAACGAATCAAACATGGGCAATCTCGTTCCATTTGCGACAAAGGTGAGGAACTTGGCTGTCTTTTTACAATCAGTCAACGGCCAGCAGCACATCGCGAACCCATCGCTGCTGCAAGAGCTCGTTCGAAAGCTGCCTATGACTAAGCGGTTGGAATGGGCCAGATACGCAATGATAATCCAACCATACCCAACGATCATTAATTTTAGTGACTAGATCTCTGATGTAGCAAGGTTAGTTTGTGCCGTCCAAGACACCGAAAACAAGGAGCCAAAGCAACGCCATTTGATCGGGCTCGATCATTACCATTTGGGAATACCGACGGAACTACGGGATTTGGGTAAGCATGGACCTTCTGCAACGCGTACGAAGCTTGGTTGGGCCGTGTTTGGTCCCACGCCGACGATCACCCACACGAGCACACCTGAGTACTTCCTGACCTACACAAATTCCGCTGATGCCGAACTACACAACTTACGAGTAGTTGACGAATATTTTCGCACAGAAAGTTTTGGGGTAAGAACATCTCCCCCAGTAGAATCCAAGGATGACGTTCGTGCTAGAGCCATTCTCCACTCAACTACAAAGCAACTTGATGGTCGATTCGAGGTTGGCTTGCTATGGAAATCTGATGACATCGTTCTGCCTGACAGTTTTACCATGGCACAGAAGCGCTTGGTAGGTATAGAACGAAAGATGAAGAAAAATGAAGACTTTGCCGCCGCCTACAAATCAATTATGACAGATTATGTGGAGAAAGGCTATGCTCGTAAGCTGCAGCCATCGGAAGCCGCCGTCACGGGACCAAGGACATGGTATTTACCACATTTCGGGGTAGTTAACCCTAACAAGCCTCAGGAACTTCGTCTTGTTTTTGACGCAGCCGCCGAGGTGAACGGAGTGTCACTCAATTCTCACTTACTGGAGGGTCCTCAAGATTACCAGTCACTGCCATCTGTTCTCTTCAACTTTCGGGAAGTAGCCATAGCTGTGTGTGGAGATATAAAGCAGATGTTCCACCAGATTCGAATTCGGCAGGGGAATAGATGTGCGCAAAGATTTCTTTGGCGTGATGGAGATGACAGCAAGCCGCCAGATATTTACGAGATGCTGGTGATGACATTTGGGGCCGCTTGCTCGCCTTGTTCTGCTCAACATGTAAAGATTAAAAATGCCCTGGCGCACAGCAGCATATACGAATCTCATGCCGTCAAAGCCATCACTGACTTTCATTATGTTGACTATTTCGTTGACAGTTTCCGATCCATTGAGCAAGCCATCAGAATTTCAAATCAAGTTCGAAAGATACATGAAGCCGCCGGATTTGAGCTACGAAACTTCAGCTCGAATTCGGAAGCCGTCCTGAAAGCCTTGGATTGTGCTGCGCCAGCTAGCCGAGACACTCTTCTGCATGCTGAAAAGGTATTGGGCATGTTCTCGCAGCCAGCTAGAGACAAATTCCAGTACAAGCTGCAGTTTCACCGAGTGAGCAAGGATGTCATTGATGGAAGCAGACGTCCCACCAAACGTGAGCTACTCAGCATCGTCATGTCGGTGTTTGATCCTTTGGGATTTTTGAGTCCTGTTATTGTAGCAGCGAAGCTGGTGATGCGGGAAGTTTGGCGACGGAACGTTCTTTGGGACGAAGAACTGCCGGAGAACATCTGCACCCTTTGGAACAAATGGCGCTTGCAGTTGCCTAACGTAATTGAAATGACAGTTCCTCGTTTTTACTTTAATGATGGTGCCCCCAAGGAGCTTCAGCTCCACGTTTTGAAGTGAGCAACAAATCAGGACAACTTGGTTGAGACCGCGTTCATATACGCGAAAACAAGGTGCTCTCCATTGAAGCCGATGACCGTGCCTCGTATCGAGCTCCAAGCCGCAGTTTTGGGTTCACGACTTATGAAGACAGTGCTTGAAGAACATTCTGTCGCTGTCACCCGAAAGTATCTCTGGAGCGACTTTTCGACGGTCATCAAGTGGATCAACAGTGAGCATCGCCGATACAAGCCGTTTGTCGCTCATAGAATCGCCGAGATTCTGGAGGCCACTGATCAAAATAGTTGGAGGTGGGTGCCGACCACTGAGAACCCTGCAGACGACGCTACGAGGGCTAAAAACCAGATCGACTTTAGCGCTTCATCCAGGTGGTTGAATGGTCCGGCTTTCTTATGCTTGTCGGAGAAGAACTGGCTATTCAATGCCAACGTACAAGATCTCCACGATGCCGAGGAAGAGCTTTGCCCAAAATATGCTCTCGTCGTGGTAAGTAACAGCCTGATAGATTGGAATCGATTCTCCTCCTTCAGAAGGACCATCAGGACCATGGCCTGGGTACTGCGTGTTTTTAATAGCAGTGAAAATCACACTTTAACAGTTGAGGAGTTAAATGTAGCCGAAAGACAGCTTTGCCGCTAAGCTCAACGTCAAGCCCTTAGCGCTGAAATAAGCCTTATACAGCGTGGCTTACCAGTTCCAAAGGGGCGCGAGATCTCTAAGCTTATGCCATACATCGATGAAGAAGACATCCTACGCGTCTTTGGGTGCATTAATGCCGCCTCATGTTTGACGTATGCTGCCAGAAGACCCATAATCTTGCCAC
Organism: Volucella bombylans; assembly: GCA_949129095.1. NCBI lineage: Eukaryota > Metazoa > Arthropoda > Insecta > Diptera > Syrphidae > Volucella > Volucella bombylans. The sequence continues at coordinate 62,644,583 of OX422142.1, forward strand.
CTGCTCACCGGTTTACGACACTCATGGTTGCCTATTGCCACGACAAGATAATGCACCAGAACACAGAAGCTGTGATTTGCGAAGTACGTCGAAAGTACTGGGTGCCCCGCCTGCGTCAGATTATGCGCAAAGTCAACGCGAACTGCAGGATTTGTAAAATTCGTAGAGTCAGGCCAATACCGCCACTTATGGGACCCTTGCCGGAGGATCGGGTTATGCCTTACCTGAGACCATTTTCTTATACTGGTCTAGACTACTTCGGACCACTAACTGTCACCATTGGTCGGCGCATCGAGAAGCGGTGGATTGCCCTCTTCACTTGTTTGACAGTGAGAGCAATTCACTTGGAAGTAGCGCATGACCTCTCAACAGATGCGTGTATAATAGTTATACGTAACTTTATAAACCGTCGAGGAGTCCCGCTACGGATACGCAGCGACAACGGGAAAAACTTCGTCGGAGCCGACCAGGAAGCGAAGCGTCAAAAAGGGGAGTCGAATGGCGTTTCAACTATCCGAACAACCCATCCGAGGCAGGTGCCTGGGAGCGCATGGCGCAGTGTGTGAAGCGTGTTTTGCGACTCACACTCAAGGAGGTTTCACCACGAGAGCACACTTTGCTATGCCTAATAATTGAAGCAGAGAATGTAGTAAATTCAAGACCACTCACCCATTTGCCAGTGACAGTCGACCAGGAGGAGCCGCTCACACCAAATTATTTCTTGCTGGGCTCAGCTAATACAGCTCATACCCCTAGAATTCAGGAGCCAGATGAGAAGACATGCCGTTTAAAGAAGCAATGGAGGATTGCCCGCCTTATGAGAGACAGGTTTTGGAAAAGGTGGGTGCTCGAATACCTTCCCACTTTGACACGCCAAGTCAAGTGGTGCCGAAGGATGAAACCAATCGAAGTCGGGGATCTAGTTTATATCTGCGACCCGAATATGCCGAGACGAGGGTGGAAGCGGGCCAGAGTTCAACGCGTACACCAGGGGTCAGATGGAGTCATCCGACGAGCCGACGTGCAGACAAACACAGGAGTGTTATCCCGTCCAGTTTCGAGATTAGCAGTGTTGGACGTGGAAGCCGATGGTGAACTAGATAGATTCACGGGGGCGGGGATGTGGGATTCTGTATCCTGATTGCGCCATTTGTTCGCCAAAAGATTCCCTAATTAGAAGTTGGCACTACTGTCATCGCCGCGGTTGGCACTTCTTCCAATAACCTACCATTCCTTTTCCGCTTTCTTTTATTTTCAAAGCCAAGGGAAGAGGTGCAAACCGCGGTAAGTATCATAATATATTTACTTATTATTTCTTTGTTAAACTTTATTTTTTAAAGAAATAAACAGATCAGATTTGGAAATCATCTCGTTTGAGCGTGCGCTTTCTTTTCCCAATTCGAAACACTCTGTCTGGTTGGTGGCTTAAGATCCAGAATACACGCTCAAACTTTTCCAAGGTTCGACGAATTGTATGCACACTGAAGCCATGATGACTGCCGACCTCACGACAAAATTCACGTTGCGTATTTACAACTCAGGTGGAGTTTCGATAATATTTTTTAATGATTTCCGCACGTTCGACAAGCGTAAAACCATGCATGAAATGGCAAACCTTTCTGACTATTTTGACAGCTGGATGTAATTGGTAACATTGGCAGCTGCTAAACCACTTCAATTGGAAAAACTCTCACGGCCATTTGGTCGTCCTATATAAAGCTGATTAGTTAATGCTTTTATAGAAAACATTTTAAGTACTTCTCTGATTATTAGGTAGTAACTGGGACCTTTCTTCAGTTTTAATATATTTATTTCCTTTCTGAGTTCTGCCACCATGGTATTTGCTATTTATCTCCCTCCGCAGTGGCTTTGGTGTTTAGAGCCTTGTACTCCTTCCAAAACGAATAATTGGATTGTTTTTCTACTATCAGGCGTTCAAGGTAAATACCTACTGTGTGGTTTCTAAAGTTTCTAATGGTCTTTATGGACACAATTTTCACAGCTGCAGTAAAAGTGCTGCAATTTCTTTACAATTATAAATACACCCTTTCTTTCTACTTTTCGCGCAAGTAACATATGCAATTCCGCAATTCTCGGCCAATCCACCCAAACCAGCAAGAATGGGGTCACACAATGCAAGTCCCCCAATATCAGTAAATGACACTAAAGGCAATATTGCAGACTCAACAATTAACGGCAGCGACGCTGAAGACGGCGGGTCATTATAGGTCAAGTTAAGTTAATATTTTTCATAATAAACGAACGGTCCCCGTTGACCGATAAGAAATTTATAAATGGTTTTTTTCTTTCGGTTCTCAACGTGATACATAACTGGCGCAGTCGGTAATCCTCTATTCGTCGAAAAACCTAAAGTAAAATCGGTTTTTTTTTTGCAGTTTAAGAACAAGTGTAAAAGCTCAATAAAAACTGCGAGAGAGAAGAATAAGTGCGAATTAAGTGACGATATATTGTGACAATCACTATACGACAAAGTGAAACAGTGTTCGTGACAAAATCAAATCACTACGAAGTAAATGACCATATAATCACAGTGTAACAAATAGTGAAAGGTCAAGATCGCAACACAGTTCGTAAGACGGAACAACGAAGTGTATTGAAGTAAAATTTAAAAAAAACACGAAGAAACGGGTTAAAGAACTTAAAAGTGAAATAAAGGGATAGTTAGTGCGAAATGGCTCAACAACAAGCTTCAATGGAACAATGTCTAATTACACTAACAGAATTGTTAGTGAGACAAAACCAGCCACAGAGCTCGACAGCCGCAGTAGAAAGAGAGATAAAATTCGTTCAACCGTTCAGTGGCGAATCGGGGACGTTTTTAGAAACTATTGATCAAACCTTATTAGAATTTGGTGAACAAGCCCCACAAGTATTTCGGGTAATTTATAATGAAAAAATAATTGGTGCCGCGAAAAATTACTTATTAAGCGATGTCCCAGCAACGTGGGATGAGTGCAAGGAGAAGCTTAAACTGCACTACCGACTAACGAAAGACCAGGTCAGTATTATAAAGGACATCAATAATATTAAGGTATTCACTATTAACCAATTATTAGATGTAGTCCAATACATTGTTAATAATATTATTGAATGTGCTGCCTTTAGTGATCAGGGTCTAAAAATAGCGTCTTAACAGTAAACAGTACTCTTATTTTAAAAATCAAAGAAGTTACAGCCGGTGCATTAGCTGCCGAAATTTATAATGAATATTCTTTGTCTAGCATTAGGGCTACATTACACAAATACATAGGTCAAGATAAATATAACCATAACATAGAAAAGGGTTATAAATCACACAACAACCAACATAAGACACCAAACTCTAAGAATCAAAAACCACAAACGAAAAGTGATAGCACGTTTAATGGCAATAGCACTCAGAGATCAGGACAATTTAGAAAAATGGAGGAGAGCAATCAAAGCCATCTCCCCATTCAAATCAAGTAAGAGTCCAAAATAATTATGGTTATAATAACAATAAGAATTCTGGACAACACAGATCAGGACAGAGTAGAGAGAATAAAATGGAAGTAGATACTCTTAGTACTCGTACTAAAGAGGAAGTGAATCAGAAAACTAGTTTTTTATCAACTAGCTTCGGATACAAAAAAATTTTTTATTGAAATAACATTAGAAAGCAATAATTTTATCCTTAATTGATACGGGCTCTACAATCACCCTTCTAAATTCCAATAGAGTACCCAATGAGTTATACAAGAAGATAGCAGAACATCCCATAAAAATTAATACAGTTCAAGGTCTCGTAAAGGAGAAAACAGAACATGTAAAATCCAAGTGTCCCGAACAATTTAAAATGCCATATAATGCTAGAATGAGATGGATAAAAATAGCATTGGACAAACCATATGATTTTTTAATCGGAATGGATTGGATAATGCAACACGCTAAAATAATAGATTTGCAAAGCCAAGAAATCTTATTGATAAATGATATCCGTCTTCCCTTCTTATCTAAATTACTCAACGAAGTAAATACGTTGGAACCATGTGAAGCTAGGTACGTTCAGACAGATCATCTCAAAGATAAGGAAAAGCAATCCATTGAAACACTTCTTAATAAATACAAAAAACTGATATTTCAGGAAGGAGACCAGTTGACAAACACGAATACAGTGGTTCATGAAATTAACACTACTACAGATGAACAAATCAATTCTAAACTTTATAGATATCCACCAAAACATGAAGCAGAAGTCCGAAAACAAATAGATGAAAAGGAGAAACAGGGTACTCGTATTAGTAATTAGTAATTCCTAAAAAAAATTGATAATTATGGAGAACAAAAGTACAGAATTGTTGTAGACTATAGAAAATTAAATCAGGTAACAGTAGATGATAAACACCCTCTTCCAAACATAGAAAGTATTTTGGATAAATTGAGAAAACCTCAATATTTTAGCACCTTAGATTTAGCTAAGAGCTATCACCAAATTCTGGTAGCAGAACGTGAGATCCAAAAAAACTGATTTTGTGACACCATCAGGCCTTTATGAATATGTCAGAATGCCATTCGGGCTTAAGAATGCACCTGATACGTTTCAAAGGATGATGAATAATATTTTGCGGGCGTATATAAACAAAATTTGTGTTAAATATCTTGATGATATTTTAATATTCTCTACAAATCTTGAAGAGCATCTAAAGTCTTTAGAGAAAATATTTAAAAGATTGCAAGAACACAATCTAAAAATTCAGGCTGATAAATGTAGCTTCATGAAACAAAACACTGAATTCTTAGGATACATTTTAACTAAAGCTGGGTTAAAACCAAATCCAAACAAAATTAGAGAAATCGAAAACTTGAAAATACCAAAAACTGAGAAACAACTTAAGGGATTCTTAGGTATGACAGGATAGTACCGTAAGTTTATAAAAGATTATTCTAAGGTAACATACCCTATGATATAATACCTAAAGAAAGAGGAGAAAATAAATATAAATGACACACAATATATACCGGCATTTGAAAATTTGAAAGCCTTAATTACGGCACATCCTATTTTAAAATTCCCTGAATATGATAAGCCATTTATCTTATTTATGTCATGCTATTGGTGCCGTTCTATCACAAATGGGCATCCAGTCTGCTTTATTTCAAGAACTCTAAACGATTACGAAAAAAATTATAGTGTCACAGATAAAGAATTTTTATCAATTGCTTACTGTGTTCAATATTTTCGTCCATATCTACGAGTATATGGAAACACATTTAAAATAGTAACCGATCATGCACCTATTAAGTACTTAGCAAATACAAAGGCAAAGAATTTTCCCAGAGAAATCAGAGATGGTTATTAAAACTACAAGAGTAAAATTTTACTATATAATATCTTAAAGGCAAGGACAGTAAGGTTGCAGATTTTTTAAGCGGGTTAGAAAATACACCCAAAATCAAGGAAAATAACGATACCGAATCAAACATGGAACTAACAGAAACCATGCACTCAGTTGAGGAAAAACAACTAGATCATATAGGTATTAAAGAGGAAATCGTTAACAAGTACAAAACACAACTTATATTAACTTAGAAATTGAAATTTTACATAATAGATGGATAATACGAGTATATCTCAACCCACTTGAAGAAGTAAGTAAAATCAAAGATATTTTAATAAAATTCATACAGAAAGGAATAATATGAATGTATTCAGAAGTTGACCACCACCAATACAACATAGTCCAATAGGTTATTATACAGCTATTCTCAAGAGATGCAAATGTTAAATTCATTAAGTGTTCACAGAAGGCTGCTGAAATCCAAACCGAGAAGGAGGTACACAAACAAATTTCCATCTATCACACAAAGAAATCAATGCACAGTGGCGTTAACGAGGCGTATTACACACTTAAAGACAAAATCTATTTTCCTAAACTTCATGAACAAATTCAGTTACTAATTGCCAATTGGCAATTGGAAAAAATGTCAAGAAATAAAATACGATAGGAAGCCAATTAAACCAACATTTTCATATTACAGAAACTCCAACGCAGAAAAACGAAATTGTTCATTTAGATATATTTCATATTAAAAAGAAATCCTTTGTTATAATTATCGATAAACTTACTAAATTTGCTGTAGCTTATACAATTAATGACAGAAATTGGATATGCAAAAAGGCAATTTTAATGGATCAGTTTTGTGAACTTGGAAAACCCAAAATGATTATTACAGACAACGAATTCAAATCAGAACAAATTAAACAGTTTTTGAGAAAAAATAACGTTGAAGTCCATTGCACTAAACCAAATAGTCATACAGGTAATTCAGTTGTAGAAAGACTTCATTCTACAATGTTAGAAAAATTTGCAGGAGTAGAAGACAAAGATCTTTCAATGGAAATGAAAGTACAATTAGTTTTAAACAAAACTAGAAAAGCTAAGGACAAAATTAATGAACAAAAGTTAAGTAACAGAGTTCAAGAAAATAAAAATTAAAAAAATTAATAAACTTAATGAAAAACGCGAAGATTACATATAACAAAGACAGGTAGGTCCGATTAAAAATTATAAACACGTTAGACATAAAGAAGAAACTAGATATAAGATCAAGAATTTAAAAAATATGCAATAAAATATTAAAAGACCACATAAATTTATAGGTGGTCATTTGATCATACTATTCACAATACCAATGATACATGCAACACTTCAGATAACACCAATCAATGAGCAGTCAGGGTATTTGAAAATTAAAGCAGAGACAGTTCAAACCACTTATCAAACTAATATTATTCTACACCTTATAAACCCAGAAGAAATATTACGAACAACAATTATTCTAAAAACTAACTTTCGGCATATACAAATTGAAAATAAAGACATAGTTTACAAAAGATTAGAAAAAGATTTAATAGCTAAAATTAACTCAGTAATGCCTAAGAAAGCAGAAAGACAGAAAAGAGGTTTATTGAATATAGTAGGAAATGCAGAAAAATGGCTTTTCGGAACTATGGACGATACAGATAGACAAATTATTTTCAATCATATTGGAAACATAGAAGAAAACACACACAACACAATTTACACAATTAATTATCAAGTCAAAATTAATCAACATTGAAATCAACATGAAACCATACATTCCAAAGAACACTAGACACTTACAATAAAGTAGATAGCGTTATAAATAATATTTTAAAACAACAGTTATTCTTAGATCAGATCATTAAAATAGGTTTTATTGAAAATAAAGTCAACCAAAGTCAAGATAATATTGTATCAGCTAAACATAATACAGTTCATCCAAGTATTCTCACAGCACAAGAAATTAACGAATATAAAATCGATTTTTATAAACTGAAATTATTAAAGGTAGGAGTTGCCGAATACAGAAATAATTTTGTTGTTATAGCAATAAAAATTCCAAGAAATTATATATTAGTAGAAAAAATGTTAATAACTCCATTACCAAATAAAGAAAATTTTGAAATTGATAATAAAGAAGAATATATTGTAGAAATAGAAAACAAAACTTATAATTATCAACCCGATTTTACATTAAAAAAATTCAAATTAAGCAAACAAAATTGTAACGGAAAATTTTAAACTTAGATATAATAACGAGACGCAAATTTATCGTATAGATGAAACTACCATTGTAATTAAAAACGCTAATCAAAACTTACTAAAGCAAAATTGTGACGAACGAAAAATTGTACTTAATAAAAACTATATTTTCAATTTTTACAACTGTCAAATTATTTTACTTAATAAGTCATTCGAAAATAAACAAGAAACATTCCAAGATAAATATTTTTATCCCGATAATAACTACAATATTAATTTTGCCAAAACTTTGACTTTTAATGATATTGTGTCTAGTAATTTCCAAAATATTAAAGAAATAAAAGAATTAAGACTACACAGAAATATTTGTAGGGTTTTCCAATAAGGACTTGACAACTTTTTTTTAAATAAATCGCAAACCATTTGAGATATTTCAAAAACTTTATTATCGGCTTGAAGTACAATCAAACTCGAATGGAACTCGACTTCGTTCATATGGCCACCGCGGACACGTTTGTAGCGGTCGATTCGTTGGACCCAATTTTCAACGACTCGGCCACACATTTCGGTCGCAACAGCCGCTATTTCGCGTTCAATGTTGGCTCTGAGCTCTTCCAACGTCGTCGGCGTGTTGGCATAAACCAATGACTTAACTTAGCCCCACAGAAAATAGTCAAGCGGCGTTAAATCGCACGAACGAGGAGGCCAATCGACTGGCCTATTTCTTGAGATACCACACTCACCATACTTACTCTTCAATAAATCGATTGTAGCGTGTGCTGTGTGGCTTGTGGCATCATAGTTTTGCAACCACATGTCGTCCAAGTCCATATCTTCCAATTCGGGCCAAAAATAATCAGTGATTATGGCGCAATAACGCTGACCATTCACAGTAACGTGACGATCGTTATCATCGACGAAAAAATATGGCCCAATAACGCCGCCGGCATGCAAACCGCACCAAACAGTTATTTTTTGTGGATGAAGTGCTAATTCATGAAGCACATGTGGATTTTCACCCGACCAATAACGCATATTTTGCTTATTGACGAACCCGTTGAGCCAAAAATGAGCTTCGTCACTGACGATGATTTTTCGATGAAATTCATCATCTTGGCGCATCTTCTCCAGAACCCAATCCGAGAACGTACGTCGCTTCAAATCTTGTATCGGTGTAAACCAAGATCCTTACGCAAAATACGCCATAATGTGGTCTGAGCGATGCCCAATTCTTGAGAACGCCGTGGAATTGACTGATTTGGATCGATTGCTACGAACGCCTGAACGGCAGTGATATTTTCGACACTTCGACCAACCCGTTGTCTCACTGACACGGCAACATCACACAACGAATATGTAGACTCAAATTTTTGCACTAAACTTGTTATTTCCTGCCTATTCCTGTCTACTCCGAATTTCGGTAGAAAATTTTTATAATTTGTAGACGTTGCTCGTTCGTGTACTTTACCATGATGAAAATGTTGAGTTTACTGAATAAATTGGCAGTGACAGTTTGAAGATTAGTGAAAGAGTGGGTTCACAAATTAAATTCAAAATTGTCAAGTCCCTATTGGAAAACCCTTTATTATAGTTTAAGCTTAAGAATTATAATAATTTTGATCATTGTAACATTTATTTTGACTTATTATTGTACTAAATCATATAAAGTAAAAATATAGGCTAATAAAATTCAGGAGAATTTTCACTCAAACCGAATAGGAGTAACATGCGCACTTCCGCAATTCGTGGTCAATCCACCCAAATCAGCAACAATGGGGTCACACAGTGCAAGTCCAATATCAGCAAATAACACTAAAAGCAATACTGGAGACTCAACAATCGCTATAAAAGCGATAAACCAATTATGGGCAAGCGACCAGTACTTCGTTTATAGCCATTGTTGATCGCAGCGACGTTGAAAACGGCGGGTCATCATAGGCTAAGTTAAATTAAAAATTTTCATAATAAACGAACGGTCCCCGTTGACCGATGAGAAATTTATAAATGTTTTTTTTTTCTTTCGGTTCTCAACGCGATACATAACTCTAGCGTGTGACAGTTCAATTTTTGATTTGTTAGATTTGAACTAAAAGTGTAAGTTATAGTGAAAGTATTTACTTTCAATGGCTAACTTCCAAAATATTGTATTTTTCACCTAACCTATAGGGTTTTCTTATAAAAATCATTTGTGATAATCCATGTAGAAGTCTTTTTTTCTTTGATGGCCTTGGGTGAGCTTAAGCCAGCTTAATGAAATTACGTGTAAGTAGTATTGCATGAACATAATGGATAGAATGGGACATTCACTGCGGAATCTTGAGAGCTGATACTAAGAAAATTGTTTTCATTTATTTTTGTGAGGATACTTATCCCTATCCATTGCAAGGTGCAATAATTTTACCATTTATAATTTTCTTAATTCATTTTACATTTTATTTTTTCCCGTTAATCCCACTAAAGACTATTATTGATAGATCTTAAGTTTCTACTCCACGTCGTGTAACTAATTTTTCTATTGATAATTTGAGCAAACAATACTTGTTATGTCATATTCCTTACCCGTTAGCAATTTTTTAGACACCAAGTGAAAAAGCTATCGAGGTCTTTTTTTTATATATGTATGCAGGTGTAATAAAAGTTGCTGTTTTGCTAGGGGGATGTACCACGGAGCAGCTCTTGCAGGCGATGTAGCTTTTTATCGTGTTCGAATTTCGCAAATTGCACTACGATTAATTAACTTCGCACTCACCAGAAGGGCTTTTGTTTACATTCTCTTCTTTTTTTTCCGCGGCAGTCACTTAAGGTTTCCTTTTTTTTTTATTTTTTGCCCGGAGTGAATTTTTCGTCGACAAACTTCCATTTATTGTTTTTGTGTCAAAAAAAAACCGCGGAAACCCGGTGAATATAAAAAAAAAGAAATCTGTCCCGTACATATCGCGCTAACTACAATGCGAGTATCTCAAAAAAAAAACTTTAACGGAATCCGAACGGAAAAAATAAAAAAAATTCCATCCAATGTTACCTTGCCACAATGTCCCCAGATACTCCAAGAAAAAAAAACCCAATCTCGTCTATTGATTCGATCAGCTGATCAAAACCCGTAAAGGCTATTGACCTGCCTAATTGGTCTCGTTCTCTTAAAAAATTCTTTTCTTTGATTCCTATCTCGCATTCTACCTTTTTCGATTAATATTCGTATAATCTATTCCTACTTTAGAAATTATGTTCTTCACCACAATACACAACCTACATATAAACATTCCTATCTAAATTACTCCAATACGATCTGTAACCTTAGCAACGCTTTCCACCTCTTCCACCAGAATTTTAAATACTCAACACTCTCTAGGACAAAAGAGACAAATTCACCATACGAACAAAAGCACAGGGAGATAGGGAGCCTACGAAGAAAGTGGAATGACGGAATTCAAAAATAGAGTGAGGATCGATAGAATCAGGTTCTTTGATGAGTTGTGAAAGAGAGTGTTAAGAAAATTTGATTCCAAAATGCCACAAACAATACCAATAACGATCCAATAATTGTAAACACCGCGGCTTGGACTCTCAGTCGAACCGTACTAATTTCGTTTATTCTTTCTGCCCTTCTGACATGAAAATAGGCACGCAAAACACGTTGTAGGAATACACGAATCCCTCTATTATAAATATCCGTCAGCTTCAAAAAAAGTGTCATTTACCATTTGAGAACCCTAGCCGCCGGACGTGTCTACTTATAAAGTAAGTTACTTGCACATTAAATATTAAAAACTTACAATGTATCTCCTTTCAGAGAATAAAACGCCTCTTTTCGTTCTTAATGAATCACTTGCCAAGTTTAGTCGCCTTTTAATTTCTTACGGGGAAATTAAATTCGGGGGTCTCCATTGCCGCCGCTACAGAGAGGTTAATAGGCCTAATTTAATTATTCGGAGGGGAAATGATGTATTTAAGAGAAGTAGTCAATTTATCGGACTTGGTACAGTGACACAGATATGAAAACCACAGATAAATATATTTATTTAATTTTTTTCTTTTTAAAAGGCTGTCGCTACAGAATAGAATCGAAAGGAATGGAATTGTTTATGAATCAAGAGAACGTCTCTGCGTTTTTCGACGTTATTCAGGTTAAGATGTTTGAGGTGGTCACGATAAGGAGGTAAAATAAAAGGATTATACCAGAGTAGTATTCGAAGGGCAACTCGAAGGAAAAGACGTCGAATGTTCTCGATTCGGAATATATGAACTCGCTGAAAGGGGGACCACACTTGACTGACATATTCGAGAAGGGCCGGACAAGGGTAATGTAGAGTGACTTTGTCAAATAGGGGTTACAAAATTCCTTTCATGTTCAAATTATTCATAATACATTTCTCAATTTTCATTTATTATAATAATAATCAAATATATTTGCTTTATAACTAATACATACGTTCATACCTTTTTTTGTTACTTTTTTGTTTATTTTGTTTTATTATTTATTACTTTCCTTTGTCCATCTAATGTTTATCATTGACGTCCACTTCTTCGTTAAGTATTTAAGTTTATCGTTTTCTTTTTATTTTATTTTATTTTATTTAGAAAATAAATTCAACAACGCGAGACCCTAACTTTAAATGTTTCTCTTATACAATTCAATCAGATTAACCGTGCCGTGTTGTGCCATAACGGGGGAGGTCCGGAATACGAATACGATTAATTTAGCATTTAGCTAGTGGAGGGATATGTGACGGTTTGCCGTTTTTAAAATTAGATTCTTAAGCACACCTAACTAGACATCAATCATTTGTGTAACGAAAAATGAGCAGGGACTTACTGAAAGAGAGTCTACAAGCGCGCACATACACGGTATGTGGGATTTTTTTTTTGGTAAGATAAATGCCGAGACACAGAAGAGAACCGAAATCAAATTGCACATGGAAACTGAACACACGACTGACTTATGGAAAGAAGATAAAAATCACAATTTTCAACGAAGATACCCTAAAGGAACATAGGTTTCAGTTGCAGTTGGTAGAGGTGGCGGAGGTTGTGGTGGTTGTGGTGGTTGTGGTGGTTGTGGTGGTGGGGGTGATGGTGTTTGTGATATTCGTGGAGTTAGAGTTGAGAGATAGGGAAGAAATGTAAGAGGTATAGATGAGGATGGGTTGATGGTAGTATTTGATTTTTATTGCCAAACATTAGACCTTAGACCATCATTTGATAAAACCAAGTAGTGAGTTAGCTTTGGGGATTATAATATCAATATGCGAATGGAAGTTTAACTCCCTATCGTATAATATTCTAAGGTCACGAATGGACTACGCCTGGGGTACAGGTTGGCAATGCAGAAAATAAAGTCATAGAGAAGAGTGATTGAACTTACGTAACAAAGTCATAGATCGAAATTTGGAGACAACAAGCTCGAAGCAATTTTTTAGACACCAAGTGGAAAACCTATCGAGGTCTTCTTGAAGGAGAATAGAGATTTGGGGTGAACGAATAGTTTTGGAGAACTTAGAACTTTATCGAAGGAATAAGCAATAACATCGATTTCGTTGCCATTTTCTGTTACGAATTCAACTAAGTTTGTAGTGGTTGATTTACCTTTCAGAAATCCATGTTGACTGGGGGATATAAGTGACTTGCACTGAAAGCTTAAAACTTTATACAAAAAATCTTGAAGCATGTGTATGTAAGAAAGCTTAGAAATGGGACGATAGTTAATTACTTCATTCTTTGATCCCTTTCTGTGGACTGTAGTAATAGAAGAGGTCTTCCAAACTTCGGGGAATTCCCCTCGTGTAAGGGATACACGAAATAGGGTGGAATATGGGTGCGAGCGATTTGAAAAACATTTCTGGGAAGCCGTCCAGTCCGGGTAAAAATTTATCATTGAGGTTTTGAAACTTTCCTTCGATAAGGGAAGGACAAAAAGATTGAGAGAGAGGTGCCTTAGGAGAAATTGGGAATATGCTTGAAATATATAGGGTCCTGTACGAAGAAGTTATCTGCAAATGATTGCTTAAAAAAGGTTGCAGAGCGGTTGGCAATAGTATTTGGGTTGGTCGATGACATGTTACCGAACGAGAGAGGGGGAGTAACGGTCTAATTTTCTTTTTTAGTTGACAAATTGATAAAAAGTCTTAAGATCGTTGATAAGGTTGGTCTGCGCAGTATCGAGAAAGCGCTGATGGAGTCAGTTATAGGGTTGGGTGAGTGAACCTCCAGTAGGTTCGAAGATAGTTAGAGTAATCAGAATAAGAATTGGTGCGAAGAAAAACTGCCCATAATTTGTTTCTTTTGTTTCGTAAAGAGCGGAGTGTTCTGTTATGCCAGCCAGAGAAAGTTGATAATGCTTCATGCCGAGAAAAGGGGGCGCAGAAAGAAATAAAATTAAATATTTCACTGTCAAAAATGGAGACAGCATCAGTTAAAGATAGATTGGTAAAATCCCAAGAAGGTTTTTTGATATAGATATTAATTTTGAGAAAATGAGCTTTATGGAAGTTGTAAGAGGAAAGAGTAGGGGAAGAATTGACCTGGGGTCCAGAGTTATAGAAAAATTATGGAAAAAGTGGGGGTGAAAGTTATCTACCGTTGATGGCATAAAGGGACAACACGTTACTCCATACGAGTTCTGAAACCAAAGGATGCCCCACCCCCACCTCCCACCCAACCAATCCATTTTTCCCCTGGGCTAGATCAAGGTGTCATATGACCCGTGCCGAAGATCAACCTGGCTGAAGGCCCAACATCTCCAAAAATAGCTCAGTCGGGAACGTAATATCCGGATACCTGGCAACCTCCGGATTAGGTAGCCTTATCTGTATACAGCGAATCTCTGTACAGATGGACCACCCTTTCTCCGCTACTCGTGGGACCACATCCAAAAAAAACAAAACCCAAAGCCCGTACTCCTTTAATACCGGGCGGTAGAACGGTGACTGCACCGACTACCGGCAAATCTCCTGCATTGTCAAGAGGTGGTAAAACTGTGGCAGGACATGGTGCACCATCCTCTTAAGGCAAGCGCAACGAGCCTAAAAAGAAATCTTCGGGGAGTGCTAAGATTGTGTCAAGCCATTGTCCTATCACTTCCTCCACCCTTAGCAGCATCAAGTTTGTGGCAGGCCACAGACTTGCCACTGCTACCAAAACTCCTCTCCCCAAGGAGGAATCTGGAGCTTAGCTGCATCGGCAAGCTCCATCTAAGTCGCTCTACACCAGACGCCGAAATGCTTCACGCAACATCAAAACCTTCAGATCTTTTCCGGAAGTTGAGTGAAATAAAGAGTAAAGAACAAGATTGAGTGGGCTAAAAACGTCCTAGAAGACGGATTACCCACTGCTTCCACTGCCCCAAAATTTTAAAAGACTCCTCTAAGCGCCAGAGATCGTTGGAGGAAACCGTGCCGATTTCCAAGAGACCGAAAACACATAGTTCGAAAACCCCTGGGACATCAAACGGCACATCTCTGAGGTCTTTCAGTGAAGTCCTAAAGGACGCAATAATGATCGCGGTAATCGATAGGAAATATACCGACGGTTCTACAATACTTGAACGGTGGTAGCTGGTCAAGCTGAAGCTTTCGAGCAACTTCTTGGCCATCATGCGGGAAAACCCCGGACTACCTCAGATCACAAATGACACTGGCTGGCACCAAGGCCACGTAAAACTCATGTGCCAACCAGAGATCTCTTCACTAATGCCATAGTTGTTTTAGGAGAGATTTGGCCAGGTGCAAAACTCGAAGTCGTGCCTAAGGAGGACATCCCTAGCAGACTTCGAACTCGTAACCTGATAAGCAACCTCCTCCTCCTCCTTTAACGCAGACAACACAAAACGTCGATATCCTTTAAAGAAATGGATAGCGATGACTCTAAACTATCCGAGGTAAAAACCAAGCCGTCGGTCTCCCCTTCTGACACCCTGTCGGAAATGGTAACCGACGACGAAGGAAAAAGAGGTCCTATACGACCAGAGGAGGAAGATGGGCTCCTGGACACATCTTCAGAATTGGAGACACTCAACAGCATCGTTGTGGAGATTCTGGAAGAATGTAGCAATGATAGGGTTTCTCCAGAGTAATCACCATCACTCAAGAAAGGCTTCGGCCTTCATTCATTCTGCATCTTTCAAAAAACGCCGAAGCCATTATGAAAATCGAGGAACCATGGATTGTACGAACCATGCGTGGTTCGTGGCCTTAGGACACCCGTATATGCTCAGCTCTATACAAGAGACAAAAGCAAGATCAGATCTTGAATATTAGCGAAACGTAGCCTTTATGTATTTTTACTTCCTAACCTCAGCGACCCCGACTTAACCGTTGCCAAACTAGAGACAATGAGCCCACTTTTATAACTAGAAACCGATAGGAGCCCCCAATGGGCTTGAACTGAAAGTCAAGGAATTTACTCTGGCTCCCAATCAAGATATAGCCACTTCCTGCCCTCTTATTCAACCTAGATTCAAGAAAAAGCCACATTGGTGGACATCAGCACTGGAACTGCTCAGAAAGATTAGATTAGATTAGATTTATTAGATAACATGGTATGTGCATTAAGACATAGGTCTCTTATAGTACTTAGGCTGATAGTTAAAATAGAAACTTAGTTTCATTACATTAGATGTTTAAATTAATAAGATTTTAATATTTCAAAAATAAAAGCAATTCATAAGATGACTAAAATAAGCAAGGTTAACTTTTTGAAAATATAATTTGTATAAACAATTAAACAAAAAAGAAAAAAAAAAAACAGAATAGAAAAGAAAGAAAAGTAACGAAGATGAAAAGTAAGAAGTAAGAGAAAGAGGAGTTAAATATACATTAATCTTTATTGTTGCTGAATAGAAAAATGCCTAAATATTGAAGTTTTAAAGCTTGCGGTATTGTTAATACTTTTGATATTCAAGGGCAGAGAGTTCCATAACCTCACGGCGTGAACGAAAAAGAACCTTGATGAGTTGAGATATTTAAATTTTGGTAAGTTTATATTAAGTGTTCTGCGAGAAGAAGAAAACTCAAGCTTGCAAAACAGATAATTTGGCGTCTTTGTAATTATAAGTTTGTGTAAGAATATACAATTTCTTGCATACATGTATTGTACTAAAGTACAACCCAATAAACCTTTCACATATACTGATATCCGATCGTATCTGCATAGTCCATGAATGTATCTAACTGCATCATTGAAGGCTACCTGTAACTTATTACGTGATAACGAATCCATGCTACTAAAAACAACATCGGCATATGTTATTATGGGAAGTATAAGGGCTTGGACTAGCTTCCGTCGAGTTTCAAGGGGTGTGAAGTTTGCAGCCAACCACAGTCTACGCAAACAACCATAAATGCGACCAATGACGTAGTTTATGTGGTTGCTGCAGGACAGATTGCGGTTTATTATGAACCCTAGGCTAGTAGCCGACTCCACTATTGCCAATTTCGATTCCGATATGCATATATTTGGCACCAGACTCAGTTCAAAATTGCTTTTTGATATGGGTAGAACCTGACACTTAGAAGGATTTAGCAGCAGCCCGTTTTTGTCTGCCCAGTCATTAATCGCCGACAAATCCCTGTTTAAACAAAAAACAGAGGAAATCCTTCCACCAGCAACGACCCTTTGAAATCGGTTCGACAAATAGCTTTGCAAAAGTTTAACAGCTCTTTCGCCAAACCCGAACAAGTGCTTAAGCTTCCATAAAAGAATTTTATGATTCACTTTGTCAAAAGCTTTCGAGAAATCGAGAAAGCAAAGTAATGTCACGAGCCCTTTATCATAGTCTTGCCTTACATCATCCAAAATCTTCACCATTGCTGACTGACAACTATGCCCTTCTCGAAAGCCTGACTGAGAAGAAGTCAATAGAGAGTTGAACGATAAGTGGCATTTCATCTGGCGGGATAAGACTCTCTCAAATACTTTTGATAGGCATGGGAGAATGCTTATTGGCCTAAAATCGTTAACAGAACTTGCGTTCGATTTTTTTGCAATCGGAATAACCCGTGCATGTTTCCAAGCTTGGGGAAAGGTAGATGTCATAATACACGAATTAATTATATGGGTTATGTGGCTTACAATACTGGGTAAAATTATTTTTAGAAATTTGACTGGTATCACTGATTGCATTTGACTTAATGGAGGCTATGATTGAAATTACATCAGTCTCAGTTGTTACCACAAAATCGGCTTGCCTTTGCACTGATATGAAGGTATTCGGATGAAAATCAAACATACCACCAGCCATTGCATAGCTCATTTGGATTTAACGAACAGTTATCATTCCCTCCATTACTAACACCAATTTGCCGAAGGTTCCTCCACAGTTCCTTTGGGGGCAAAGACATATTAAGTTTAGAGGAATAGTAATTTCGTTTCGAATCACGCACAATGCTAGTGGCTCTATTACGAGCGTTTTTATAAGCGACCCAATTAAAAGAAGAACGATGTCTCTTCCATTTGCTGTAAAGCTTATTCCTGATTTTCAGCGCATTTAAAATTTCCGCAGTAAACCAAGGGAAAGTCTTATTGCGAACAAAAACAGTCTTAACAGGCACGAAATCTTCATAGAGTTGGGCAACACATAACTGAAAACGATTAATTTGTTCATTTGGATCTGGACTCTGTCTACAAAGAAACCAGGGAGTCGTTGTTTGTGCTGCAACTTGCAGAGCATTGATGTTAATAGATTTAAAATCTTTAAATTCAAAGGTCGTAGACTTATTGACATGAGAAAAATTTATATCGTACGTGCAAAGTAACATATCATGGTCAGAAACACCACCCAGACAAATTTGGTCAAATAGAAGAACTGCTGATTGTTCTGAAACAAGACCAACATCAAGAAGACTCGGTGGTGCATCTGTACGAAAACAAGTTGGATAGGAAGTATTTACAACATAAAGACCACACGAAGAAGCATGATCCTCCAATTGGCGCGACCGAGAATCATTGTTTAATAAGTTGGCATTAAAATCTCCTACTACAATAATATTTACATATCTGGGTGAAAACTCCGACAGAGCGGAAAAAAATGGTTCACATGAAAATCTCCGGTTAGGGTTATAACAACAAGAAACCAAACATTTAACACTTCCATCATGAACCTCAGCAATAATGTATTCAACATCAGTGTCGACAGATTTTACTAATACATCGCATTTTAAAGAAGACTTGCAATAAATTGCCACTCCTCCACCCGTTGTAGAGGTTATTCTGTCGTTGCGATATAATTCGTAACCCTCAATATCATACACAAGATTTTCAAACTTGGGTTTAAACCAAGTTTCGTTAACACAGATCACATCTATGCTTGAATTTGTAAACAAATAGCGAAAGTAGTCTCGCTTACACTGGTTAAGACTTCGAGCATTTATATGACATACATTGAAACCATTCTTGTATCTCGACAGAACATTTAACAGACACAAAGTTGATCTAGCATTCACACCGTGGTTATGATTAAAAATACTGTTGTTGTTAACCATTCTCAATTAACCTACCGCAAACAGCACCACAATCAATTAAACGCATTACCAAATCATCATGCAGCAAACAAAAAGAAAATATATAGTAGATAGTAAGCATTAGAAGAAGGAAGGGTAGAGAAATAGAAGAGAACATTTATAAATATTGAATGATAAAGTATGTAATAATAATAATAATAAAGATTAATTCAGTCTTAAAATTCAAGAATTTAAATGAAAATAATACTTATGCATTTAAACAAAAAGCAGAAATAAATGAAAACAAAATTCAGTCGATGTCGATGTAGACTTCTTTTTCATGTTGTGTGTCGGCAGCAGCGGCGCGGAGATCGTTGGAGCTTACAATGGGAAAGCTCTTCCCGTTTGGAGTTTTTCTTACGAACAAAGAGCCAAATTTCGTGAACACAGCAAACAGTTGTCGTTTTCTCTTCATCTGAGTAGCGGTACGTAAAAGCAGGCGAACTCTCTGAGTAAGGCTTTCGTTGATGAAGCATTTGTGTGGCGACTCCATACCGACGTCAGTAAGGTTCAACTCTCTGTGTTGGCTTTTACGATAGAGAGTAGCTGACTTCAGCACAAAGTTTCGCTCTTGCGGGCTACCAAACTTGAGTACGATCGGTGATGGCGATGACGAATCGTTAAATTTTTTCACACGGAATGCATTTTTAAGTGTTGGCGGTTTGCATTCAATAGTGTGGCATAAATGATTGAAGATGGTAGACAAATTTTCTTCAGGTGAACTTGGAATGCCAAAGAGCACGGCATCACAGGCAGTATGTTTACGTTCAAGGTTGTCGATTTGTTGTTGGAGGGCAAGTATTTCTTTGTTCGCAGATGTGGTTTCCACTGATGTAGACGTAGAAACAACTTCAATGTTCTCAATTCTCTTTGTGATTTTTTCTACCGCCGCATTGACTGATGAAAAGCGTTCTTCCCACTTTTTTTCCATTTCCTCAATTTTGAGTTGGAGACCGTTGCTTATTTTATTGCATTCGTCTTTTATTGTTGCTTTGATGAAATTACAGAATTTATCAAGGCGGCTCTCCAATATATCGATTGTGATGATTGAAGAGTTGGTGTCAGTTCGTTTCAAGGAAGGGGAACTTACTTGGGAGGACGTTGTCGGTTTATTTTGCGCTGATTTCGAGATCGAGCGGGTACTTGGTGGGTCTGGCATGGTGGTTGTGTTGATGTATCACAGTTTAATCCTTAAAGCAGGCGATAGATATGAATGACAACCAATGAAACTACTTTCGAAGCTAAGTTTAAAGTGTCAGTTTTAAATCATCTGTACTTTGCGCGCACTTTCAACTTTTTTATTTGTTACGGTTAGAGGTTAGCTGCTACCGGACAGAAAAATAAGACGTCTATACTGTTCTGAGCATACGGCTCGACACTTGTAGAAAACTTCTCAACGTAGCAAAAAGCACAAGAAAAATGACTGACTGGGACTCATATAAAGAATCCCTCAAATTATTAAAAAAAGAACTGAGGAAGGCAAAGCGACAATCCTGGAGGTCATTCACTGACAAAATCACAGAAACCCCTGAGGCATCGCGGCTAAGAATAATCCTCTCCACAAATCCTATTATGCCTAGCTGTTTGAAAAAAAAACAATGGCTCTTGGACAACCTCAAGTGATGAATCACTCAATCTGCTTCTGGACACCCACTTTCCAGGTAGCTCCCAACTCGCGGCCAGTAGCGGCCCAAACAGGCCTACTGCAACCGTGACCAAAATTCATGGTCTGATTACGAGAGACAAACTGCTGCTCCGGACGGTATAATACCTGCCGAGCTACAGAGGTTCTCAGGTATAATTCTGCGTGTGCTAGAAATATTATGAGGAGCTGTGTAGAACTTATCCACATTCCACTGTCATGGAGAGAAGTCAATGTGGTATTCATTCTCAAAGCCGGGAAATGTTCTCATGTTGTCCAAAAGGACCTCAGACACATAAGTCTATCATGTTTCCTTCTGAAAACTCTAGAACGACTGACTGATATTCATATACGAGCTAAACTTTATCCAAGAATTCTGTCAACGGCTCAACATACCTACTGTAAAGGAAAGTCGGTGGAAACGGCTCTGCACTCACTGACTAGCCACATCGAATGATCCCTACAATATAGAGAGTACACAATGGTTGCTTTCCTCGATATAGAGGACGCCTTTAACAACGTCAACACATCCGCAATCACGACTGCGCTGTCAACTCTGCAGGTAGACGACTCACTTGGGGAGTTGATCAGTCTCATGCTTAAAAGCAAGATAATCAACTCCAAATTGGGTGAGACTTCTGCTAAAAGATGTTTCAGCAGAGGTACGCCGCAAGGCCGTGTTCTCTCCCCCATTATCTGGAACTTAATGATTAATGAACTACTGACATGCCTGGGAGCGTGGTAGCAGGGTGATTGCCTATGCGGATGACGTTGCTACAGCCGTCTCAGGTAAGCATCTCAATACCATTAAAGACTTCCTTCAAGTAAATCTCAATAGAGTAACCCGTTGGGCAGATCGCTGTGGATTGTCAATAAAGCCCCATAAAACTGATTCTCTTTAGCAGTAAATACAAAATTCAAATTATAGACCCTCCTTGAAGAAACGGTACTATTTTAGTTTTCTCCGATACAGCAAAATATTTGGGTCTCATTTTAAACAGGAAACTAAACTGGAAACCTAATATTCAAGAAAGAGTCAATAAAGCTACAGTAGCTTTATTCTCTTGCAAAAAGGTCATTGGGAATAAAAAGGGCCTTCAACCCCGCATAACCCACTGGCTATACATCTCGGTCATAAGACCGATACTTACTTATGGTGTGGTCGTCTGGTGGACGGCCTTTGAAAATGCAGTCAACTGCATTAAACTAAGCAGAGTCCACAGAACAGCATGCATAAGCGGAGCCTTGCGGTGTACCCCCTCTGCGGCATTATACATTCTGTTTCATTTGACACCCTTCAATATTTTCAGCAAGCAAGTAGCTGCGTCTGCAACTATTCGCCTTAAAGCTACTAAATAAACAGTGGACAAATAATTAATTTGACCGCGCCAACGTTCTTAATACATTAGGAATCCTCACAGAGAACATCGATTACACCATAGCTTAACTTTGGTTTGACAAAAACTCCCATGTAAGCTCCCCCTTTAGATCATCCTGGGAGGAAAATGCTTTCATGGAGGACAAGTCAATCCATATCTACACAGATGGATCTAAAACCGATAGTGGAGTTAGTGGCGGTGTTTTCTTAGATAAACTAAATCTGAGCCTCTCTTTCCGTCTTCTAAATCACTGTAGAGTGTTCCAGGCGGATATTTTGGCGATTAAAGAAGCTCTGTCCTGGCTGAAAAAAACCTGATATTTCCAAAGGATATCCGCATCTTTTCGGATAGTCAGGCCGCTTTCTAGTCCCTGGGCTCGGTCTCATTATATTCCAAAACCGCCCTTGAATGCCGATCATCAACTCCTCAGTCTCGGAGTTCGCTCCCACTTCCAGTAATGACTGGGAATTCCACTGAGCAAGTTTATGGAAGCTGTGGATCCTAACTATGCCTAACTATTCCCCTACTCTTCGGTTCTATAAAAGAAATTGCGAAAGCAGAGTTTCATTTCTTTCTGCTACCCGGGTATTATTCCCCCATCGAATTACAACAATAAAATTTATTCCCAAAATCGAAACGAGCGCGAAGGAGAGAGGAAATGCGATGGGACGGTAGCTGGAGTGTTGGTACAAAAGGAAAAAGTGTAGATACAATCCAGAAGGGTTTGTATCTCCATCCAACCATTCGTTGGATCGCCGCCCCTTACAAAAGATAAGTTTAGTGCCGGTGCAAATTTAAATTTTTATATTTTTATCCGGGGGTCCCTATGTAATCCGGTGGATCGGCGTTCAGATTTGGGGGGAGGGGGGACTGACCAATAGCGTGTCACTCCGTACAATTATTTATGTATTTTTTGTACTTGGGCCCTTCTGCCCTTTGGCCTCTCTGCCCGTTTGTACAATGTGTTTGCTGATTGTTGTTGGTTGGTGTTCTTTGTTGTTGGTGAGTGTTCTTTGTTGTTGGTGGGTGTTCTTTGTTGTTGGTTGTTGCTCTGCTCCTCCTTCGGTGGAGTGCTGGCTTAAAAAGGGGTCCCCTTCACCCATCGAACCTAACTTCTACAGCTGGTGCGTCGTTGGGGTGTGATTGTCTTGGCCGTTCGACTGCACACCACTGTCGCTCCTTTGTTGCTCCCTCGTTAGGCAGTTGCTATAATAGAGATCGTCGTCTCTTCACCCATCGATTAATTGACTCGGTGCATCCACATCCATTATAGTGATGTTATGCTGGTGCACGTACCCGCATCGGTAGCAGGATGGGGTGTTACTTAAGCCTCCTGTTGCTTGGCTTTTATTGGAGTGTATGTTCCAGGGATCGTCTTCCCCCACCCGTCATCATCGTGTTGGGGTGTCTGGATTGATAGGACCGTCCGTCCCCACCCGTCGGCGACTTTCAGACGTCCTGTTTGATACTGCCCGTTGCGAGTCTCCCGTCTATCTATGGGCTCCGTCAACCCTGTCGCACCCTGGGGTTCCTGGTTCACCGTGAGTCTCCCTACTGTCCTTAGGGCTTCGCCGACCGAACCTCCTCATTCTCCTCTGCGAGGAAACCGGCCCGTGAACTTATGTGAGTTATTTTCCGTGTTCTGTGGTTGGTGGGCCACTGGCTTGTAGGACCATGGCAGAGTCCACCTCCGCCAGAGCTTGGTGTTCCCACTCAACGAAAGTAGGGACCGAAGGGTCATACAAGGGAAAAGAGAGCCAAACCTGTTGCGGGAAAATTTACCGCAACAAACCCCACCCTCACCTCCTAGGAAATGATCTTGCATTCCTAAGAAGCGCAAACCATTTCCCGAGGCTAAGGGTTTCTTAGGAGAGTTATTCCCATCAAGGCCAATACTGCAAGTCTATACAAAAACAAACTAAAATTCTGACCCAATTTCTCTTTCAAGCTACTCTACTCTACTGGGACTTAAGACTCTTCCGGCTCAGCACTATAGGGGTTAAGGTCAGTTACCTTTATTTTGACCATTCGAATCCACCAAACTGTATGTGTTTTGTATGCAAACACTCTCTTTTATAAGAATTGTTAATAAAAAAACTTCCTTTTTTTTTGTTTTATTCGTTATAAAAAATATTCCTTCCTTTATTGCGCCAAAAAAAACCAGTATATCTTCCAATACAAAAATGACATTAAATTACAAATACAACGACCTAATTCTTCTTAGTGTTGATCTTTAAATGATAATTAAATTAAAAATACGATATAACTTATTCGAAATGAAGTTAATATCAAAGCCATTGATGTTAAATATATATAAATATGTTTTTAAGTCTTATTCATGACTGCTGCTGCAACATGCTCCCCGGCTGTGAACAAAGTTCGCAATTATGTGCTACCTCATTGCCATATCTGCCACCGGGCATCACCTTTTCATTTTCATCATCATGGTCATGCTCGTCTCCTTCGTAATTGACTACTGTGAAAGATATTCGTTAGTGAGACAGAATAAGAGAACATATATGCAGACAACAGATGTTAACAGGCACACAGTGAGTAAGTAGTACATATTGGCCATGCTATAATTGCATATAGTTGCAAACTCGTTCCCTCCTTGTTGCGTGAGGAGCTAGAATCGATTCACTTAGCTTGGGATATGAAGTCGTTGATCGGTGCCGCAAATTGTAAAATGTTAAGTTTTAGTTTTGAATTTAGTAAAGTACTGTATTGTAGATAATTTATATTCGGGTAAATGTTTTTCGGTGTTGTGTATTGTGATATGTAAGTTTAGTGTTTTAGTTATTTTATATTGTTCTTATTATTATTATTATTATTATTTTTTTTTTTTTTTTTTTTTTTTTTTTTTGGAAGGCGAGAAAAGTGCGTATTTATATGTATGCTTATATGTGTGTATTCGGTTTTATGAATTTTGGCGTATTTGCGTGAAGGAGTGAGCATGAGTGTTGGGAGTTTTGTGTTATTGTTTTTATTGTATATTATTAAAGGGAATCTTCTGAGACGATGTCGTTGCTGGGTAGACTGCAGATTTTTACGATCGGTATTTTAAACTCCCTTGTTTTGGATGAGTTCGATGTTTTTACGGTGACCACTCGTATTAAGTTGTCAATTCCCTGGTGTAGTTTCGTGATCCGGGCTAAACTCCATTTGGCAGGCGGAAGTTTATCGTCGCGTAGAAGTACTAAGTCTCCTTCCCTTGGTGTTTGCTTCTCCGTTTTTGTCCATTTCGGTCGATGTTGAAGACTTGTTAAATAGTCTGTACTCCACCTCCTCCAGAATGTTTGTAACTGTGCCTGAACTCTCTTCCACCAGTCAAGGTACGTAAGTTTGTCGAGGTCGTACTCAGGTTGTGGCGGTGTTACAAGTGGTGCTCCAAGAAGAAAGTGACTTGGTGTCAGTGCTTGCAGGTCATTGATGTCTTCTGATACCGGACAAAGAGGCCTCGAGTTAAGACATGCTTCTATTTGTGCCAAAAGCGTGCTGAGTTCCTCATAGGTAAGTACTGCAGTACCAGCGACTCTTTTTAAATGGTATTTGATCGACTTTACTCCAGCTTCCCACAATCCTCCGAAATGGGGGGAAGCAGGTGGATTAAAGTACCATTTAGTTCCTTCGTTACCAAGTATCTCTGCACACGACTCGTAGTCAAATTTAGCTTCCTTAAGAAGTTTCTGGAGTTCAGTGTTTGCTCCTACAAAATTTGTGCCACAGTCACTGTACATAGCTGAACATAGACCTCTTCTTGCTGTAAATCTTCGAAAGGCAGCAAGGAAAGCTTGTGTTGTGAGGTCAGTTACTGCTTCTATGTGAACTGCTTTGGTAGCCATGCACACGAAGATCGCAAAGTAACCTTTCAGTATTTTCGCGTTTCTTCCTCTCCATGCTTTAATGTCAATCGGCCCGGCGTAGTCTACTCCTGTGTGTGCAAAGGGTCTCGACATTTTTACACGAGGAGCCGGTAGGTTTCCCATCAACTGCCCCATCGGTTTTGGTTTATATCTGAAGCATATGTTGCACTTGTGTATGTGCTTTTTTACGGCATTTTTGATGCCACAGATCCAAAACCTTTGACGCAGGTAAGAAACCATCTTCTGAACCCCTCCGTGTAGTGTTTTATCGTGGGCATCTGATATAATTAATTCTGTGTAGTGGTGTGTCGCCTTTAGGATAATCGGATGCTGCTGTTCATAGTGTAAATCTGCGTTTTGCAATCTGCCTCCAACTCGTAATACGTTTTGCTCATCAACGATTGGATTCAAAGCCTTCAACCCCTTTATTTTTGCGATGTTGGTCCTGACCTTAGAAGGAAACATTTCCATCTGAGCGATTCGGACTATTGCCAGGGTTGCTGAATGAAGCTCCCGCGGTGTAAGTGGACCTTTCTCTCTATTTAGCTTTTCTTTTCGCAGGTTTTCAGCAAATCGTTTGCAGTAAGAGATTACCCTTGTGAGTTTGGTAAGGCTTGAATGTCTTTGGATCTCTTCGCTGATGTTATTTTTGTCGTTCATCACGCAATGTGCCTTCGCTGTATGTCTTCCTTCTTCGGTTTCAAAACTGTTGGGTTGGGTAGGAAACGTAATGTTCCATGTGGTATTTAAAAATGTTGGTCCATACCACCAAATATCGTTGTCTAGTAGTTGAGATGGAAAAACTCCCCGGGACGCTATATCAGCTGGGTTTTGTTCGGATGGAATGTGCTTCCAGCTGTCGATGTTTGTAAGCTTTTGCACTTCAGCTACTCGATTGCGCACAAATGTTTCCCATCTCGATGGAGGTGCTTTGATCCAACACAACGTAATTTCCGAATCTGTCCACGCGTATACCTTATAATTTTCAAACCTTAAAGCTCGGACTGTCTCGTGTAGCAATTTTGCTAATAAAACAGCACCGCATAACTCTAGCCGGGGAAGTGTTACTGATTTTAGTGGAGCTACTTTCGTTTTTGGCATTAAAAGGTGCATGTGAATTTTGTTGTCCTCATCAAGCACACGCAGGTAAGTCACAGCTGCATAAGCCTTTTCTGAGGCATCACTAAATCCGTGTATTTCTAGGTCATTGTCATGCGTTCCTGTCTGGATCCATCTCGGAATACGAAGCTTTTCTATAGCCGAAAGCTCTGTATGGAACACGGTCCACTCATGTTTGACATCCTGGGGAACAGGTGCGTCCCATTCAAGTCCACGCGCCCAAAGGTTTTGCATCAGGATCTTGGCTTTGACAATGCATGGGGAAAGCCAACCTAATGGGTCAAACAATTTGGCAATTGATGACAAAACGTTACGTTTCGTGATGTCTACGTCTTCCTGATGAACCACATTATAAGTAAGGGAATCGCACACTGGCAACCATTTCATTCCCAAAGTATTCACGTGGATCAACTCATCAAACGGCAGCGAAAAGTCCACTTCTCGATCTTCGGTTGGTATCCCTTGCAATAGTTCATCCGTGTTGCTGGTCCACTTACGTAAGTTAAACCCTGCCGACGCAAGAACCTTTCTGACCTCATCTCTCTTTTTTAGGGCGTGTTCAAGGGTGTCTGCTCCAGTTATTATGTCGTCGACATAAGTGTCGTTTCGTATGATCGATGCTGCCAAAGGGAAACTCGATGCTTCATCTTCTCCCAACTTGAGTAGGACTCGGATTGCGAGGTATGGAGCTGATGCCGTTCCAAACGTCACTGTCTCCAAGCGATATAGTTTCACTTGCTGCTGAAGGTTGTCTCTCCAAAGAATAAGTTGGTAGTTGGCATCTGTTGGATCCATCCGAATTTGGCGGTACATCTTCTCCATATCCGTGGTGAAGGTGAAACGATGTTTTCGCCAACGCAGTATAACGTCTATAATATTATTTTGTTTTTTAGGTCCTACCATCAAGTGATCGTTCAAAGAAGAGCCAAAAGTAGTTTTGAAGGCCGCATCAAATACGACCCTCAACTTTGTGGTGGTACTGGATTCTTTGAGGACCGCATGATGGGGAACGACGTAGTGGTAAGGTGTGTTTAATATATCTCTCGATACTTCGGTCATGTGTCCGAGCTGTTTGTACTCTTCCATACATTTTTTGTATCCTTCGTATAAACTAGCATTATTCTTAAACCTTCTTTCCATTTGGTCAAACCGTCTAAGCGCTCCTTGGTATGAGGAACCTAATATGGGATATGTATTTCCTTTGAAGGGAAGACGGACTTGGTATCTGCCATCGGGTAGGCGCTTGGTGTGCTCGCTGAAATGTCGTTCGCAAGCCGCATCTTCTTCCGATTCGTACGTTTCGAATGCCTGTTCTTCGATTTCCCAGAATTTTCGAAGCTGAATGTCAAGATCGAACAACTGGACGAAGCTTCGAATTGTTTGGGATGCGACTGGAGCCTTTCCCAACAAGATCCACCCAAGGTGAGTTTTTTGAGCTACCGGAGCCGTGAAGCTTTCTGCTCTTATGATGTCTGGTAGGAGAATTTCGGCATAGACGTCGCTTCCCAAGAGTAGATCTACAGTAGCGGGAGTGTGGTAACAGGGATCAGCCAACATCAATCCATTTATATGCGTCCATTTATTGAAGTCTACCTTTTGGGATGGAAGCAGCCCAGTCAGGGATTTAAAGACAAAGGCTCGGGTATGTCCTTCGTATGCTGAATGCAGTGAGCCGAACGATAAATCGACGTAATTGTGGCATGCTCCACTGCTGACCTTTCCTAATCCAGATACTTCGATAAATGTGCGTTTGTTCCGGAGATTTAACAGCTGGACTGCAGATCCTGTGATGAAGGAGGCTTCCGAACCCGGGTCGATTAAGGCACGGAGATTAAAATACTTTCCCGACTTTGCTCTTACCTTCACGATCGCTGTTGCTAAGAGTACCTGTGTGTTGGTATTGTGTTGTGTATGAAAGTTGTTGAGTGTTGAAGTTGTGGAGAGTTGACTATCGTTGGTTGGATAAAATGCTGGAGCATTAGGATTTACTATTGTAGTCTGAAAAGTCTGTGATTGTGTGTTGGGTTGTGTGGAATTTTGGGAAGTCTGATGGGGTTGTGTGTATGTGTGCGGTAGCTGAGAGTGTGTGTATGGGTAATGTGAAGTGTTTGTGTGTGGTGTATGATTGGACTGTATTGAGTTGTGAGGTGTTGTGTATGAAGACATATATGTAGGATGCGAGTTTGGTGACGAATTATAGCTATTGTGCAATAGCGAATGATGCCTTTGGCCGCAAAAATAGCAACATACCCGGCTTGGGCACTGCTGTGTATGATGGCTGTACGCCAAACAGTTTTGACATATGCCTAGCTTTCTGATTTCATTGCAGCGTTTACCTACGTCCATCGTTAAAAACTTGTTGCACTTTCGAAGGGAATGCTGACCATTGTTACAAATACTGCAACTATATTGTTGTTTTTGCTTTGGTCTTGTGGTAAAGGAATTCTTTGCTGGCTGCCTGGTCTGCGCTTCTGGTTTGGATTTTGATTTTAGCTTTTGCTGATCTACGGCTTCCAAAGTGCGAAACCTGGCTTCCAGAAATTCTGAGAACTCAGCCAAGGTAGGAAGCTCTTTCTTTGACCCTAGTCTCTCTTCCCATAACTGCTGTGTTAGGGCTGGAAGTTTATGAAGCATGACATAAATAACTATTATATCCCAGTTATTTGTCTGAACTCCCAGGTTTTTCAGCGCGTGTAGGCATTCAGTGGACACATCCAACAGGTGTTTTATGTTATTGGAGTCTTCGGCAGTGATAACGGATTGTCCGAAAAACAGTTTGAGCTGCGTGTTAACCAACACCCGTTTGTGGTCATACCGGTTTGTAAGAATGTCCCAAGCCTTCTGGTAATTATCACTGTCCAAGCTGAGATGTTGTAGTAGTCTTTCCGCCTCTCCCGTGATGCTTGATTTCAGGTGGTGAAGCTTTTCAATCTCCGTTAAGGTTGAGTCGCTATGGACCAAGGAATGAAAAATGTCATGAAATGACTTCCAGTTTTCGTAACTACCGGAGAATGTAGGTAGATTAATTGTTGGTAGTCGGAGTTCATGCCTTTTGCTCGACGCAACTGTTGAAGTAGATTTGCCTGGAACGGATGTGGGGGTGACCTTCTCAAGGTGATTGAGTAGAGACGCACGGTAAGTCACATATAATTCCTTGATCGAATCAAATATCTCATCAATTTTTGAACTTTCAGTGTCAGTCTCGGCATTTGTAACAACATCCCGATTCGCATTCATGCTGGCTTGAAAATTACTTTCGAGAATAACAAGACGACTCTGAAGGTAATTTTTGGACGTTTTGGATTCTTTGTTCGCCTTCTTGAAGTTTGTGTCATCCTTGTTTATTTGCGCCCACAGATTTTTGAGTACTTTAAGGCTCATTTTATTTATTTAATTTATTATATTTATTTATTATGTTATAAATATAATTAAAGGCCAACTTACTACTCACTCACCTGTATATATTTGTCTGATTTGTCTCAATCTATATGTATTTTCGCGCCGCGGGAAACCGTTTGGCACTGGAACTCGCAGTTTTAATGTCTTTCACTTTATATTATTTTTTTTTTAATGTATATGGCTCGATAGGACCAATGTTTTGTATGCAAACACTCTCTTTTATAAGAATTGTTAATAAAAAAACTTCCTTTTTTTTTTTGTTTTATTCGTTATAAAAAATACTCCTTCCTTTATTGCGCCAAAAAAAACCAGTATATCTTCCAATACAAAAATGACATTAAATTACAAATACAACGACCTAATTCTTCTTAGTGTTGATCTTTAAATGATAATTAAATTAAAAATACGATATAACTTATTCGAAATGAAGTTAATATCAAAGCCATTGATGTTAAATATATATAAATATGTTTTTAAGTCTTATTCATGACTGCTGACACACGTTTGAGGATCCTGAATGGTCGCACGAATTTCGACGCAAGCTTGGCCGCGTAGTAGTTAGCTGCGTCAGACAATACGAAGTTTCGTCGCCATACTAACTCGTTCGGGAGATATTGCACATCTTGTGTAGGTTGTAGGCTTTTGCCGACTTCTTCGCTGTCGCAGCTAATTTCCTACGAATATCTTCCATCAACATCTCAAATCTCCTACCCAGCTCCGGTATCTCTAAGTCCCTAACTTCCCTATTCCTTTCCCTACTTTCAAGATATAAGTCTATACCCCTAGTACCTGGGGTCTCACTACCTTGTACTATGTCCCTACTACCTAACCTACTCTCGCTACCTATCCTACTCTGAAGATAATCCCTCGAGGCATCGAATTCTGTGCCGCGAGTCACCATCTCCCTCCCAAAGTTCACATAATTTGGGGATACTCCCAGCACCTCGGGTTGAGCCGTGAGAATTGCGCACGCTACTTTCGCCAACTGCGAATCCCAACCTCGGTGGTTCTCCAAGACATACGCTCTGGGCGTCGTCTTGAGTATTTGGTTGATTCTCTCCGCAGGATTAGCCTGCGGATAGTAATGGGCCGTAAACCTAATTTGGTCCTCGTAAGAGTCATAGAGAGCTTTGAGCACCCTTCCTCGGAACTCGGGACCGTTGTCACATACGATAATCTTGGGTACGCCGAACAATAAGAACACATTTTCCTTTAGTTCCTTGCACACTGCCCAAGCAGTTGCGGAACGTAGAGGCAAGAGCAAGGGGAATTTCGAAAAGTAATCAACCACGGTAAGATTGTAATTGTAAGCCCGAGTGGACTGTGGCAGTAGGCCTACCCGATCTAAACAAACCATTTCCCAACACCTTGACACACCTACCCTCTCAACCATAAAACCAGCGGGTCGCCCGTTCACAGGTTTCACCTGTTGGCAAATCGTGCAATTTTTCACATACTTAGTTACTTCTGACCGCATTTTCGGCCAGTAGTACTTAGCTCCTACTCTCGCAAATGTTTTGCGGACGCCCATGTGACCCGCTAATGGGTTACCATGGCACGCCTGTAAAATCCCTCATCTACCAATCTTTCCTACTACTTATTTCCACTCGTTACTGTCATCTTCATAAACTACTACCTGCCTATCCTTCACTAACTTGAAGAGTTTGCCCTCCTCTATTCTCCACAAGGGGTAGGCTAACTGGTTAGCTTCCACTACACCAATTATTTTCCTAATCCAATGGTCTTGATCCGATTTTGATATCCCAGCCAACTCCGGGACTCCTCACGAAAGCATGTTGGGAACTACATGCTCTTTCCCCTTTCTGTGGACTATCTGAAAATCGAATTGCTGCAGCGTCACTGCCCATCATCCCAGTCTCCCTTGAGGTTCCTTAAGGTTGCTCAGCCACACTAGCGAATAATGATCAGTTACGACCGTAAACCCAAACCTTCGATGTATAGTCGCAACTTCTAAATCACCACAAAACGTCTGCACCAAGAAATTGTCCCTACGAAAGTCCTAATTTCTTTACACTCTTGGGTGTGGGAATCCTAACCATGCTATCTACTTTCTCTGGATCTACATGTAGTCCATTCCTATCTACTACATAACCTAAATATTTCAAAGACGGCCTACAAAAGTTACATTTCTCCCGACTAACTTTTATCCCTGCCTCACACAATCATTTAAAGACCTCTTCCAGTATCTTAAGATGTTGGTCGAATGTTTTTTCGACGATAATAACGTCGTCCAGCTACACGAATACGTGTGGCTCTAGATCAGCACCTAAGATGCTGTCTATAAATCTCTGCCACGCAGCAGGCGCACTGTCTAGCCCGAAAGGCATTCTCTTAAACTGGAACAGGCCTCTATTCGGAACCGTGAAGGCTGTGAGTGGGCGCGATTTCTCCTCCATGGGGATCTGCCAGTAGGCCGACTTTATATCTAATGACGTCAGATTTCGGCGTCCCTAAGCTTATCCAATGTCGATGATATAAATGGCAATGGATTAGCATTCCTATCTGTAATCCTATTAACTTTCCTGTAGTCGACACAGAACCTAAAAGACCATGTTTTTTCTTGGTAAGGACTATCGGAGATGCCCACGGACTGTTCGATTTCTCGATAACTCCCGCCTCTAGCATCTCGTTTAGCTCCTTATCAATGTAACACCGTTGTTTAATAGGTTCTGCCCGACGTCCTAATCTTGTGTTCTACAGAATGAGTATACCCCAATCCCTCGGGCATCGACTTAAAAATACCGTCGCCCAAAGCCTCCATCTGCCCTGCTTCGGCGACGTCCGGCTCGGAGATCTCGCAAATTGCGGTCGATTTAGCGCAACAGACTGTTGGCTCGAAAAGTTCCACACTAGTGACCTTAAATCCGGGACGTTTCACACCAGTGCACAATAATCTGCACCACGGATCACGGTGTGGGGACACGGACCGACTTTGTACCTCAAGTGGAAGAGACACAACCCCCACGACAAATACGCTTTTTCCGTCCGCTAACGCGACGGACCTAACTTCATTTTTTTTCTACTCTAAGCCCTAAATCCTTAACTACTCTCCATCCCTCACCCCTATTATAGTGCGAGAAGTGCCACTATCTAAAAGACCTAAGGTCTCAAAAAATGGCCCTCGCCATTACAATTGAAGCACCGGATGGCTGCACGCGGTGAGATGTCCTCTGACAACCGAAACTCTGGGCTCCTCCCAGTTCACGAATGCCAAATCTGGCTTCAACAACCGACGCGTCTTCGGATTGGGTGGCGGAGCTTCAGTCACCCTGCGCGCATGACTGAGCACTTCCACCCGCTCCAAGAAAGAATTTACCGGCGCACCACAACGTTCTCCATGAACTTCACATCCCACTTGACCAGGTTTTTCCCCGAGCATACGGCAAGCGCTCGCTGTGGTCACCCGCGGTTGCCTAGAAACCGGTCTCTTCCGCAACAGCAGGCGTCACCGGTGATCTCACAGCGCGGACTGGTATTCTGTCCACTGCTTAATGCTGCTAGAGGGAAAACCTTTTTTGCCTGATTTGCTGCTGCTGTTTCTCGTTGTGTTCACCCAACGTTGGCTGTGATGGTCGGTTCTTGACGAGCCTCGAGCACGATGGCTCTCCCTCGTCCTCGTTGCCTACCTCGCCCTCATCATCCGACTCCTCTTCCGTACCTCCGGCTAACTCTCCGGCCAGTACGATCAACCTATGTTTGAGATTACACTTCTCCTCGGTTTGCTCAGGAGAAGTGTCTCTCGCCCAATCCAACCTACTAAGAGCCCAGTCTATTTTGGTAAGAATCTTCAAGTATTCCTTCGACTTAGGATTACTTGGAGGTTCTTCCAATCTGTTCTATTTTTGCCCGTACGGCATCTCGATCCTCTACAAACGTGAATTTGTAGGCCGGGTCCAGATTTAGAGACCCTCTGCGTTCTGGCATACTAGCGGATCTCAACGACTTCCGCATGGCTTCTACGGTGCCAATGGGAAGGACGCGAGGCTCCATCTCATACGCCATCTCGTCCACAGCGAGCGTATTTATTTCCATTTTCAAAAAAATGAAGGCAACAAAAAACGATGTCGCAGAAAAACAACTTTACGAGCAGAAACAAAGAAAAAAAAGAAGAAACACCAAAAATCAAAAAAGCAAACCCGCCGATGAAACCAATGAAACCTTAAAAACAGCCGAAAATAGAAAAACACAAGTGAAAAAAAAAACGCAAACGCAAATGGTCACCCTAAAACTCGCCAAAATGCACGAACAAGAAGGATGTTCACACTGAAATGCATGTCTTATGTATAAGAATGTTTTAATTTGTTTGGGTATATATGTATGTGGTATGTATATACCTATATCTTTCGAGGTATAAATATATTTATACATTGCGATAACCACTTAAATGTGAGCAGCGACATCTAGAGCAGAAGATGTCGATACTCGAAGAGCAGAAGATTTCGATACTTGAATTGAATGAATGGTCGAGACCATTGATGACTGAAGAGTGGAATCGAATTTTCTAGAGTTATGTTCTTTCACTAGTAATTTAATAAAAAAAAACAATTTTTAATTACTTTTCAACTATTTTATTTTAACAAAACTTAACTCTACGGAAGGTATCGAGAGAGAGCCAACCGAACTAAACTTATCTGCATGTTTTATATGGCAAATTTGTTGACATAGCTTTTCCGATGAACACAGGTTTACCTGTGGGAAAGGAAGGCGCTTTGATGAAGGAGTCATATTTGCAAGCGCGTGTAGCGCAAAAGTGGAGCGTTTGTAAAAATGATCCGCGCATTGTTGGTCATGCATTCTACGCGTAATTGGTAGCTTGGCATGCAATGCAATAAAAAGATAAAAGCGAATGTTAGAAAGAGGAAAATGGAAGTGAAGTCTCTGACGTAAAACGCCCCCCCCCCCCCCCCCTGAGGACCTCTGAGGCTCGGCAGGTATTATACCGTCCGGACCAGCAGACTTGTATGGTTTGAAGCCATGCAGCGCCCAGAGCAGTTTGTCTCTCGTAATCAGACCATGAATTTTGGTCACGGTTGCAGTAGGCCTGTTTGGGCCGCTACTGGCCGCGAGTTGGGAGCTACCTGGAAAGTTTGTGTCCAGAAGCAGATTGAGTGATTCATCACTTGAGGTTGTCCAAGAGCCATTGGTTTTTTTCAAACAGCTAGGCATCATAGGATTTGTGGAGAGGATTTTTTTTAGCCGCGATGCCTCAGAGGTTTCTGTAATTTTGTCACAGAATGACCTCCAGGATTGTCGCTTTGTCTTCCTCAGTTCTTTTTTGTATAATTTGAGGTATTCTTTATATGAGTTCCAGTCGGTCACTTTTCTTGTGCTTTTTGCTGCGTTGAAAAGTTCTCTGCAGGCGTTTCTGAACAGTCCCAGTGCCGATGTCCACCAATGTGGCTTTTTCTTGCCTCTTGGTTGAATAAGAGGGCAGGAAGCGGCCATAGCCTGATTGAGACCCAGAGTAAATTCTCTGACTTTCATGTCAATTGGTGTCACGCGGGGTACGTGATAGTTCAGAGGATAACGTTTTTGACAGTATTCCTCTGTATTTTCGCCAATCAGTTTTCCGGAAATGCTCCCGGCTGGGGGAGCATCACTCAGACTGAATTGGATGTATTTATATTCTGAAAAGGTGTGTTCAGACGATACCATCCAGTTTGTTAGCCTTTGGGTGATGCTATCGGAGAAAAGAGTAATATCTAACACGTCTTGTCGGTTTCTAGTTTTAAAAGTGGGCACATTGCCAATATTGCAAATTAAGAGGTTAGTACTTAAAATATAGTTTAAAAGTGACTCACCTCTATCATTGCTGTCGGTACTGCCCCATACCGTGTGATGTGCGTTAGCATCGCATCCGATTATGAGGCCAGTTTTTTGCCTTCCAGCTTCCAGTATCACCCTTTCTAGGTTATCACCAGGGAGAGGGCCCACTTGGTCGTGGCCAAGGTAAGCCGATGCTAGCCAGTGGGAGCCTTTGGCAGTCTCTAGTCTGGCAACGGTTGAGTCGGGGTCACTGAGGTTGGGAAGTAGAAATACATTAAGGCTACGTTTCACTAATATACAAGTTCTAATCTTACCTTTGTCTCTTGAATAGAGCGGAGCGTATGTGGGTGTCCTAAGTCCACGAACCACGCCTTCTACAATCCATGGTTCTTGGATTAGGATTATTTCTTCTCCGTTTTTAGAAAGACGCAGAATGAGTGCGGCCGAAGCCTTTTTTGAGTGGTGGAGATTAATCCGGAGAAACCGTATCATTGCTACAGTCTTCCAGAGTCGCTTCCACCACGGTGTTATTGAGGTCCTCCGATTCCGAAGATGTGCCCAAGAGCTCATCTTCTATCTCTGATCGTGTAGGACCTCTAATTGCTTCGTCATCGGTTTCCATTTCCGACAGTGTGTCAGAAGAGGAGACCGACGGCTTGATAGTCGTCGATATCCAATTCAAGACCTCGAGTTTTGCACCTGGCCAAATCTCTCCTAAACAATCGATGGCCTTGGTGAAGAAATCGAGAGATCTCTTGTTGGAACAAGCGATGAGCTTGACATAGCCTTGGTGCCAGCCAGCATCGCTTGTGATAGGAGGTGGTCCGGGGTCCTTGGCATGATGGCCAAGAAGTTGCTTGAAAGCTTCAGCTTGACCAGCTGCCACCGTTCCGGTGTAATGGAACCGTCGGTATCTTTCCTGTCGATCGCTGCGATCACCAATGCGTCCTTTAGGAGTTCATTGTAAGACCTCAGAGATGTGCTGTTGGATGGCCCAGGGGTTGTAGAACTATATGTTTTGGGCCGGTACGGTTTCCTCCAACGATCTCTGGCGCTTAGAGGAGTCTTTTAACGTTTTGGGAGTAGTGGAAGCAGTGGGTAATCCGTTTTTTAGGATGTTTTTAGCCCACTTAACCTTGCTCTTTATTTCCGCACTTCTCTCAACATCCGGAATGGATCCGAAGGTTTTGATGATGCGTGAAGCATTTCGGCGTCTTATATAGAGCGCATTAGATGGAGCTTGTCGATGCGGCTGAGCTCCAGGTAGCAGCAACAAGTCCGTGGCCTGCCACAAACTTGCTGCTGCTAGGGGTGGAGGAAGTGATAGGACTATGGCTTGCCACAGTCTAACACTTCCTGAATTCTTATTTTTAGGCTCGTTGCGTTTGCCTTTAGAGGATGGCGCACCATTGGTAACATAAGTACACAAATTATTCGATCTCCATAGCTAATTACAGAACTTCTTATATTAGAAAAGTCACTTATTGTTACGTTAAACATTCTATTTCTTTTGGTGATAGAAAATCCCTTCCCAAGATTCCGAGTTGATTTGCTAATAGATTGTCCTTAACTTTTCTAACTTGCTGTGTGAGTATGTAGTTGTACGAGTATGTCATACTGTATTTGGAATGCATGCTGCATGTGAGTGAATAGCATTACCTAGATTATGTAGCTGTTTTTTTTTTATTTCTGACTGTTGTCCGTTTATATGTCTTGTTATATTGTTTATGCGTTCGTCAAAATGGTAATTTATTCGAATTTGGTCGTTTAGCCCGTCAATAATATTTTGGTTATTTTTCTCATTCATTTCTAGGCTTTTCATAATTTCCTGTTCGTCATCATGATCCATACCTCCTGTTAGATATTTTAAACCTTTTCCTATAATGTTATCTAAACCTCTTCTTACTTTGTGATGGTGTTTTTTCGCTAGACTTTCTATTTCCTGAGTTAACAAGTTGAAACTATGTATCATGGTTGGGTATTCGTTTTTATAATCGAGTTTGTTAATATTATGTTGAATAATGTCTAAGTTTTCGGTCCATGTGGTCAGATTTACACAATGAAGTAATTTTGTATAGCCTACTATAACTTGAAGTTGTTGGTCTCTTATCGTAATATATCCTCGTCCGCAATCTAAGTTTAGTATGTCAATCTTTTGACCTTGTGTCTTCATAGTC
This sequence comes from Volucella bombylans, assembly GCA_949129095.1. Classification (NCBI taxonomy): domain Eukaryota; kingdom Metazoa; phylum Arthropoda; class Insecta; order Diptera; family Syrphidae; genus Volucella; species Volucella bombylans. The sequence goes on from OX422142.1 coordinate 62,682,988, forward strand.
ATTGTTGCAAGTAGTATCAATATCTGGAATTTTATGAGTTTTCGTGTTTGTATTTGCGTTTTACCTGATTTTTTTAATATTTGCTTCCTTTACTATCTCTTATATAATTTTTATCAACTACGTCAGGGTTTTTATTTTTATAAATTGGTTTGAGCTTGTTGTAACCTCTATTCTTTAAAAATGTTGTTTTTCTTTAGTAATGTCTATGTCTTTCCTATCCTTATTGAGTTTATTTGTGTATTTTTCTTTATTTTTGTTTATAAATTCTATGATTTTAGGAAAATCTTCCTGGGTTAGAGTTCCGTTAAGGAAATTTTTTGGTCTCTGTTTGGTTGTAGAGTGAATAGTATTGTTATAAATTTTAACTGCTTCTAAGATTCTATTTTGGAGTGTATCTTTATTGTCTTTATCTGCAGCAAAATTTCTAATATGTTCTTTTAATGTCGAGTGAAACCTTTCTACATCTGAGTTTCCTGTTTTATTGCAAGGAGTTGTAATATGCAATTCTACATTGTTTTCTTTAAGAAATTCTTTAATAATAATAGAAGAGAAACCGAATTCGCCATCGATTACTATTTTTTTTGGAATGCCAAAGTTAGCAAATCTATATTTTAGGGTATTTAAAAGAGATATCCAAGTTCTATGTTTTATTTCTTGGACTGTCACATGCTTAGAAAATTTATCTATCATAGTAAAGAACACGAACATTTACATACCAAATGTCGATGTGGATAACTTGATTTGGTTTTTCTGGCGTCTCAGTTATGGGATTTTAAGAGGTTGGCATTCGTATTTTGATTTGTTGCATATTTCACAATTATTTATGTATTTTCTAATTTTTTCTTTAAGCTTCGGGGTATAGTAGATGTCTTTAATTTCTTCGTATGTTTCATTTATACCGCTATGATTAAGTATTTTATGAGTTTTAACTATCACTTCTGCTTCTTTTTCTTCGTTATCTAAATCACCTAAGAACTTAGTGCATTTAATTACTTTAAGGAGTTTATTTTGACTGAAGTATTTTAGATACACATCTTGAAACCTTGCAAATATGTGATCGTGTTTACAATAAATAGCAACTATGCCTTTGTGTAGCAGAAACGTTTTCGTTATGTCTAAAAAAAAATCTTCCTTAATTTTTTTTAATTCTACTACTATTCTTAGTTTTTTGAACGTAGTATATATTTTGTGACTATTTAATTTGTCTGTTGTATTCAAGACTAACTGGGTTTTATATATATTTACTGGTGAGTCTATTATAGGAATATGATCGCTGCTATCCTCATTTGCACTGTGGATAGTTGCGACTATTGATTGGGTGTCCATATTTTCTGCATTTTCATTACTCTGTTGATCTGTATTTTCATTGAGATAAATTTCCATCCTAGATAGCCCATCTGTTACCTGGTTATCCTTACCTTTTACGTATTCTATTTCAAAGTTGAATTCTTCAAACTTTATCTTCCACCTCTGTAATTCAGCGTTGGGTTCCTTTAGCGAACTCAGCCAAACTAATGGACAATGATCTGTCCGCATTGTGAATGTTCTGCCGTATAAATAGGGCCTGAAATATTTGGTTGCCCATACTATGGCGAGTAGCTCTTTTTCAACGGTTGAGTAATTTATCTCGTGATTGTTTAGAGTACGACTGGCATAGCAAGTCGGATGACCATCTTGAGATAAGGCAGCACCGATTGCATAATTTGAAGCGTCTGTCGTAAGCGTAAACTTCTTAGTAAAGTCAGGATGTCTAAGTATTGATTCAGATGTAATCAAAGCTTTCAGATTTTCAAAACTTTGATTATAATCTGGGTCATTCACATTAACTTTAGCTCCTTGCTTTAAGCAAATAGTCATAGGATTTGCTACTTTGGAGTACTATTTTATAAATTTTCGGTAATAATGGAATGCATTTATAAGCTTTTGAGTTTTAGGAAGTTTATTATTTAATATGGCTTCAATTTTCTGGGGATTAGGTTTGATCCCTTCTGCCGTGATAAAATGTCCTAAAAATTCTATCTCTTTTTTCAAGAATTCGCTCTTGTCGAGCTGTACTTTCAAATTAATTTCTTTGAGCGTTTGGAATACTTTCTTAATCGAAATTATGTGTTCCTGCAAACTAGTTGAAAATGTTATTACATCATCAATATATACTAGACAGATTTTTCCAATATATTCGGCCAGTACAGAATTCATCATCCTTTGGAACGTTGCCGGGGCATTCTTTAACCCAAACGGCATTCTGAGGAATTCGTAATACCCGTTATTAGTTGGAAAAACAGTTTTTTTTGACGTCATTGCTGGCTATCTCGATTTGGTGAGAGCCTTTCACTAAGTCAAGTGTCGTAAAGTATTGAGCCTTCCCTAATTTGTCAAAAATCTCATCGATATTAGGGATTGGGAATTTGTCATCGATAGAAATCTCGATCTAGAGTCGAATACAATTCTCCATTTTTTCAAGCCCGATGCGTCTGCTTTTTTTTGGACTACCCAAATTGGAGCTGAATAAGGTGAGTTGCTAGAGCGAATTATCTTTTGCTTTAACATCTCATTTATCTGAGATTCAACCTCATTCCTATGAACTTCTGGGTAAATATAATTACGAGTGTAGATTGGGATTTCGTTTTTAGTCTTTATCTCGTGCTTAATCGCACTTGTAAAGGTGAGACCTGTTCCTTCTTGAAAAAAAAATTGTTGAATATTGCTTAACCAATTTTATTATGGCGTCTTCTTCTTCCTTATTTAGGTGTTGCGTTCGTATTTGATTCAGAATTGGTTTTACGCTCATTTCTTTACTATAGATTTCCAAGGTTGGGATTTGTGTTTTGTACTTTTGGTACGTAACTTCTTCCTCGTCTTTGTTAAAAAAAATTTGGATCTCGTTTTCACCTACCATTAGAATTTTCCTTTTGAAATCAAGAATTGCTTCTATTGGCAGTAGGATTTTGTTGCCTATCAATCCGTCAAAGTTGTTATGGAACTTAAATTGTAAAAACTCCGTAGTTTTACCTATTTTCCCTAACTCTTTAAACAAGGGAATTTTAACCTTCCTATCTTCATATATGGGTGTGCTTGTTGTTAAAATTGTAAGTGGGTTTTTTTAAGCTTTGTTTGCCATTTGAGATGGCATATCCCTGGGTTAACGATACTGGTCTCTGATCCAGTATCGATCAGTATTCTTAGCCTGTACTTGTTTTTTATTTCAACTATCATATAGAGTAATCGGCTATTGGGCTTTTTTCCCGAAAATCCTCTTTTCTTTCTAGTTTATTCACTTGCCTGGTTACTGCTGATAATGTATCCATCGGTTCTACTAAATAATTGTGGTTGTGATTACTTCTAGAGGTTTTATTTGGGTTTGCTCTAGCTTGACTACTTTGGTTTGTCCTAAACTGATTGCTTTGATGTGTCCTAGACTGAATACTTTTATTTGTGATAGCCTGGTTATTCCCATTTGGGCTATTTTCGTTAAATTGTTGTCTGTTGTATCTGTCGTCTGACTTATGAAACTTGTCGAAATTTTGTTGAAGATTTCTATTGGAATTAGAAATACCTCCCGAATATGTATATCCTGTCTCTGATAAGATCTGCATTGCCTCTTCTAAGTTTTCTGGGTTTCTGCAGTGTAAAAGTCCCTACATTGGCTCTGGAATTTTGCTTATAAAAAATTGAAGAGAACCATCTCAGTATGGTTATGAGCTCTAATTGTTTTGTTTTGGTTTTGTTATTAAGTCGCCTAAGAATTACTTTAATACTGTTGTAATACTCCTGACAATGATACCTAAAGGGTATACTCCTAAGATCGTCATACAACTGTTCGGTAGTTTTCCTGTCGCCAAAATATTGAAAAAATAACTTTTTTACGTCTTCCCAATTACTGACACTGTTATTTATTTCTAAAGCTTCCCTAGCTTTGTCTACCAGTTTACTTTTAACAATATCAAAAAAAATATTTGCCTCTTGCTATAGATTCTATCACCAAGTCAATGAAATTGTGTAAATTATCCCTATTCCCATCATAATTTGGGAGATTATTTAGGTACTTTAAAGGGTCTATACTTAATATTAATTGACTCACGCTTGCGGATGCTCTTTCTGATGTCATCTTAATGATTGGTTCTAGTTGTCGATGATTGTCGATTTCCTCCGTTCTTCGTTTCCTTCGCCTTTCGTTATCCAGGTTGTTTAGGTGTTCACTTTCACTTTTTATATTTTGTTTTTCTATTGTTATGTTATTTCTTGATTCAAAGCACTTAGGGGTTTGCTGTTTTTTCAGAAAGGACGTTTTGAAAAGCTTCTTTTCTTTTAGACACTCACCACTATGTGGACTACTTTCTCGACTATACTTTAGTAAAGAGCTAACGTTTTAGTTACTCTTGAACTTCACTGAACTTAATATTGTTCTTTACCGAACACTTTTCGCGTACTCAACGTTTACCGACTGCGCCAGTTATGTTCTTTCACTAGTAAATTAATAAAAAAAAACAATTTTTAATTACTTTTCAATTATTTTATTTTAACAAAACTTAACTCTATGGAAGGTATCGAGAGAGAGAGCCAACGGAACTAAACTTATCTGCATGTTTTATATGGCAAATTTGTTGACATAGCTTTTCCGATAGACACAGGTTTACCTGTGGGAAAGGAATGCGCTTTGATGCGCGAATGTTAGAAAGAGGAAAACGGAAGTGAAGTCTCTGACGTAACACTAGCAAATTGGAAGTTGTATGGGACGCTGGAGAGGATTGTTCTCGAAGTATGTCATTCGAGTATAAATACCAGCATCCCCAAGATATGCAAGCAGTTCATCAGTTGAATTTGAAGTGTTAATTAGGAGAAATGATTAAGTGGTTTAAGTAAAAGATACGTATAAGCGGTTGACAAATTGGATTGTATTGAAAGAAACAATTAAATAGTGAATTGTAAATGTACTCAATAAAGCGATTTCAATTGAAAAGAATAAGTTCTATTACTTGTACCCACACAAACATTTTACATTGGGGCCAGAAGTGGGGTAGAACTTATTGCGTGTGTAAAAAAAAAAATGTGATTCTTTGAAGAAGCTAGGATGGGTCGAAAACTATTGCAGTTGACCCTCGTCCAACTCAAATCCGAGTTGAATAAGAGAAGCTTCATCGCCAGTGAAGGAAAAAGTGACTTGGTGCTCCGACTTCAGGAGGCTTTGAACAACGAGGGACAGGATCCTGATACATACTCCTATAACGTTGACGAGGATGAACAGATAAGTACCGGCAGTGACATTGCTGCGATGATACAACTCTTCTTGTTAAAAATGGACGAACATAAGAACACTCTCAAACAAAAAATGGACGAACGGAAGAAAAATGTGGACGGTCTTCAACAGAAAATGGATGAACAAAAGAATAATCTGGCAGTTTGAAATAGATGCCTGTGCAAACGACTGGGACAATGAGGAAAAGTGTTTTGCCCTAACAATGGCCTTGCACGGTCCTGCAGCAGAATTGTTGCAAACAATAGACATCGAAAACCATAAAGATTATGTGACTTTAGTACAGGTTATCGAGAATCGTTTTGGGGATAGCCACATGCAGGAGGTTTACAAGGTCCAATTGCAAAGCCGAACGCAGCAACGAGGAGCAGCATCTCGAAGCAGACGTGAGTAGACTGGCACATTTGTCATACCCCACCGCAGGTCAGGAAATTATCGATGAATTGGCAAAAGATGTATTTATCAGGGGAATTTCAGATTCAAAGCTACAGTCAGCAGTAAGGATGGCCGGGAAAAGAACCCTTGCTGAAGCACTTTCCTTCGCTCTGGCGATGGAAGCAGCCAATCAGGCTTCCAGGGGAACACATTTCTTCAGGGAAGTAGCATCTATTGAATGCTCCTGCGCAATAATTAGTGCCTAGGAGATACCCGACGGGATAGACGAACAATGCGCTGCTGGAATTGCAATAAAATAGGACATCTTCAAAGGCAGTGTAAAGAACCGGTGCGACAAAAAGGTTGCCCTCACTGTGGTAACAAGCAAATAGAGGAAGAAACCGGCAGAAACAGCTATCAAGAAGCCAGAATTTGGTAGCAGGCGTCGGCGGCCCTGGACCATCATCCAAGTCTCGCTTGCAAAACGATGCAATGAAAGCCTTCTAGTAGAAGTAGTCAGTGGAAAAGGAAAATGGATGGCAAAAATAGACACCGCTGCCACGGCCTCAATCATCAGGAGGTATCTGGTACAGAAATCCTGTTTGCATAACACCAGCAGCTACGGGAGAAACGGCTATTATATATGGTATATGGTGTATATGGTGAAGTCCGTATGAAAATTCACCTGGCAGGAATAGTCTTCTCTCACATTTTTCTGGTGGCTGACATATACGACGAGTGTATCATTGGTACAGATTTCTTAAAAGAACATATACTAGTAGTGGACTTTGGGGCACAAACCCTGAAATACGGAAACATGGAGATACCAATGATATACGGAAACGCCAATACTTCCGTCTTAAACGTCGTCATCTGCAAAAATCAGATTCTAGAGCCTTCTTCGGAAGAAATTGTTTGGGCAAAAGTGGAAGGTGGTCCTGGTAGCCATCGATTCTATTTAATGGATCCAGAAAATCGGAGAGACTTCATGGTGAGAAAGACCTTAGTGGAACCAAAGAACACCATGGTCCCTGTAAGGATTTTAAACCCAAAGACATTCAGTGTGAAGGTTAAAAAAGGGGGAAATAGTGGGAAAATGTGTACCTGTTGAGGCTATATCTATCACAACGGAAACAAATGGTGCAACACCGGTAGCAAGAGTTCAGAGCATAAAAATCAAGAACAAAATTCTCAGCCTCTGTAATTTGGACGAAGATCCGCGAATCCAGGCAGAAAAACTAATCACTCACTGATATACTTGCTACACTAACTAATCACTCACGCTGATTGCTACACAAGACGGAGAATATGGACGTACGCATAAAGTTCAACAACATATTGACACCGGAGACGCTCGATCAATCCGTCAATCTCAAATCAAAACTACCGACGTCTCAACGATGTCACTTACGGAACTTACGGAAAAAGGCCGACAATTCAGGTGGTCTGAAGAATGTGAAAAAGCATTTCACGACCTGAAGCGACAGCTGTGCAATGCCCCCATCTTGGGTTAACCCACGCCCGGAAAAATGTTCATCGTGGACGCAGACGCTAGCAATGTTGGGGTCGGAGCTGTGATCTCCCAAGGTCATGATGGTCATGAGAAAGTGGTCGCATATTACAACGAAATACTCTCCAGACCCGAAAGGAACTACTGCGTAACTCGGCGCGAGCTTCTGGCTTTAATTCTGGCTACGAAGCACTTCCCTATGTACCTCTACGGACAAAAGTTCATTCTTCGGACAGACCACGCAGCTCTGAAATGGCTACACTACAATTTAAGAACCTTGAAGGCCAAGTTGCAAGATGGATTGAGCAGTTGCAGGGCTACGACTTTGATGTGCAACGCCGCAAGGGAGAACTCCACTCCACTCCGTGCGGAGTAAAATGCGAACATGCAACCGTAAAGAAGCGAAAGAACAAGCCACTATCCAAATGATCAGGACTGAGCCAATAGAGGGTTGGAGTATAGACGAAATCCGTTCCGTGGTGGTTCCGGACAATGACATCGAACCAATATTGGTCTGGAAGGAACACGAGGAAAGACCAAGCTGCCAGCAGATATCAGATCGGAGCCAAACTCTGAAGGCATACTGGGCACAGTGGTTGTCGAGAATAACTTAAATAAATACCACTAAATGTAACAAAGCCTTAATGTACCATTTGTATTTTCTATTTCTTTTCATTGAAATGTCATTCTTCTTAAAAGGGTGTCCTTCAGTTTTTTTGAATTGCGCATGGCGACGGCAGCTAAACTTTATATCGCAAATAAATCCTTTATAATCAGTGAAATCGTCGCTTTTTATTTTCAATTGTTCGACTCAGGTGAAATTTCTTAATATCTGGTGCCGAAACCCGGGAACTTTATCCTAACGTTAACGGAAAGAGCGATTTTTCGAAATGGATTTTGCCAGTCGTGCTTCATATCGCGGTCAAGTGACAAAGCTAATAAGTAACGCGACCGACTATCTAAAATCTGAGGATTCCAAAATAAAGGAAAATTTAAACAATCTCGACGACATCGAAGAGGAGCTAAGTGTAATGCTGGACTTACTGCTGCAAATGATAGTTTAAAAAAGGCAAATGCTGATGTAAAGTCTTTGATTAAACCGGATGAATTGGCAAAGGATGCTGATGCAGTGGCAGAGTATGAAGACAAAGCGATATCGAGCATAACGCGCATTAAATGTCCTCTTTCCAAACTGCGCTTTTATCAAGGGCAGCTGCCTGAGGCCATAAACTTGCACGAATCCCCAGCTGTACCGCCTTCTCAACACCCGCGTGCATCTTTGTCATCTAATGCCGTCAAGTTAAACAAGTTATAACCAAAGCGTTTCTCTGGCGATTTTAAGGAATGGGTTCCCTTTTGGGAACAGTATCGTGCTCTCATTCATGAGAACTCCAGTCTTAACACCATCGACAAATTTAATTATTTCTAAACAGTATTAACAGGAAAAGCCGCCGAAACATTAGCCGGTCTCACTCCAACAGAAGCTAATTACAACACAGCTATAACCCTGTTGAAAGAAGAGTACGGGAACAGCGAAAAGATAATTGACTACATGATGCAACGGTTGCTCTCTCTTCAGTCTATCTCTTCCAAAACTGACGTCACCGCATTGAGACGGCTATATAGCTCAGTATTGTCTTTTACTCGCTCACTCTCAGCATTGGGCATTCCTTCGTCGAATTATTTCGTTATGCTGAAAGGTGTTTTGCTGCGTTGTATCCCAAATGAATTGAGAGTTGATTTTCATCGATACTACGAAAATTTAAATTCAAGTATTCAAAACTCTCGCATGGAGTCTATAGATGAACAAGCAAGCGTCACGTCAACTGTGGAAAGTTCCTCAAACGCCATCGGCGATAAGCAAGTAAATTCTTTGCTGAGATTTTTGAAAAGAGAAGTGGAATCCCTGGAAAAAGCGAACGAAGCAAAAATTCACCAATACCGACCGTGCAAGTCCTGTCAAAACAGCATTAGGTTTGTTTACCTCTGAAAAAAAAGTAATTGTTTATTTTGCAGTGCAACAAATCATGAAGCCAAGGATTGCAGTAGTTCAAAAAGTCCTGAAGAAAAGAAAAGATTGTTGATGAGAGAAGGAAGGTGTTTTAGATGTTGCAAAAAAGACCATAATTCCAAGATGTGTAAAGTTAGAGGATTGTTTGCAAAACGTGTAATAGACGCCACGCTACCAGCATGTGTGATCCTTTCTATGCTTTAAGTGATAATTCTAAGCCAGCGCCTTTGGACAATAATTCCAGCGTAAATCTGTATACGGTGGATAAAACGAAGATTCATAATGTTTATTTGCAAACAGCGTATGCAAGCAGTGAAACTTCGACCGACTCAACGTTTGTGCGCATCGTTTTAGACGGTGGTAGCCAGCTCTCTTTCGTAAAGTCAACTTTGGCTCGTCGTTTCAATTTGCCCATTGTCGGAAAGCATAATTGGAGTGTTATACCTTTCGGCAGTGACAAACCTAAGCCCAGCAAATTATGTAACAAAGTACGAATAGTATTTCGCAGCCAGTATTATGACAAAGCCGTTGTTTTGAATACTATTGAGGTTCCTGCTATTTACTTCGACGCATTGTTAGTACCCACTAACGAACAAGCGGTTTCATCTTGCAAGCTGAATTTAGCAGACAATCGTGCCCATGGACAACTACTGGAGGATGGAATCAGCGCCCTTATTGGTGCAGACACCTGCTGGCAGTTTGCGACAGGAGAGTATAAGCGTCTTACCGAGAAGTTAACCGCAATTAACACCATTTTGGGTTGGACCATTCAAGGACCATCGAATGTAGACCCAAAAACTTCCGGCTCAACTTTAGTTTGCCTAAACGTATGTGCCTGCGAAGATATTCAACGATTTTGGAAGCTCGATGTTTTGGGGATAGTTCCTGAAGACAAAAAAAGGGTAAGTGCCGACGTTTCCTTACATATATATAGGAAAGATGATAGGTTTGAAGCATCTCTTCCCTGGGTAACCAAATCTACTCAACTTCATAACAATAAAACTGGTGGCTTCGTACGATTACAATCGCTTGTGCGGAAAATCTGTTTGGCTGGGAAAATTGCTGAATATGATGCTTTAATGAAGGAAATGTTGGCTGAGGATATTTCCGAGGTTGTTCCAGATACAAAACCTGATGGAAGTGTAGTGTACTATTTGCTTCACCGTCCTGTTTATAGAGAAGATAAGGAAACAACGAAACTTCGCATTGTATTCGATGCGTCCGTTCATGCACCGTATCATCTTTCACTTAATGACGTTTTAGAAGTGGGAGAGAACTTTTTATCTGATTTTTTAATTATTCTTTTAAATTTTCGTGTAGGGAAAATCGGAGTCATTGCGGATATTCGGAAGGCGTTTCTGCAGATTTTGCTTCAACCGTCTGATAGAGATAGCCATCGCTTTCTTTGGTTTGGAGAGGGGATTTTTAACGAGAAGTCGCTACCTGCAATTCGTGCATTTCGAATGACTCGGCTTACCTTTGGCGTGAAAAGCAGTCCTTACATCCTTGGTGCTATGGTCCAAGAACTAATCCAGGAAGCCCAGTCAAATTTTGAAGAACGATGTAAGTTATCAAATGAAAACGATAAGGAACTGCTACGTTATAAAGGTATTTGTGAGCTCTTAAAACAAAGTTTTTATATGGATGACTTCGTGGCATGTGCGGATGATGACGAACTCGCTAGAGATGTGTACCTTCAGGCCAATCAACATTCGCGTTCGAAATTCCTGTTTTTCGAGTAAGGAAAACGTTTCTGCATCGCCTAAGGTACTAGGCTTGCGTTGGATCAGAGCAACAGATGAACTTCAAGTAGATCTAAGCCCCGTCCTGAATTTTCTTAGGTCTGAGTGTATTCAGAGTACCAAACGCAGTGTCCTAAGGGTTATGGCCAAAATTGCGTGTAAGGACGAGATCAAAGAACTTGATGATATGGCGATACCGCGGAATTTTTTATCGGATGACCGAACAATCCAACTCCATATTTTTGCTGACTCAAGCCAATTCAGCAGTTTTCACTTATGGACTGATTCGTAAATTGTTCTGTATTGGATTCTCGGATCTAACAAGCGTTGAAAGCCATACGTAGAAAACCGGGTTAAAGAAATAAGATCATTATCAGATTTATCAGCTTGGAGACACTGTCCTGGTGGGAAAATCCTGCGGATTTGTTAACGAGAGGTGTTAGTGCAGCATCGCTCATAAATTCTTCGGTTTGGGTAAATGGGCCTTCTTGGTTATTGCAAGAACAGATACAGCGGCCATCGACTACGAACATAAGTGTAGTTTCATTGGCTGCGCTTTTCATTCATGCAAAAGATGAAAAGGGGCACGCGGAAGGCGAACCATTAAAGGTACGTGAACCAATCATGAACGCTGAGGATTTTAGCAGCTGGAGGCGCATCCTTCGTGTGACAGCTTACTGTTTTCGAGCCGTGGATGCGTTTAAAAAGTACTCTGTTGGAATTCAAATAACAGCTGAAGATATTGATAGAGCAGAATTGTACTGGATTGGCCAAGTACAACGCGAACATTTCATTCAGGATATAACAAGTCTTCGGGAGAAAAAGGTATTGCCTTCTATTTCGAAATTATTGCTATCTCTTTTTCCATATTTGGATGCTGATGACCAATTGATTCGAGTGGGAGGTCGACTTCGAAATATAGAAGTTGATGTAAACGTCGCTCACCCCATCATCTTGCCGAAAGCATCTCATATTATTAAGCTCATCGTTTCTGATGTACATGAAAGGACATTTCATGGTGGAACCTCATCAGTTCTCTCTAAATTGCGCTCTCGGTACTGGGTCAGGAGCTAAAGGGGAGGGAGCTAATTAAAAGCATTATCAAAGGCTGCTTCGTGTGTAAAATGCTTCGCGGACAAGCGGCTACACAAGTATTTGCGCCGCTCCCAAAGGATAGAGTTTTGTCATCAAGGGCATTTGAGGTCACTGGAATTGACTTTGCCGGACCCTTATAAGTAGTGGATAACACCGGTCAACGAAAAAAAAACTATATTTTCTACTGTTCACGTGTGCAGCGGTTCGAGCTCTACACCTTGAATGTACCAACGATCTAACAGCAGAAAGTTGCACTCTCGCCATAAGACGTTTCATTGCCAGAAGAGGTGTTCCTCGCATTGTGTACTCAGATAATGCCACAACGTTTAAGAAAGCATCATCTGAGCTAAAACAACTTAGCAAAATACGATGGAGTGAGCGATTCCTAAGTTTCTTGAGTGACTCTCAGATAAGATGGAAGTTTATAGTTGAGCGAGCTCCATGGTGGGGCGGATTCTGGGAACGACTTGTAGGCGTAGTAAAATCAGCTTTAAGGGCAGCTATACGACGATCCACTCTTATCAACGACAAACTGCATACTTTAATTACGGAGGTAGAGTGTGTAGTCAATTCCAGATCCTTAACATACATGGGAGATGATCCATTAGATCTTACGCCACTCACACCTGCACATTTTCTTAATGCAGCATGTGGATCTTCAGAAGAGGCCTTTTCCGACAATCAAAAGGGGGATGTACTTCGGAAACAATGGAAGGAACGTTTGCGATTCTTAGCGGTCTTCAAGAAGCGATGGCTTAAGGAATATCTTCATCAACTTAAATCTTTGCATTATAAAAAGAACACGCTAGGCTCCCATATGCAAGTTGGGGATGTTGTTTTGGTCGAGGATTCATTTTTGCCTAGACCTCTTTGGCAATTAGCAGTTTTATATCAAGTCTTTCCTGGCCGTGATGAGAAAGTTCGTGCCTGTGAAATAAGGCTTTCCAGTGGTTCAGTTCTGCGTAGACCGATACAACTGCTCTATCCCTTGGAGATTACAATTGCATCATAGATCATGCTGGCGGGAAGATGTCGAAATAATTTAAATAAATACCACTAAATGTAACAAGGCCTTAATGTACCATTTGTATTTTCTATTTCTTTTCATTGAAATGTCATTCTTCTTAAAAGGGTGTCGTTCAGTTTTTTTGAATTGCGCATGGTGACGGCAGCTAAACTTTATATCGCAAATAAATCCTTTATAATCAGTGAAATCGTTGCTTTTTATTTTCAATTGTTCGACTCGGGTGAAATTTCTTAATAGTGGGACTCGCTTTTTGTGGAAGATGGATTGCTGAAGAGAAAATGGGAAAGTGCAGATGGGACAACATCTCGTATGCAGCTAATTGTGCCATGGTCCAGAGCCAGCCAAGTACTGCATGAAATACATGACGGAATCTCAGGAGGCCATTTGGGAATAAACAAGACGTTGGAAAAGGTAAGTGAACGTTTCTATTGGCTAAGCGCTAAACAAGATGTCGAGAATTGGTGCAAAAAGTGCATAAGACGTGCGGCTACTAAGGGTCCAAAAGTAAAGCCACATGGACAAGTGCAACAATACAATGTCGGAGCACCTTTCGAACGAATAGCCATTCACATCGCTGGGCCGTTTCCCGAAACCCTTAATGGTAACCGATACACCCTCGTGGTCATGGATTACTTCAGTAAGTGGCGGGAAGTGTTTGCCATCCCAAATCAAGAGGCCAAGGCCGTAGCCGAACAGATAGTCAACAACTGGGTGAGCAGATTTGGTGTCTAAATGGAACTACACTCTGATCATGGCCTATCGAAACGCGGTCCATAGCTCAACAGGACATACACCATCCGAGATCTTATTTGGTCAAACAATTCGGTTGCCACGTGAAGCAAAATTCGGATCCCCACCGACGGAGCCCAAAGAGGTGAACGAGTACGTGAATGACTTACGCAGCAGGATTCGTAAATTGCATGAAGACACCAGAGAAAAGATGAAGCTAGCAAGCAGCCGCATGAAGACTAGGTACGATATCATGGCGAAATCTTCCGGCTTCAACGAAGGAGATCTGGTCTGGTTGTATAATTCTCAGCGTCAGAAAGGCAAATCACCAAAATTGCAACAGGACTGGGAAGGTCCATACAAGGTGATAGCCCGCATTAATGACGTTGTCTACCGGATCCAGCGTGGTGATCGAGGAAAATTGAAAGTGGTCCATTTGGATAGAATGTGTCATCTCAACGGGATGATGAATGACGAAGTTGTTCGGGACGAACAACTGTAGGGAGGAAGCAATGTGATAGCCACTTAAATGTGAGCAGCAACATCTAGAGCAGAAGATGTCGATACTCGAACGGCAGAATATTTCGATACTTGAATAACAAAGTCTCGACCATTGATGACTGGAGAATGGAATTGAATTTTCTAGCAAATTGGAAGTTGTATGGGACGCTGGTTGGCGAGGATTGTTCTCGAAGTATGCCATTCGAGTATAAATACCAGTATCTCCAAGGTATGCAAGCAGTTCATCAGTTGAATTTGAAGTGTTAATTAGGAGAAGTGATTAAGTGGTTTAAGTAAAAGATAAGAAAAGTATAAGCGGTTGACAAATTGGATTGTATTGAAAGAAACAATTAAATAGTGAATTGTAAATGTACTGAATGAACCGATTTCTATTGAAAAGAATAAGTTCTATCATTTGTTGTCACAAAAACATTTTACAATATGTATATCCGATGGATATTCGTCGATATATTTCTATTTATATTTCACGATATTTATGTGTAGTTGTATCAACATATGTACAAATGTACATATATTGGTATTTGGTAATGTAAAAGAAAAACGCAATACAAAAATGCACTAGGAAGTGGACAAAAGAAAATGACAAATCAAGAAAAGGTAAAAAAAAATGACCAAATACGTTGAAACCTGGTACTTGCCCAGGTATAGTGATTCCTATCCTCGTTAAGCTCCTAACTTCTCGCTCCATAGGTACTTTTCTTTTTGCTCTGCCGGATATTCTGCTGCACTTGATGCCCTTGTTGTATTGTTGCAGTCGATATCCCTTCCGCTTGCACTTTCCTAGGAAAAGCAAGAGAGTATCAAAAATTCTCAGACAGAAAACACACAAACAAGTACTTCCCTAACCACACAAAAAATTCAGCGAAAAAGAACACAATTCGACCGAAGAAAAAACCACGGATAAAAAAAATAATTAAAACGTGAATTTAAAAAGAAAGCCCCAGGTCGGGCGACAATTGTTATGTTTGATTCCCGGCACCGTTACGGCGGTGCCCCGAACCAAACGATAAACTTTCTGGCATCTGACTATCGCCACGATGGGTTCCACCAGGTAGCGCTTTGATGGCAGCTAGATCTGGGCAACTCTTGCGCAACTCCCAAACTTGCAAAAGGAAAAAAAAACTTGTATTACGCAAAACTCAAACAAAATTCCCAAAAAAAACCTACGCTGACCTTCCTGTGTGCTGGTCATCACCAAAGTGACTTCCAGATCTTTTACGATCCACAGCTCCCGCCAGACACACACGCATATTCACACGCACACTCTCTGACACATTCATTCAGCACTAGTGGACACAAAGACGGGATCAAGCAAGCTTGTGTGTGCACCCGAGTCCGACTAGGCCTCTCACACAAACCATTTTCCACATTCATACTAAACTCCTCAGTCTCGGAGTTCGCTCCCACTTTCAGTAATGACTGGGAACTCCACTGAGCGAGTTTATGGAAGCTGTGGATCCTAACTATTCCCCTAATCTTAAGTTCTGCAAAAGAAATTGCGAAAAGCAGAGTTTCTTTTCTTTCCTCTACCCGGGTATTTTTCCCCCATTGGATTACAATAATAAAATTTAATTCCAAAATCTAAACAAGCGCGAAGGAGAAAGGAAATGCGATGGGATGGTAGCTGGAGTGTTGGGACCAAAGAAAAAATGTGTAGATACAATCCAAAAGGGATTGTATCTCGATCCAATCATCCGTTGGATCACCGCCCCTCACGAAAGCTAAGTACAGTGCCTGTGCAAATTTTTATATATTCTATCCGCGGCTCAATAACTACTCCGGTGGATCGACGTTCAGATTTGGGGTGGGTGTCACTCCTTACAATTATTTATTAATTTTTTGTAGTTGGGCCCTTGTGCTTATTATTTGTTGTGTGTTTGTTGGTTGTTGCACGTTTGTGTATTGTATGTATGTTTGTCTGTTAAATCGTTGGAGGCGGTCCTATACGCCTACACGCCTACCGACCGCTTACACGCCTCTGCTGCTCTTCGGTGCTCCATCGGTGGGGTGCTGGCTTAAAAAGGGTCGTCATCCCTTCACCCATCTAACTTAACTTTTAAATCTGGTACATCGTTGGGGTGTGTCCGATTATACTGGCCATCCGCCTGCACACCACTGTTACTCCTTTGTTGCTCCCTCGTTGGGGTGTTGCTATAAAAGAGATGTCGTCTCTTCACCCGTCAATCACTTGGCTCGTTGCTAGCTCTGGCTAGCTGCATCCACATCAGTTGTGGGAGGTAATTCCAGTGTCCGCGCCACATCGGTAGCAGAATGGGGTATTCTTTAATCCTCCTGTCGTTGGCTTTCGTTGGGGTGTATATTCCAGGGATCGTCTTCCCCCACCCGTCATCATCGTGTTGGGGTGTCTGGATTGAAAGGACAGTCCATCCCCACCCGTCGGCGACTTCCAGACTTCCTGTCTGATGCTGCCCGTTGCGAGTCTCTCGTCTATTCATGGGCTCCGATAACGCTGTTACTGGAGGACCTCCTGTTGCAACCTGGGGTTCCTCCCGTGAACCTATGTGGGTTGTTTTCTGAGGTCTGGGGTTGGTGGTCCACTTGATGATGGGACCATGGCTGCCATCCACCTCCGCCAGAGCACGGTGTTCGCACTCAAAGAAAAGAGTGACCGAAGGGACTTGCACGGGAAAAGAGAGCCAAACTTGTTTCTGGAAAATTTTCCGCAACAAACTGCTTGGGCCCCCGTCCAATTATCAAGGCTTCGCCCATAAATTACGTTGTCTAATAATAAACGGGGGCAGAGCAAAGTACCGGTCTTATCGTAAACATCTTCAGATGACGCTATCGAAGGTTGCTATGATTTGATCAGTCTCAAGTTGCCGGTCATAGGTCTTTTTGGCGGCTGGACCACCGGTAGTTCCTACCGGGACTTAAATCATGGTACCATGGGAGTTAGGGGTGGCCGTGGTGTAGTGGTACTAGCAATCGCTTCTCACTCGGAGGGTCCAGGTTCGAATCCTGCCCATGGCAAGTCAGTTTTTCATTTGTGTAATTGGAACTCAGACAGAAAAATTCTGCGTGTGAAGGCATAACACTGACACGTAGATTTGGCTGTTGTAGAGTTTCAAGCACAGAAAAAAATACTGTGAATTATACCTCGAATCCACTCTGAGTGAAGAAAAAACTCTCCGTCCTATTCGGACTCGCACCCCTGGAGAGCGAATATCGAAGCCAAACACAACTGAGTTTCAAACCACTACAAAACAATTTTCCTTTCTCTTCCTTCTACCTTTCCGTCCGCGCCCTGGCAACAGTAAAAGAGTATCTAACCCCTTAGGCGCGCGTAAATTATAAAAAAAAATGAGCCCCCGGATCTCGGTACGGGCTTGACTTGAAGAGGTAGGCCCCTTTGTGGCAGTAAGGGGTTTTAGGTCGGCCTCGACTCATACCAAGGGTGGAATATGCCCTCATGGATGTATGGGCATCCCGTAAACATACATAAGTCTACATGACAGGTGGTTTACGGTAAAAATCAGACACTAGTTCCGCAACTGCAAGGCAGTGTGCAAGCAACTAGAGGAAAAGGTTTTCTTATTGTTCGGCGTACCCAAGATTGTCGTGTGTGACAACGGTCCCCAATTTCGAGGGAGGGAGCTTAAAGCTCTCTGTGACTCTTACGTGTCAGAAATTCGGTGTACGGCCCATTACCATCCGCAGGCCAATCCTGCAGAGAGGATTAACCAAATACAACGCTCAGAGTGTATGTCTCGGAGAACCACTGAGATTGCGATTCGCAGTTGGCGAAGGTAGCGTGCACGATTCGCATGGCCCAACACGAGGTGCAGGGGGTATCACCATACTACGTGAATTTCGGGAGGATGATGGTGACTAGCGGCACACAATTTGACGCCTCGAGGGATTATCTGAACAGTAGGATAGGTAGCGAGGGTAGTGAAGTAGGTAGTAAGGACATATTACAGGTAGAGAGGCCACAGGTACTATAGGTAGGAACTTAGATCTTGAAAGTAGGGAAAGGAATAAGGAAGCTAGGGAACTAGATATACGGGAGTTAAGTAGGAGATTCGAGATGTTGAGGGAGGTTATACGTAGGAAATTGGCGACGGCAGCGAAGCAGTCAGCGAAAGCTTGATACAATATTCGAATATATTGCGAAGATCTTGAAAAATTGAGACTTTGGTTTTCAGAACAGAAGTTGATTATTAGCGAAAAAACAAAACTGATGTCCTCCAGCCTATCAAACAATGATTTGGTAAATTTTAATCTTTGTTTAGAAAAAAAAGTTGTCTAACTCCGAGCTGGCCATTATTTACAAATCTGCGAATTTTACCAATGAGACATCTTTACGTTTTTATAGCACTAAAGGAATTTTTTAAGCAAAGTGGAAATCTCCCCAGTAGAATAAATCAATTTTATAGTCTTCGTACAAACGACATGCAACTGGTAAATGTTCCATTTGCCTGCACAACCCACTTTTCGCGCTTCTACTCTATTACAGCCCCTTCAATGGTTAACAAGTTACCTTTTCCAATTAGGTCAAATTTACGATTTAATTCATTCCTAACACGCGTAAAAGACTGGTTATTTACACTCAACTACGACTTCCTTGAATCATTGCTTCGTTAATCCCTACCTTAAAAATCAACACAAGTCGTTCCGTATTTTTTGTGTCAGCTTCTTCATTTTTATTTTCGAGTTGTTAATGATTGAATTTGTGAATCAATGAATTTATATTTGAGTTTAAATTTAATGAATTTTGAATTTATGTATTATATTTATTTGAGTAATTCCTTAAATTTTGAATTTCAATTAATCGATGCTCCCCCACATCAATTATTGTGTCTTTATGTTGTTATTAATTCGGTAACTTTCCACACTAACTTTAAGTTACGGATTGATTACTATTATTTTCCGCTTTATTTAAACTATAGCTTTAACTTTGTTATAATCTTAAGTTGTTTTTAAATGAAAATAATAAAACTTGAAACTGAAAAAAAAACCGAAACTGAAACTACAACCTCCGACGGCGAGATGTGCAATATCTCCCGAACCAGTTAGTATGGCGACGAAACTTCGTATTGTTTGACACAACTAACTACTACGCGGCCAAGCTTGCGCCGAAATTCGTGCGACCATTCAGGATCCTCAAACGTGTATTAGCGTGGACATACAGTTAGGTGGATTCGAAAGGTGGATAAAGGTACCTAGCACGCTAAGGACCTTAAAACCTATAGCGCTGAGCTAGAAGAGTCTTAAGCAGCAGTAGAGTAGAGTAGCTTGAAAGACCGAATGGGTCGGAATATTAATTTGTTTTTAGATATACTAGCGGTATTAGCCTTGATGGGAATGTCTTTGTGAAGGAACCCCTAGCCTCGGGAAATCATTTGTGCTTCTTAGAAATGCAAGCCCATTTCCTAGAAGGTGAGGGTGAGGTTTGTTGCGGCAAGTTTTCAAGCAACAAGTTTGGCTCTCTTTTTCCTTGTAAGTCCCTTCGTTCACTCTTTGAGTGGGAGCACCGAGGTCTAATGGAGGTGGAGGGCAGCCATGGTCCCATCATCCAGTGGACCACCAACCCCAGATCTCGGAAAACAACCCACATAGGTCCACGGGAGGAACCCCAGGGTGCGACAGGAGGTCCACCAGGAACACCGTTGTTGGAGCCCATAGATAGACGGGAGACTCGCAACGGGCAGCATCAGACAGGGCGTCTAAAAGGGACGGACTGTCCTTTCAATCCAGACACCCCAACACGATGATGACGGGTGGGGGAAGACGATCCCTGGAATATACACCCCAACGAAAGCCAACGACATGAGGATTAAAGAATACACCATCCTGCTACCGATGTGGCGCGGACACTGGAATTACCTCCCACAACTGATGTGGATGCAGCTAGCCAGAGCTAGCAACGAGCCAAGTGATCGACGGGTGAAGAGACGACATCTCTTTTATAGCAACACCCCAACGAGGGAGCAACAAAGGAGCAACAGTGGTGTACAGGCGGACGGCCAGTATAATCGGGCACACCCTAACGACGTACCAGATTTAAAAGTTAGGTTCGACGGGT
This sequence comes from Volucella bombylans, assembly GCA_949129095.1. NCBI lineage: Eukaryota > Metazoa > Arthropoda > Insecta > Diptera > Syrphidae > Volucella > Volucella bombylans. The sequence continues at coordinate 62,703,296 of OX422142.1, forward strand.
GAAGGATGACGACCCCTTTCTAAGCCAGCACCCCACCGATAGAGCAGCTAAGTAGCAGCAGAGGCGTGTAGGCGGATGGCCAAGTATTACCGCACAATCCAACGATGGAACATACAAACACACAAACATACAAAAAAAATCGAACAACCAGCGCACAACAACAAACCAGAACAACCAACAACAACTATCACCAACCAACAATAACCAACAACACCCAACATACAACGATTGTACAATAAAAAAGTACAAACGGGCAGAGAGGCCAGAGGGCAGAAGAGCCCAATCACATCCGCCCTGCGGATGATGTTGCTCGGTTGAAACTCCAAGTCACCCAATTTCAGTGGTGTAACCATCTGCATTAAAAGATTGTATCTGTGTTTGTTATCACGGCTTTGGGCGCAAAATCTTCACAGTTGATCAACTTGCACAAAGCGTTGGCTATTACTTCTTGACCTCCTTCATCCCTGAGAAGATAAACACGCTGTACTGCCGCTCTTGGGTGTTGATAGCGGTAAGATGTCAACACTGGTCTTAGATTACGTTCAATGTCGTCCAGATCAGTTTGACTCCACTTTATGAGTCCGAAGGAATATGTTAACATAGGGACAGCATATCTGTTGATGGCTTTAATAAGGTTACCACTGTTTACCTTGGTTTTACATAGCTGCTTCACTCTGTCATTAAAACGCGTCCTGGTATGTTCTTTCGTCCTGCTATGCTGAATCCCAGGCATTTCTTGAAGGCCCAGGTATTTGTAGCTCTCTTCTTCCCCCAGCACTGCTATTAACACTTCATCAAAAGTGATCGTGTTCATACGATCTACGAACCATTTCAACTGCTTTACATTTGTCGAATCCAAAGTTGATGCGAATATCATTGCTGAAGTTTGTGACTATGTTCGGCTAGCACGATGCTGTCTGAACCTTTCGAACTACTTTAAGTCATCCATGTATAGAAGATTAGTGATGTCACTCTGCAGATCGCCGATCTTGATACGATATCCATCCGATGAAGGATTCTGCTTAGTGGAGCTATACTAAGGCAGAACCATAAAGGTCTGAAAGAATCACATTGGAAAATTCCTGTTTTTATGCAGATCTCCCTTGTTCTTATTCCTCCCATATTTACAGTAGTCTTCCACTGGTTCGTGACATATCCGAAGAAGGATGTCAGTTTGGACCCTACACCGTGAATCTTGAGCGTTTCTAACGGGTAGGTGTGCGGGATACTATCAAGCGCCTTTTAGTAGTCAATGTAAGCTACATTGAGATTACGCTGGTTATGAGTTGAGTTGTTGGTAACGATAGCGTCCATGGTGATCAACTCTTTGCAGCCTCTGATGAATGATGTTTCGATGGAATGTCCGGTTCTCCATCCTTAGGGATGGAGAATGTGGCACTGTTTGCCCAAAATTCGGTTGAAGTTCCTGAAAATGTGCGCATGTACATTAGTGAATTTAGTTATCCACAAATTTGTAAGTTCTTCCGGACCCGGCGCATTCCAATTCATATTTTTCCTGGACGTATTTCTCAGTTCATTTATATTGATTTTGGAGGTGTTCATTTGTGAATACTCAGGCGCTGTGCTTAACCAAGTGGGTTGAGGATTATGAATTTGGGGATTCTCCCAGACGCTTCTCCAAAGCATTTCGAGAGACATCACATCGGGTATTTGTTGGACATTGTGTTAGTTATTGCTGGTCAGTTTAGCGTAAAATTTCTGTTGGTTGCCTTGGAAGTTTTTGTTGTCAGTCTTTCTTGTTTCAGTATTGTTTCTTATTATCAGATTTCTTATTTTAGTATTGTTTCTGGTTGTCAGTATTCTTGTTATTATTATCCATATTATTATTATTATTTTTTTTTACGCGGTAAGTTGGCCCAGCATCCTAGTAGGAAATTTACATTCTAGCAGGAGACCCCGTCGAGGATCCGCACTCGACGGGAGTGTCAGGTTTTTACGGACTAAACTCACCATCCCTATTTTCACATGTCGGACGGGGACCGCGTTAGCATTACTTCCGTCCGACCGGCATTTCTGTGTAGGTTACAGAGCCCCTCTCTCAATCATTCATCTCTCTAGGCATCCATCCGCATTCTTACCCCTCAAAACGGTCTCGATAAAGGCAGCCAGAAGCCCCCAGTGATTGTTATTTTGGAGCATCCCGCCTATGATGTTGTCCGGCGTGATTACTCCTACAACAGTCTCGATTTCATGTCGGCGTATTTTCCATCTGTCGCAGGCGAGAGACATGTGTTCCGCATCATCCCTGTCGTGTCCACAGTATGCGCAGTGCGGTGTCCGTACCGTCTCAGTTTGTAGTGGTAGTACCGAAAGTAGCCATGTCCAGTCAGAAATTGAGTGACGTAAACGTTCACGTCCCCAAATTTCTGATCTGTCCAGGCTCTCATATCCGTTATTAGTCTTTTCGTCGATCGTCCCTTGGTTGTGTTTATCCAACGGTCTTCCGAGTCTCGTAGCGTCTGCAGTCTTTCCCTTTCTACCACATCTATTCTACCCGTCTCGGCACTGGTTACATAGATCCTCCTCCGCTCCTGCGCAAGAAGATGTATTGGGAATTACCCCGGCCGTGGCCGGAACAGCCTCTTGCAAGAGAGTTCTGTAGCCCGAGGCAAACTTCCCCCCCCCCCCCCGCTCTACACGTTCGTCGCTTTGGCGTATTTCTTCACCCGGAGCACATCTGTCCAGATGTCGGATCCGTACAGAAGTATCGAGTGGATGGCCGTCATTAGTAGTTTGCGTTTGTTCGATTGTGGTCCCCCGATGTTAGCCATGGGGCGACTCAGGCAGGTTGCTCGTTGCGACGCCTTTTTGACCGCTTTCTATATGTGAGGCCAGAAGGTTAGTTTCGTATCAAGGTATAATCCAAAATACTTGTCTTCCCCTCTAGTCTCAATCTTTGCCCTTCCAACTTTCATCAGGAGAATCATCTGTATCCGTTTTCTTGCTAGCATGATCAGTTCAGTCTTGTTTTCCGTGATGTTAAGTCCGCGTTTCGTCATCCAGTTGTTTATCCGTCGCATGATTAATTTTGTCTTCAGCTGAGCCAGGTTGGGATTACGTTCGACGATGATGATTTCGGCATCGTCAGCGTAAGCGACGATGTAGCAGCCATCTGGCAGCTCAATTCTAAGAAGGTCGTCATACAGTGCATTCTAAAAGTCCGGTCCGGCTACCTGTGCGACCCCAGCGGTGACTGTCATGGTCTCTGTTCCATCAGTCGTTTCAAATGTGATCTGTCTGTCTCGTAAGTAGTCCTCGACAATCCGGACGAGGTAGCCAGGCATCCGAAAAGCCCCGTTAAGGGCCTCGAGAATGTCTACCCACCTCGCCGAGTTGAAGGCGTTTTTAATGTCCAGTAGGACATTAGGACATTAGTAGGAGGAGTACCAAAGGTCGTGCCTATTCACATTTTTCTCGCGTTCTCTGATATGCGTCAACAACCTCTTGTATCGCGCCTATCGTCGATCGTCCTTTTCTAAAACCGTACTGCCTGTCGGATAGGCCGCCGGATGTGGCTATCGCTTTAGTCAGTCGTGGTCTAAGTAGCAGTTCAAAAAGCTTTCCCGTCGTGTCTAATAGGGCTAGCGGTAGGTAGGCCGAGGGAGAGTCCGGATCTCCATTGCCCTTGTTTAGGAGAATCAATATAGCTCTCTTCCAACGGCCACAGAAGTTCCCACTTGTCAGGCAGGCGTTGAAAAAGTCCAGGAGTATGTCAGGTCTCTGGATAGAGGTGGATCTGACTATCTCTCCTGGAACGCTGTCTGGTCCGGGAGCCTTTCCCGGCTTCATAAGGGACGCAGCTTGTTTAAGCTCCGTTACCGTGAAGGGGGGAATTCTGTCTAAGTCAATGCGTCGTTCGAGGTCTTTTCTAGTCGGGTGCGTCGGGAAAAGTCCGTCCGCTATACGTCTTGCTGTTTCCACGTCTCTTATGTTGGGAGGAGAGCCAGCTCCCAATTTCCCGGTGACAATTTTGTAGCCAGTTCCCCAGGGGTCGCGCTCGACCTCATCGCACAGGCGCTTCCAGCACTGGCTTTTAATGTCTTTAATTTTGACTTTCAATCGTTTCCGTGCTGTTCTGTACTCTAGTCTAAGCGCTTCAACGCGAAGCCCACCTACTTCCCGGGTAAGCTTTCGCTTTTGAGTCAGGCACACCCTTTGCAAGTCGGCTATCTCTTCCGTCCACCAGTACAGTTGAGTTCGGCCGGGTAGTGCACCTTTTCGGGGTATGGTGTCACGACAAAACTTCTCCAGTAACTGGGCGGTCTCGTCCGTGAGTCTTTCAGTACGTTCGTGACAAGTCAGATCCTGAGGCAAACCACTTTCCGGGGCCAGTTTTTTCGTGTTCCTCCACTGGGGTCTGTTCGTTTGTCTGTTTGTCATGGCATCGCTTATCCCAAAGGCGAACTGTGGTCCTCCAGTTGTGGGATTCGCGATGCCAGTCTATCTAATACGAATGTCACCTCAGGTATAGAAAAACCGAATCCTGGTCGTCTGTATGTCTGTATGTATGATGTTCATGGATACTAGGTCAAGCCTTGCGGCCATTTCTGGCAACAGTCGTCCACGTTTGTTCGTTGTTGTCATGTCCCACTCGATCCCTCTGGCGTTGAAATCCCCCGCCACTATTAGGTCTCCTGTTATGTCCCGTAATCTGTCTTCTAGGAGTTCCAGCTTTGCATTGAATTCCGAGGCGGTGCAGTTTGGTGTTATATAGACACTTACGATAACGCAGGAGCCGATATTCACCCAGACGAAATCTTCGCCCGCCCCGCTTTTGGATACTCCACCTCGGCTGGCTCCCCTTATTCAAAGAGCTGATGTTCCGCTCGATTTGGAAAACCAGTATCTGTCAGTCTTGTTTCGTAGCTGTTCGGAGATGATCAGTACGTCAGTGTCGTATTCGTCTGCCCATTCTTGGCAGAAGTAAGAGCGCAGTCTCACTCCTGTTCAAGTTGACTTGTAGTACGTTCGTCATTTTGTCTGTCTCGTCTTCTCCCGGTCCTTTAACGCTGCCCTGAACACTGCGCACCCGTAGGAGCCGGCTACGTGAACAGTATCTTCGTACTTTGTTTCGGAACAAAGAAAACAGGAAGGTCGGTTTTTACAGTCCCTGTTGGTGTGCTTAGAGGAACCATATTTCCAACAGGCCTTACTTCAGTCTGGTCCCTTACAGTCTTTTTTGCTGTGTCCGTAACAACTCGTTACGATAGTCCTGAGGCGGATGCGGCAGATAACACACCGGACAATAATTTTCCACTTTTCGAGAAGTGGCCCCGTCATATTTCTGTCAACGTTGCAAGCTGCCATACACTGTCCGTATTTATTCGGTCCAAAAATGTGAACGTTTTGTCCGTCTTTTTGTCCAAACTCACGAGTCAATGCCTGTTCGACTTCGGCGAAGGTGATGACGCAGTCCAGGTCCATAATCTCTAGCGCGATGCTGGGGCTCATGTCCTTGACATGTCCAGCCCCCCAACCGCCTCCTGAAGTGAGCTCTGAAAGACACTGCTGTCTACGTCGTTCGTCTTTGCTTTGATCAGCAGTCCACCGTCTTTTGTCTGTCGGTAACCCTTGATACTGATCTTGGAAGCCTCAGAGTCTGCCTTTTCTCTCACCGTTCTTAAGCGTACATAGTCCTTCACTTGGTCGAATCAACACCGTTGTACCTTTTCGAGGAGCCCTTTGCCTTGGTTTTTGCTTTTCGTCTGGCTTCCGAGGCTTGTCTTGCTTTTTAATTTTGTTCTGCACCTTGACCGATGTCGCTGTATTGGCTATTCGGGTTGAAGGTACAGCTTTTTTAGCTGCGTTGTGCTGATCAGGGTTCATTGTTTTTTCACGTTTTCTTGTTGGCCTCTGAGGTTCCTCCACGATAACCTAGCTGAGCGATTTCTGTCGTTCGTACTCATTCAGGGAAGCGTCCGTAGCCTTGGTACACTTGCTGACGCCCTGCTTGATTACCATGCTGACATTGGTGTGCTTGGACTTCTGAGCATTAATTTTCGCGAGTTCTTTAAGCACTTTTCGCAAGTTAAGAGTGACAACGTTCGGAGCGTCTTTGATTTCTGAGAGCTTAGTCCTGGACCTCGAGGTCCCTGCCAGCAAATGCGACATAGCGTTCGTTACTGCCGCGTTTGGGTTCGCGCAGCTCGCGTCGTGTCACGGTTCATTCGGGTCTTTCATCTTACCATTCTTCCCTCTTTGCGTCTGTTTAGATGCATCCCCCTTTCCTACTTTTGTTTTATTATTTTGTTTATGCATTCGAATCCCACGAGTAGCTAGGGAACGGCAGTCGACCTCCACAGAGCCCCGCATGTGGACTAGTTACTTGGAAGAGGGCACTTGGTACCCCCATGGAACCGCTCGCGACACCTATCAACCCTGGTGCCAAGAGAGTCACCTGATCACGGCATCTTAACCCGGCGTCATTGGGGTTGAAAAGTGTTACGCGGACATCGGGGTGGGTCTCACAGACCCAGTAACGGCTATTTTAATAGTTTATAAGTAATAAGGATAACATTCATTCCTGTTTAGTTTTTTAAAGTATTCATGTTAATAAATAAAAGAAAAACATCATATTATATTATGTTATATATTATATATATATATATTCCTTGAGCAAATGCTGCACCAGTTCATAACTAGTGAACCAGTTATCAAATGTCACATTTCGGCTTGTTCCGGTAATAGGCTGTATATTCCGGTCAACAACATCAAATGGTTTGTTACTAATAGAAAAAGGGCCTTCCGGCTGCTTTCCGGGATATATCTCTAGGTTTTTGATATAATAATTTTTTGCGTCGATCAAAGCAATGATTTTTATCCCGTACTTAGCAGGTTTAGACGGTATATACTGGCGAAATTTACACCTACCTCGGAATGCTACGAGCATTTCGTCAATTGTTAGACAATCACTTGGTATGTAGGTTTTCTTACAGTTTTTTACTAAAGCTTCAAAAAGTTATCTTATTGCAGCCAAATTGTCTAGTTCCATTCTTTGTTGACGGGTAGAAATATCATCAAAAGTCAAAGAACTTTGAATAAAATAAAATCTCTGCAAAGACATTACAAGCCGGAAAATGTCAACACCCGTACATCAGTAGCCCATAAATCGCTCAGATTTTGTCTGCCTGATCGGTAAACACCAGCAAGATATAGAAGGCCTATAAAAGCTTTCAATTCCACCATTGTGCATTCTTTTACATGGGTGTTTTTAAATAAATTAGTACATGAAGCTATTTTCGGTCTAATGCGTGAATTACTATGCATAAGTATGATTTGCAGCATATCGTCATTAACGAAAATATTCCAACATTCCACTTCAGACATTGCCGATTTTGCTTCTGGCACTACACCTAGCAATTGATGAATTATATTTTCCGTTCTGGTTCTGACATTTTGTCGAAAAGGCGTTTTATACCAAATCGTATTGTCTTTGCCACGATAAAAGCTCGAAGAACACTCACGGTTTGCGCTGGAAGAACAAGTCGATCCAAATGTAGAATAGTTTTCCATATGTGACAAACGATTTTTATCCAACAGCATTGATGACGGAATTTCATCATCATCAGTTTCTGAGACTTCTACCTCTGTGTCACTGGGATGACTACGCTCGCTTAAATGGTCTTCCTCAATGCACTCCTGTTCTGACAACGCAAAATCAGAGTCAGACTCTTCCAAAATCGACAATATACCCTGTCTGCTTTTCTCCTCCCTGTTCATTTTTCACTAAGCACCTATAAAATAACACAAATGAAATACTTTGATCTATATATTAGCAATATAATTTATAGCAAGCAACAAAAAACAAAAACAAAAGCATAAACACACGGAAACAATTAAAATAATATTTATACAAAATGGCGCGAAATTGCTACACTAACTGCAGGGATGGGTCTCAGATACCTTTCTTAACTTTGTGCACGTGTTACTTCCACTGCAATTGTCGCACGACTAATGTGTTAACTGCGACGCATTGAAAATATCATCAGCTGCAGCTACTGAGAATAGCGGTGGCATCGCACACATACTAACTGAACTACAAGCGAAATAAAATGTAACGGGTCTCAAAGACCCAACCCCCATGACGCCGGGTTAACACTACGTGGCTTAGGGTGGTTATTTTGCTCCATATGTAAATATGGGTTGAGGTAATCATTTCGCTAAGCTACTTCACTTCAGCCTGCTTAATAAAGCTGATAGTCTCACTGTAACAAGCGTCTAAGCCCCCCCCCCCCACGGCAAGACCTTATCCCTGGGCTAATATTATTATTGTTATTATTATTATTAGGGTTAGGTTAGGTACTAGTGGCTGTTGGAAATAACAGCCTACTTAGGCCTATTGGTCCATTGTGATGCCACGTGGATCTATGATCATCTTACTACAGGAACCAGAGTGAGCTTATTATAAAGCGTAGGAGACTGTTAACGTCTAAGTTTTTTAGATCGTTTAGGTCGTTGTGGAAGAAAGCTCCTAGATGAAGCTTTCTTCTCTGGGAGAGAGCTGGGGATGTGCAGAGTAGGTGGAGGATTGTCTCCTCCTCTTCCTCATCCATGCAGCTTATACATGATCATTATATACAAATCATTAGTAAAAGCGCCAAGCCTTCTTGCGTGCTTGCCTATGAGGCAGTGTCCAGTAATGACACCTATTATGGCGCTGAGATGTTTCCTATCTAAAAGGATCAGACACTTAGAGCGACTCAGATCCAGCCTTGGCCAGATCTGTTTGGTTGCTTGACATGTTTGCCGAGCAGTCCACCTAAGGTCTGTCCTTTTATTAGCATCCAGCTTTAGTGTTAGTTTGCACGTAGCGATTGATATACCTATACTACCTTTGTCCGGTAGGATAGGTAGAGTGGTTCCAATTTTAGCGAGTTCATCGGCTCTGCAGTTCCCTGGAATGTCTCTGTGGCCCGGCACCCAACAAAGGTGAATGTTGATCTGCTCTGACATCTCCATGAGAGATGATCGGCATTCAAGGGCGGTTTTAGAATATACTGACACCGATTCCAGGGACTTGATGGCGGCCTGACTATCCGAAAATATGCGGGTATCCTTTGCAGATATTACGTTTTTCTTCAGCCAGGACAGAGCTTCTTTAATCGCCAAAATTTCTGCCTGGAGGACGCTACAGTGATTTGGAAGACGGAAAGAGAGGCTTAGATTTAGCTTATCTGAGAAAACACCGCCACCAACTCCGCTATCGGTTTTAGATTAATCTGCATAGAGATGGATTGACTTGTCCTCTATGAAAGCATCTTCCTCCCAGAATGATCTAGAGGGGAAGCTTATATGGAAGTTTTTGTCAAACCAAAGTTCAGGTATGGTGTAATCGATATTCTCTGTGAAGATTTCTAATGTATTAAGAATGTTGGCGTGGCCAAATGAATTATTTGTCCACTATTTAGTCATTTTAAGGCGAATAGCTGCAGTCGCAGCTACTTGTCTGCTAAAATGTAGAGGGGTGTCAAGTGAAACAGAACAGCTAATGCCGCACAGGGGGTAGACCGCAAGGATACGCTTGTGCATAGACATGCTGTTCTTTGGACCCGGCTTAGTTTAATGCGGTTGACTGCATTTTCCAAGGCCGTCCACCAGACAACCACCCCGTAAGTAAGTATCGGTCTTACGACCGAGATGTATAGCCAGTGGGTTATGTGAGATTGAAGGACCCATTTGTTCCCAATGGCTTTTTTGTAAGAAAATGAAGCTATTGTAGCTTTACTGACTCTTTCTTGAATGTTAACTTTCCAGTTTAGTTTCCTGTCAAAAATGAGACCCAGATATTTTGCTGTATCGGAGAAAACTAAACTGGTACCGTTTATTGAACGAGGGACTATGATTGGAATTTTATATTTCCTA